>CM040239.1:103152637-103714953 GCA_022545495.1 Chrysanthemum lavandulifolium | reverse complement strand
TCATTCACCATATCCTAAAAAGTGAAGAGTTGGCTAGCCCAAAGTTTATGGCTTGTGGTAAAGGCGAAGGAAAAACCATAATTGGTAATCACTCACCAAAGATAATATTGATAATTTATCTAAGAGTTGGCTAGTCCAGCAAACGGCTTCGGTAAAGACAAATCAAATCCGTTGAAAGTCGGTGGTTTGCTCAAAATCACATGGTTATCGGTTGTACCATGGTTCTTACTTGAACCGAAACATTTGGCTACTCCGTATAATGGCTTTTGGTAAAGAGATTAAAATCCATTATGTTTTTCAAATCATTGCTAGGGACTAGCAATATCTCGATGTGGGGATTGATGAGTGTAAATACTCATCATTTTAATCAATCCGAATCTAGCAAACGCCTAAAAATGCTCGAAATGCATCAAAATACGAAAATATTCCAAAATTGCATTTTATATGTTTCGGATGCAAAATGTTTAAAATCGATGAAAATGAGCAAAGTTTGCATAATTGGCGCTTCGGTTCCCAAGTTTCTAAAATTGTCAAAATAGTCCACGAGTCAAAATTTCAAAGAAAAATCACCAAAGGTCCTTTTAAATCATAACTTGTCAAATTTAGTCCTTTGGTGAAAAATATCAAAAGTTTGAGAAAATTACAAGAATGGTCCTCCAAGTTTGAAAATTGGCGTAAATGGTCCTCGGAAAATGTGAAAATGGCAACTTTGGTCCTTGTAATATTAGCACTTGTCAAATTCAGTCCTTGGAGCAACTTTGAGAGATTGGCAGCCTAGGTCCCTACATTTTCAGGAATTGCATTAAAGTCCTTGTCATTATTAACCTATTTGCACCCTTGGACTTGTCAAATCCTATTTTTGGACCCCTTGCCAAAGCCATTGAACCCTGCCAAATTGGACCCTTCCCTTTTAATAACACAGTCAAACCTCTGTTGAATCTCTTTCCCTCCAAAGTCACGAGACACCATCTCCTTTCTCTGCCAAAGCCCTGCTACACTCAACCCCCCTCCACCATCATACCCCTACTCTACCCCCCCTCCAAACATAAGAATACAAGAAACATTCATTGCATCCATCTCTACACACTCAATCTCACTCTCCTGTTAAATCCCCTTTCCCGCCAAAAACAATGAATGGTCAAGATGAGCTTCAAGTGATCCAAGGGTTAGGATTTATGGTGGGATATGTTCAGATATATGAGAGAGACAAGTGGGACTATAAAAAGAGGAAGAGAGAAGCAAGCATGAGTAGTAGTTAGTTTATAAAAATCTTACTTATGTCGTATTTTTAATTATTGTCTTAGTTTAAATTAAAATGGTGTAATTTCAGTTTCATTGTATCAATTTCAAGTTTACAAACCTTTGTTAGTCACTTTTGAATATCAATCTAAGCTTTCATATAATTTTCGCCAGTGGTTAACTGTTGAAATTTCTCGCTTCAAATTCCATGGTTCAAGTTGTTAGTGGCTATTTGAAGCTTTAATAAGCTTGTCTAAATTCCTTATAAGCCTTTTATAAGCTACATTTCATTTTCAAGTAACTTTGAGTGATGGTCAACGAAAGTCAACTTTGGGACTCAAATTGGAAATGGTGATGAATTTGGTTGATACAGAGGTGATAATGGGTTGAACTAGCATAGGTTAGGTTAGTCTTTGTTTTGGTTTTGGCCTGCAACCAGCTGGATCAGTTGTGAGTAGCTTTCTCACTTTTCAATTTTTAGTCTAATATTGAATTTTAAGCTTGTATCTGTTTCTGTGGTCACCTCTAGTTTTAACATGTTTATATAGTTATGTTTAGGTCATGTAAGTTTAGTTTGATCACTGGGCTAAGTCAGTTTAGGAGTTTGAGTGTTTTAGTTGCAAATCATAAGTTAAAAGGGGTGTTTGGTTTAAGCTTATTTGTAGTCCAAAACTCAGTTTTACCCACTTTGACATTCAAAGTCAAAGTGGTTTCAAAGTTTAAAAATAGTTTTGAAGTAGTTTTATTGAGTAACAAGTTTAAGTTTAGTTTTGAAAACAAAAAAAAAAAAAAAAAAAAAAGCAATTTACATTACACTTGATACAAACAAAGCCTTAGGTCAAGTTTCAACCTCTTTTTCACAGCTTATTTTTAGTCAAAACTTCTTCCAAAGTGCTTTTCTCACATCTCCACATACCCACCTAGATATGTATTTAGCTTATTTGCTTTTAGGAATAGTCTAGCTTAGCTTAAATTTGCTCTAAAAATCATCCAAAACCAAGAGCCTCTATTAGATCAAGCAATCGCAAGTGCACGGTTGCTCAAGATGTGATTCCATTTGATTTTTTTGCTTATTAGTTGATATTCACCACTTATTTAGTCTTATTCATGTGTTTTAGAATAGGTTTCACTAGCTTTTAGTTTTTTTAATATTTATCGCTTAATCCTTTCAACAATTAGGACATTCTAGCTATTTGTCCACCGTTAGGCTTAGTTTCCTTTTAGCTTAGATCTCCAAAAATGCTTATAACCGCTTATCGCCTGTTTGCTGTTATCCTTAGCTTATTTTGTCTCTTAGAAATGCATTTCAGTTTGTTACATTAGCCTTTGCTTATTGTTGCTTACTTGTGCTTAAATAGAAACTGCCTAAAGGGTGTTTGTTTTTTGCTTCTATAACCACTGTTGGACATAAGCAGTTGTAAAACTGCTTATTCCAAAGTTTGGTCCAAATTGTTTTTACAAAAAAGTCTTATCTTTGTCTCATAAACAAATTGCAAAAAGAAAAATTTGAAAAAAAAAATAGTTTGCAAAAAGGTGCGGTGGGATTCAACCCGACCTCTTGCTCACAATCACAAGCCAACACACAACACCAATCGCCTAGGGACTTATTTCGTTAGATTCTTGCACTACTTAATATTTAAGTACCCATTAACAGTTTTAAGCTTGTTTGCTTATTTGCTTTTTATTAGCTTATTTCCTCAAGTAGTGTACCAGTTTTTTATTTTTCTCTAATCAAGTATAACTTCAAGTATTTTCTGTGAAATTTTCGGATTTTTCCAAAATCATTTAGTATTTTTATAATTAAATTAGATTAAAGTAGTTTTTAAATCATAATAAATAATTTAAAAGTCGAAAAAATACCCGGCTTTTTCCTAAAATTTTCTTTTGTCATTTAGTACGTAAGAAAATTGTTTTTACATTCGTAGGCCTTTTATTTCATAAGTTTTACGTTTTATCTTGCGCTCCAGCGTAATTTTTAGACTTAACGTACGTTTTTATTTTAAATCTAGTTTTTAGATAATTTGAGTTTACGTTTTAGTTAAAATAGTTTATTTAAGATATTTTGTTTTATAAAATCACAAAAACATTATTGTAAAAATAGTGATAGCGTTTATTTAATAGATTTTATCTTTTTTTCCTTTAATTTGCATTTAAGCCGTCTTAATTTGTTGGCTTTTTCCGTAGTTATAATCATAATCAAATCCTTTTTCCGTTCAAATTCCGCGATCACTAAACATTTGATAATCCATTGCACAACTCGCTGGGACATAACGACCCGGGGAAACACTATACTCCTCAGATCTTCATTGCATTCGTGTTTAGGCAGTTTTAAGCTGGTTACGGTCCGCCATTCACAAGTGGCGGGCTTGTGTGATTTAGCTTGACTGTTTGGCACGCATCACTACGCATAACTGCTTTTAAGAGTTTTGGTTCATCAAGTTTCACACTTTTGTGTCTTTTGGTGTTATTGAAGCTATTTCATCACACAAAACCGGTTTTGAAACAACTTTGAGCATAATCATATTTACGAGTAATCCCACGCGTAGCTAAACCCTAAAACTACGCTGTAAGGTTATCCTTGGCTTGATCTTCGTTTTCGTGGTTTACCCGTGTTTTCTTGCTTGGATAAGCCTCGAAAATACGTCGACTTTGGATATCTTTTGCACCGTGAAGTGTAAAGATCACTGGGATAAAACCCTAATCTTACGCATAAGCATAAAGCTTACACGTAGAAATCCTACGATAAGATTCATCTTACGCCTAAGCCTAGTCTTACGATAAGATAATCCTACGCCTAACTTTGTGTCTACGCCTAACTTTAGAGTCTTTTCCTACTTACGCGTAAGCTAATTCTCGCCAGAACTCTCGATTGTTACGCCGTAACTTTGGTGTTTTACGCATAAGTGCTACTTGGATAATTGTGATTTCTACGCCTAAGGACACTTCATCAACAAAGGTTCATTCGACTACAAAGATCCATTTTACCAACACCGGTTTTCAACATGTCACAACCACCATACTCTAACTATTTCCTTACACTTATCCTCAATGACAACAACAACTAAGTCCACAACATCAACAATGGAATCAACAACAAGCAATTTATCAACAACAATTTAATCAACAACATACTCCACAACTTGGAGCAATTCCTCCACCACAAATGGTTCAAACACCGCCAAGTCTTCAAGTTCAACCCTACACAAATGACTTCAATCAACATCCATCAAGGAACACTATGAAGGAACCAACTTGGTTTGCAAAGATGTGAAGCTTTAAGCGACCAACAATCAATTCATGAGGTCGGATCACTGATAGACCTCCAATGCTCACTCCAGAAACTACGATCAATGGGTGATAGGGTTCTTTAGGTTTTGTGATCCAAGAAGCCACATGGAAAGTTCTTAAAGAAGGTTATCTTGAAGGTCCATTTGAGATGCCTCATCGTCATTGTACCCGGAGATCCTAATGCTATTCCACCAAGAGATGAACAAACAAACATTGCTCTCATTGTGATTTAAATCAAATAGAACTTCTACACTATGAAGTCGATGAGCTTGCAATGCAATATATCCTTTTATGATTACCTAACCCAATTCGTCAAGTGTTGATGCTCAAAATACTGCAAAGGAAATGTGGGACCATATTCATCTTCTTATGGAAGGATCTCACTCAATCGGAGGATTTGGAATCCAAAATTTACTTGGCTTATGAACACTTCATGATTGAACACGAGAGACACTAGAGTCTTATCATCATCGATTTTCGACATCATCAATGATTTGGATAAACACAACATCATCATGCCAAGAATTGCGGTGAATACTAAGTCCCGAGTAGTCTTGGTCCCGAATGGGAGAAGTATGTCATTTTTCTCCGCAAGCGAAGAATATGCATCATTCTACATATGGATTGTTGTACGATTACTTGAAGCCTCATGAAAAGGAAGTTGATAGGAAAGGATTCTCCGTGCTCAAATTGCTCCACCCACACATCCGAAAAATCAACAACTTGCCTTATATGCTCAACAAAGTTATCCTCCTCAACAAACAACTCAACCAATCGCCTCGGTCACCAAACGATCAATCACAAGAACCTCAACAAAATCAATTGGTTCCTTACAACAACAACAATGATCAAGCACTTCATAGTCAAACTAATGAGGAATCCGATCCGCTCAAGCATTGCAACAGTGGATTTGTTATGATTGCTAATGCTTTTAGTCATTATACCAACAAATCCAACAATCATAATCGCTCCTCATCCAATACACGAAATCGGTGTTGTGAACAATGGACGAGTTGAAGTTCGAGAATCGTGGTTATGGTCGTCAAATGGGAGGTGGTCAAGGGTTTAATGCTATGGGTAGACATAACAATGTAGCTCAAGTGGTGGAACAGGAAATGCTCGAATGGGTTGAATGGTCTTGATTCTACAACCGCAATGAGAAGGGACACTGGCTAATGCATGCCCAAAGCCAAGGACTAGGGCGGTGCTTATTTCAAAGAGGCTCTTCTTTTGGCTCTTAATGATGAAGTGGTGGATCTCTCAAAACAAAACGAGCTTTATGGCGGATGCGCACTCGATGATGATATGGAGGACTTGCGGCCAATGCACTGTTATGTTGATGGCTAATATACATGAGCTACACATGAGTGAAACAGGCCCGATGATGACATTGATGGCTTGTCTCGGTGCCCGAACAAACCATCATCATATCGAACTAATATCTCCGCCAATATCCGAATCAAGACGCGCTCGGATCGTTCAAAATGAGTCATCTACATCTCATTCGGCGATTTTCAAATAAACCACAGTAGTTACATTTGACGATCAAGATGACCTTATGGTTTCCTTTGATAATCAAATTGACTCGTGGTTGTACTTCGAGGATCTACATAATGATCATGTTGTGACTCGCGTTGAACAAGCCGAATCAAGCCCTCATCCATTTTGCTCGTTTAATTCAAGACCATCAAATCAAAATGGAGGAATGTTATGCATTAAATAAGGAATTAAAAAGCAAAATGCACTCATTAACCAAGGATTTTGAATGCTTACAAATGCAACTCAACTTTTTCAAAACTCAAGAAAACCGTGAAAAAGGTTTGAAGCCGCTTTGCTAAATCTCATCAAACGAAAAATATTTAGAGAGGCGGATCATGATCTAGCCGCTTGAAGAATGCTTTGTTATGCGAAATAGAACAATCAAACATGAACATAAAAAGCAAATTAACGCTCTCACCTTGGAAAATCAAAAGCTAAGGTCGAGTTGTTAACTTGTCAAAGACAGTTCTCCGCATACAAAAAGTATTCAACGAATCGGGTAGATGACCTTCTTGAAGAAATTATCGGCATCCAAAACAAAATTAAAGAGTTTAAAACTGTTGTTTACAAACATGGTGAATCGATAATGACTATTGAAAAGTTTACTTTAAAACCCAATCCAAAAGGATATGGACCAAATCTAGGCGATTATAAACCAAAGCTTTCACTAAAAACATTCAAACCAAATCACAAGTTTCGGTCGAGTAATATAAAATTAATGATCTTGTTATGAGTGTTGTTGAATATCATCGTCAAGAGGAATTAGATGCGTAAGACGAGTCGATCAAAATTAAAAGCATTATTTACAACAAACCTTTAATTATTCAAACCGTCACTTTCGCACACCAACGGATTCTTCTAACACACCAAGGGTTATCATCAAAACACCGAGGTCTTCTAATGTTAATCCCCAACCGATTATGCACAAACTTATGGTCCTTTACCTTCCATCGGTGAAGTAAACTCAAAACCCGAAAATCGAAAAATTCTTAGATATTTTGATATTTTCATGGGCGACCTCAAATTTTACAACATGAGATAGAATATCATTCGAAATCAAAATTGATCATTTTCAATCGCCTCCGCAAAGAACAAAGAGACATTTTTCGGAAAAATCTTTTACCTAACGTTAAAAATTTGAAAAGTTGTGCATTAGCTTGGGATAAGGATTTTCATAAGGAACTTGGAGTGATGAAGGTCGTTTTGAGAAAACCGAAACATCTATTTCTAATACTAAACGTAAAAAGAAACCGTTGAGAAAAGATGTTGATCGACTCTTGAAAGATGTTATCTGTCTTGATATCCATAATGTTGTGTTATTCTATTCTTTGCCACATGCTTCGATTATATCTCTGCGATCATGTTGACTGTGTGGTAACCGTTGAGAATACCGATAATGTGCTTCAGATCGAGTCTTTAAAAGTGAAAATAAACGATTACTTAACGAATTTACAATGCAAAACGTCGTCTTAATTGGTGTGAAAAGATATTCACAATCAACAACTTGGGTTTCAAAAGAAAATCGCTCGGTTGCATGAAAATCTTCGATCCTAAATTTAGCAACTAGATGATCAAACGTGTCTTTGAAAGGTCAAATCTTAAAATATGAACAAGAACTTGTAAAAGTTAAACAGAATATGGTGTCATACTTGATTTACTCAATAAGACTCGCCATGAAGCATCAAACGAACTTGATCACTATCTTGCTCACACTAGAGAAGTCATGAATTTTCTTTGGTAATATTCGCTCGAAAATCAAGATTTGATTCACACTATCTCTAAGTTAAGAGAAATGTTAGGAGAGTATGAACAACTCCCGCCAACCATCATTAAGAGATTAGCACCGTAACACTTAGTAATCGTGCACCTAGAATCCCTACCGCCAAATCACAAGTTGCTAACGTGCTTCCTTCTATTGAAACAGAATAGTTGCTTCTTTCCAAATGTCCGCACTTCACGACCTAGAGCACTCAATCAAGAATAGGAAGTTGCGACCTAAGAAAAGATCAATAAGGAATGCTAAAGTGAAGAACACCCTAGGACTATGAATAAGACTCACGTTGCTTCCACTATAGATATTAAGGTCGGAAAATGTAATAGAAATAGTGATGTAAGGAATGCTAAACCGTTAAGTACTTTTGATATTCATCGATACACCTTGTGTTATTTGTCATAAAAGTATGAATTCGATTGTCATGACAAATGTGTTGCTAAAGCTATAATCTCTAGTTTTAATCCTAAGAATCGGAATACCTCTAGGCCCACTAATCATTCTAAGTCCGTGCTTGGTAGACCGCCTTCTTTAGATTCTACGTCATGCGTTGTTGTCCTCGTAGCTCCGCCACCTCCCAAGAATGTAGTACCACCTAGTGCATTCACAAAGACTAAAGCAAATGAGTTATAGATGGCGAAAATGGATATATAACACATTAGGATTTAAATGGATGCCTAAAGTTATTAATGTGTATGTATACTATCATCGCTTGAACCTCTAACATTTCGGGTTCCACATCTACTTCTATTCCATCTATGTAAATCGTGTAATGCACGGGTGATACGATCATTCTCTCGATTGTTGATAGCGGATGTTCCCGACACATGACAGCAACCTTAAACTCATATCAAACTTTATTGCGGTTCATTGGCATCATTAGGTTCGGGAATGATCACTTCGCAGCTTATCATGGGCTACGGAGATTATGTCAATGGGAACATTGAAATCATCGGGGTTTACTATGTGGAAGGCCTCGGTCACAATTTGTTCTCGATGGTCGCCAGTGATGGAGATTTGGAGGTTGCTTTCCGGAGAAAACTTGTTTCATTCATGATCTACAAGGAAATGACCTTATGTCCGGCTCGCTGTAATTCTAGTCTCTACACTATCTCTATGCAAGACATGGTTGCTTCATCTCCCATCCGCTTACTTTCAAAGGCAACATCAACAAAATCACGGCTATGGCAACCGTTGTCTCTCACATCTAAACTTTCAAACCATCATCAACCTTGCTCGACACAAACTTGTTGAAGGTCTCCACGATTCCGGTATTCAAAAGATCACCTTTGCTCGCCATGTGAACAAGGAAAAAGCACTCGTGCACATTTTCCTTCAAAGGTGGAACACGCCTCAAGATGTGCTTCATCTTCTTCACATGGATTTGTGTGGCCCAATGCGCTGCGTGCAAATGATCAATGGCAAACGCTACATTTTAGTAATTGTTGATGACTACTCACGATGGACTTGGGTCTACTTTCTTCAAGCAAAGACCAAGCTCCACAATGATCATCACCTTCTCCCGAAAATTCAAGTTCGACTCCTAACAACGTCCGCCAAATAAGAATGTATAAAGGAACCGAATTTGTTAACCAAACCCTTCGTGAATTTTATGAGAAAGTGGAATTCAAAGATCAAACATCTATCAGACGCACACCGTAACAAAACGGAGTTGTTGAAAGATCTAAACCAACGTTAGTGGAAGTCGCAAGAACAATGTTAATCAATGCTAAACTTCCAGATTACTTGTGGGCGTGTCGATCTACTAAATGCTATACTCAAACCGTTCTATGATCACAAACGCCACAACAAAACACCTTCGAGCTTGTCCACAACCATAAACCGAATCTCAAACACTTTCATGTATTTCGATCCCTTTGCTATCCGAATAATGATCGTGATGATTTTGAAAGCTCAAAGCCAAAGCCGACATTGAGTCTTTATTGGATATTGTGAGAATTCTAAAGGTTACCGGATCCGAATCGTCGTACAAAACCGGTGATGGAAACGATTCATGCTCATTTGATGAACTCACGAAATGGCTTCCGAGTATAACAGCTTAGAACCCGGTCACAACCGCTTAAACTTCCTCAACCCCCATCATCACCGAACAAAGCCCCCACTCACTCACAACAAATGGAAAGGTTATTTGCTCACTGCTCAAGGATTTATATTGATGAACGTGCTCTGTGTGTATCCATTGTTTCACCGCTCAACCCGATAATACTCTTATACCGATACACCCGCTACAACAACTCATCGTTGAAGCACCACCGCTGACTCCACCACAACAGCTTGAACAAACCGCTCCAACAAAGGATGAACCGATCGATGATATTCTCAATGATGTACCCCATCTGCAGATTTTGATCCAAATCGTTTTTAACCCGCTTGCTAATGACACCGCCGCACTGATGTCGCGAATCATCAACAAACCATTTGAATCCTCGAGAACTGCATAATGTATACCAACATCAACCTCTACACATCGATGGACAAAAGACCATCCTCCGCTAATATTATTGGCAACCCGAATCAACCAACCGTTACGAGACAACGTCTTCACACGATGGTGAACATTGCATTTATGCACTCACCGTCCGCCAACTGAGCCTAAAAACATTAAAGACGAATGACAAAAGATAACCGGATTGAATCCATGCAAGAAGAACTCAACCAATTCAAACGCCTTGAAGTATGGAACTCGGTTGAAAGACCAACAGGGTCTACGCCATTGGTCTCAAATGGATTTGGAAAACAAATTGATGTCAAGGAACGTAATCAAAACAAGTCACGCCTAGTTGCTAAGGGTTATCGTCGAAGAAGAGGAATAGAATTTGAAGAATCTTTTGCTCCGCTGTTCGCCTTGAGGTCGCTCGGATATTTCGCGTCATGGCTCATATGAATATGACGGTCTTTCAAATGGATGTCAAAACCGCGCTTTCAACGGAAAACCGAAGAAACGGTTTATGTCGACCAACCCAAGGATTCGTTGATCCGAGTGCCCAACCATGTCTACAAACCGAACAAAGCTCTTTATGGTCTCAAACAAGCCCCCCGGCATGGTACGATAAGCTATCATCTTTCCTCATTGCTAATAATTTCACCAAATGTTCGTTGACCCTACTCTTTTTATATAATATCACGGGCACATATCTTAATTGTTCAAATTTACGTGGATGACATCATTTTGGGTCTACACATAAAAAGTTTTCAATCGCTTTTGCAAAACTAATGAAGAAATTTTTGAAATGTCCATGATGGGTGAACTTACGCTCTTTCTAGGACCGCAAGTTCATCAATCACCCCGTATATTTTCTTGAGTCGACCCAAATATGCCCTTGAATTGTTAAACAAATTTGGAATGAAAACCGTGATACTTATGCCACACCTATGACTCATACCAAGAAGCTAGACGTCGATTACATGGAAATTAGTCGACCCTACCAAATACCAAGTATTATCGGGTCTCTCATATATCTAACAGCCAGCGCACCTGCTATTGTCTTTGCCGCTTATCTATGCTCTCGTTATCGGTCATGACCAACCGAAACCCACCTCTCGAGGCTAAAAGAATCCTCCTATACATCAAGGGAACCATTAACTTGGGGATCCGTATCCAAGGATTCTCGCTTTGAACTAATCGCTTTTTCGACGCGGACCACGCAGGATGCTTAGACTCAAGGAAAAGTACTTCGTGAGCTCTACAATTTCTTGGTGATAAACCGTGTCTTGGCAATCAAAGAAGCAGGATTGTATATCGTCATCAACCAAGGCAGAATATGTAGCCATGTCCGTGTTGTGCTCAAGTCATATGGATGAGAACACAACTCAAAGACTATGGTTACGTGATTTGATGAATCCCGATGTATCATGCGACAATCGGAGTGCCATTGTGATCTCGCAACTCACCCAAAGACTAAATCAAAGCACATCGATCTTCGCTATCATTTCATCAAGGACCACGTGGAACAGTGGTACCGTTGAATTATACTTCATGGTATCAATACCAATTGGCGATCTACTCACCAAAGCCTCGCCTCCCGCTAGGTTTAATGAGTTGGTCCACCGGATTGGTATGAGGTGTTTAACTCAAGAGGAATTGGATGACCTCCCAAAACAGCCTTAAAACTCACAAACACCAAAATATCTTTTGTAAATACATTTTTCAAAAACAAAATACAAAATATAAAACCCGAAAAAACAACAAAATATTCTTCTAATCTAATTTTCTTTCAACATGGCAAGTACATTTTTCCATTAACACTTTAATCTTTCAAAATTCAAGATTTTTCCGATCAAGTGTTGGGGAGAATATTATCACTTAACTGCTTCAAAACATCCGTGTACTTGCATGTTATCTTATCCTATTGTACCTTTTATCAATGGTGGTAAATTTTTCGTTAAATGACACCCTCGGACTAAAATTTATAACCTTTCATTATTTATCTAAGTCGAGGGGGAGTGTCAAAAGTTTCTTTCTTAAAATCTTCATTTGGTAACCAAATGGAAGTTAAATGGCTTTGTGAAAAAGGAAAAGCGGAGGACCAAAACTCATCAAAAGATGAAAGTCATTTTAATAAAAGTCCTCCACCTAACTTATTACTTCACATTTATTACTCTAACCAAAACAAATCCTACGCCTAAGAATCACTCTTCCAATCCGTGTTTTTATCATCAAACCTAAGTGGATTAATGTTTCTAACATGATTTTAAACATTGGTTTTGATTTTCAAATAAATCCAACGGCTAAATTTACTTATATGGTTGATTTTGTGTTCTTCGTGATATGTAAGAACACATGATCATGTGTTATGTGTTTGTGTTTAAAAGATAATGTCAAAATGTTTTAATAACATCAATGATATTTTTCTATCCTCAAACAAACCCGTAAACTCGAATCGAGTGATTTTGAAATTTAGGGTTTATGTTAATTTGGGTATTTTAAAATATGAATGGTTTTGGTCAAAAAGGTTATTGTGTGATGTTCATATTGTGTTGTATTAAAGATTTCAGCCCTATAACCACCCGTAAACACTAATTAAGTCGTAATTAGGAATTAGGGTTTAATGTTCTTGTGTTTGGGTATTTTTGATTCACCATGAATCGGGTGTTAAAACTTGGTTATTAGACTCTCACAACTCTTAAGACCTACCGTAAAATGTTTGGTGCAAATCCTATGGTTAGAAATCATACGCGTAATTCTTAAACTCTAGGGTTTTGACCACGCGCATGACTTTCACGCAGAATCGCTAACTTGCTTTCATGCCATGATTTGTGTTTAATATGACTATACATGTTAAGATTGATGATATGATGGTTTTATTTCGTGCTTGCTACTCGTAAAATTCGTAATCAAGGTCGATTGTTACTCTACGATAAGGTTCTACAATGGGACCACGCGTATCTTGTGAAGGATATCGTAAACAGTGACCACTAAGCATAAGGTCTACTTCACGAGTAAGCCTTACGCTTAAGGTCTTTATACGCCTCTGGCGTAAGCCCCACGATAAGGTCCCTTTTCCACGCCAGAACATTTCACGCTGAAGTTAGGATCCCACGATAAGCTTTCGTCTCACGCCAGATATAACTTCTGCTTACGCGTAACTTTGCCAAATCTACGCCTAAGCCTCGATAGACCTTCATTATGAATTATTACGTGCACAAACTTGTTAATAAACAAATCATATCGTCACGAAACCAATAATGTCACTAATAAACTTAATCGCTTAACATGTTGTGTTAAATATGTGATAACATAAACTTTAAAACTTAAAGTTAACTAACTCACAAAGTTAACTAACTCACAAAACTTATCACGACGACATTGGACTATTGAACTAACAAGTGACTTTGGACTCGTAACAATCTTTAACACTGTACATTCAATAATTAGACAATAAAACCTTCGCTGACTAACATTATGTCTTTCGATATGTTGGTTTTTGGCTAATGTTATTTCGCATCACGACATGGTCAGCTCAAATGAATGTGGATGCACCGTAAGTTCTCACAATTGTCGACATCTTCCCAATGGCTATCCTAGAAAGATTGGAAAGAACAACCTTAGGGTTGACTTTGAAACCCTCACCGCCGTAATCTTCTTGTCTCATTGTCAGGATATTCTAAGGAATCATCCCTACCGTAACATGCTCTCACACTCGCCACTCATGTCGGAAATCTACATTCAGCAATTCGAATTCTATGCAGAGGATCACAGTCAAAGTGCGCGACAAAGACACTTAATCACAAACAAGTCACCATCACCATGCACTTACGGGTCGTTCTTCTCATTCCCGAAATCGAGCCAACCGACTTCTTTGCCACACCCATCGAGGAGACAGCTTCTACAATTCTTGCTTGATATTGGCTATGATGAAGCTTCGTGAGTTATCTCTAAGCATTCTCATGTGAGCTTAAGAACATTCCACAACCGTGGAGAACCCTCTACATCATCATCACCAAATCGGTCTCGGTCGTGATAGTAGATATGAGCATCCCAAGCTCATGGAACTACAAATTTTCCGGTCATTAATCAACAAAAGGACATCAAATTGAAGCAATCAAGTTATGGGAAGAAATGATGTCATTTCACAAGAAACTTGGCTCAAAGATTCCTATGTCGATATACAAAATTGTTGATCCAGAGAGCACTTGGATTTCATCCCGATATTCCACAAAGGCTCAATGACCCGCATAATCACGATATGTTGACCGAGCCTACCCTATCACGTAATCAAGGAATCGCCTACAAAGAAACAGGTGTTGTATTACATGATCACCTTCCGCCTAAAGAAATCAAAAGCTCGAGACATACAAAAGGTATATAGTTGCGGTAAAGAAGGCAAAGTTGGTCATCTCGATGACAAATCTTCTCGGAACACCTATAAGGAGAACCAAGAGGTGGTGAAGTGCGCAAGCATCTTGAAAGTCATAGGAAGTTTCCCAAGAGGAATCCTCCTCGTAAAAGGACTGCTCTTCTAAAGAAGTTGTTCCCATTACCTTACCTAAACCCGAACCGCAGAGAAAGCTAATTGACGAGGACTCGAAGGTACCAATCAAGAAGAGATTACGCCCTCCAAACCGCTAAAGATGAAACCACAACGGTATCTAAACCTCCTACCCTCCAGCCTAACATAGGAAAAGGAAAGACTCAGACTTGCGCCATACGAAGAAAGCTCGAAAGTGATGAAGAGCAATCGGATAAATCCTACAGAAGAAGTTTAAATTGCTAGACACCTTCAAAAGGTCGAGAATTTGCAAAAGACCAAATGGGTGGCCCCGGAGGATCAAGTGGTGTCGCCACTCTTCACCGATCCCGATGCGTTAATCAATTCGATAGTGGATCCGTGCCACCACTTGTGCAACAACAAACGCTTGGAGGAGTTCACCGATTATAACATTGAGGAACCGAAAAGGATAAGACCGAGAAAGAGAAAATCGATGAAGAAGCTAAGGCTCGCACGGAAGAAAAGGCTAACTGGACAAGATGACGTAAGAGAATTATGATGATTATCTTCTCAATTCAACTTGCTCCAAGGAGGATACTTCACCTCCTAAGGACCCCGAGCCTCCTCATGTCTCCTCATCATCGATTCTTCATCTCATTCCTCACCACCACCATCTAAAAGATCAACCAAATCATCATCCAAATCAATGAAGAAGCCTACTCGATCTTGGATATCTCATGCTCATAAACTAATCGGGAATGTTGTCAAACAAATCGAAAGAAAGACATCCTCCAATGGAAGATGAATTTCTATGCCGATCGACACAAGATATTCATGATGATCTCGACAAGATGCAAGAGGAAAGTGAGTATGTCCGTAAGCTCATGAAAGATGATCTTCAAGGAAAATGGATGAAATGATCAAAGGATACACTCAGCAGCTTCCTTACGGAGGTCGCCCGAATCGACAAAGCGTATGTATACCGCATAACCGTATCCAAATCTATTGCATCTAGCCAAACAAGCCATGAAATCAACTCCGATGAATTTAAGCATCAATCCAATGAATCTACAATCTTCTCGATGATGAATTAGTGAACCCGCTAGTAAAGAATGTCGACACGCCTCGCAACGTTTGCCTCACATGAAGCTAAAATGTTTGAAGCTCTATTGGAATACTAACTCAGTCCTCATTCGAGAAGAAGTTGTTAGGCCCAAACGCTCAAGAGATGATGAAGACAAAGATCGGGATAAGGATAAAGAGCCCAAACGCTCAAAGAAGTCTCGATGTATCATCCTCTATTCAAGACTCGATGCAACCTCCACCACAACGGACTCCTACTCAACAAAGATCTTCTCCTCCATCTTCTACCGATAAACCTCGTGATTCATCTGAGTTACCGAGACTCAAAAACCGGTGATCACTTTGAGTATACGGGTGGTGACGATGAGGAAGTCTCATGAGCCCCTACAACAACCCACCTCTCCCAAACAAGTTAAGAAACCAAAACCTCATCTAGGCCAAAACAAAAGAAGAAGAAGGCGCCAATGACCGACGTCCGTATCATGGCTAGATGAAGATACAACACATGAGTTTGAATGGTTTTCTACACTTGTCAATTCCACTCCTACCCCGAAGAAGGTCGAGATCCGGTAGACGGTAATACTTTGGAGCATGCTAAGATTATGCAAGAAAAGTTCCATGTGAAGAAGATGACGAAACCGAGTTGAGGCGAATCAAGAATGAAGCTTTTCAACTGTGGAAAGACAAATTTCGTAAAGTGCCATCGAGGTCGAATATCACCTTGAAAACATTGTCGAGCTATGTCTAACAACATGGATCGCTCAACCTGAAGCAAACATCGACTTCACCAAACGAGATAACCCTCCATATTACACCGACCGTCTAAACCACTACTAACGATCGCCAACCAGATGAACCTAGGATTCCATTCAGATATTTCTTCAACAAAGACTTGGAATTTCTTCTACATCGTGGCGATGGATCAAGGAAATACGCTACATCTTTGACACTTCCATTCCCAAAGCAGCCATATACTCAAACCGATAGCTATCGAGGAAAGAGCTAATCACTTGTTCTCCAACAAAGTGGAAGCATACGATCGAGATGCAATGTACTGGATTCATCATTGGCCTAACGTCAAGAATCTACCGTCAAAGCCGCTGTGTTCGAAGTCTCAACATGTAGTGTTCAAGACTAAGGATATCGTTGCCATCAAACACGCTGATCTATCGACCAAATGGGACTACACTTTTCTCAAGAAGATTGTGGTCAAAAGGCAAGATGAACGGATTATGCATTCTCTCAAGTCGACTTTGAGAATTTGTCTCAACGACATTGAAGACATGTACCTTGCCAAAGTACAGTGGTCGCACGAGGAAATTTTCAACTAAAGTACAACGTGAATTCATCAAGTCACCGCTCATCTTCATAAGAAGCATAGTCATCAAAGAACGTGTAGAAGATCTCCAACTCATTGTTGAATCATATCAAACCCGTGTTAACTTCACTCCACCTCGCCTGATCTTCCCGACATCAACCACTCTCACAATATACACTCATCAAGAAACCATTCGGCGTTGTTTACCGCAGGAACTTCGACGAAATTGCTTAATGGCGTGTCACGATCTTCACAAATTTGGGGATCACACTTTGAAGATGGTTAGGGACGGATTGGCTTATAGGTTGAAGGATATACGCCAAATGATCGGGTCTCCTAAGCGATGGAATTCTTAGGATCGAAGGATGTGAGGAGAATCATCAAGATGATTGATGAAAGGTTGTATAGAAGGATCGCCTCATAAGATTGGAAAGCTATGTTGGTGGCTCACCTGTGATTAACATCACCGGCTTTCAACTCCCGATTCACACCTCGGTAACATCTCCGGACTTCCGGTACCCTTGAATTGCTTCTTTCATTCTTAATTTGATGTGTGATTATTTATGTCTATGGCTTGTGCACACATTACGATGTACAACCCGTTCTTGTCAAGAAAGGACCCCGTGGTACGCTTGATCAGCACAATCCTTATAAAAGGAGCGAAGCTTCTTACTTTTGAGTAAAACCTATCAAACCTTTCATTTTTCAAGGTTTTGCTCAAAAGGACAAGTACTCCCCTATGATTTTCAAAACCTCAACCGCTTATATCACTAGTCGAGGGGAGTACTTGAGTTAAAACTTTGTTCACAAATTGTTCATAGTAGCCATCTTCCCGCAACACTCGAAATGGTCATATTGATTTCAACTTTCAAAAATAACATTTTATATGCCATTTTGAGGGGTAGAAAATTATGTGATAAGAAATATGTTTTGTAAATGCAAATGAATCTTTGTGTAATAGACTTAACCAACGAATTGACGGTACACTAAACTCGTTAGTAACTCGAAAAGACTTGTCCCGACGGTAATAATTTCAAGCTAGTTCGCTAGTAATGTAAACGTGTCTCGCAAAGGACTTGTCCGAGTAGAAAGTACCATTCGAGAAAATCTTGGTAGACATGAACTCGACGGGTATGACAACCTTCGAGGTTTGTCTACACCTTCAAGGTAGTTATTAGAGCTAGTTGTCTCCTAAAAGTCGACAATGTAACTCTTTAACTATGCAACGAACCGTGTCTCATGGGGATTGTCTATCTTGAGTTGATCAATTCAAAAGGCTCTTCCCACATAGTGCGATTCTGTCAAAACTCTAAAGCACATGTGGAGGGGAGATTACTAAAAGATAAAACTCACAAAGGTTCAAACATGTTTTTCATTTACAAACCCTTTGAGAGATTTTCTTGAAAATTGGTTTTATGGCAACATAGGTTAGTCATGGAGTTATAAGGTGACTAAGGTTAGGAATAACCGTCCTATGATCCGCTGTAATCGGAGGGATCTACCCAAGGACATCACAAATAGTTAGTACTTAGAAGTCCTTAGGTACGATTATAAAAAGGAGAAAATGAGAATCGGAGAAAGAAGGAGTTGAAGAATTAAAAATAAATGCAAAGAAAAGGGTGAAAATAAATAGCCCTCCAAATTATTCAACTTAGGGCGCATAATCGGGTTCAATTCATATACTCGGTTGTCACTTAGTGACGCCGGTATTGAAAATTAAAAGTCGTCATGGACCCAATGGCGCATGCACTAAACCTTCTTAACCACTCAAGTTTCTCTCACGTGCTTGTTTCATTCTCACAGGAACCCTACGTAAACTATTGGCTTTCTCTTGAGATCACTGGTATTGAAGAAGGAGACCCTCTCCCTAGTCTCCGCCAAGAAAACCAAAACGCACTATTGAGTCTAGAGCCACGAGATTCATCAAAAGATCTCTTAGAACACTTGACATCTCATCACTTGTTGATCACCAAATAAGATCATCGTGGTTCATATCGAATCCTTCACGATCTTAGCAATCTGTCAAGAACATTTATGAGAGGTTCACAACCGTGATCCTCGCGATTGAATGGAAACTCCTCGCTGTGGTAAACATCAAATGTACGACAGTGGTCACTTGTAACTCCCGTGGATTACGCTTAGTGTGTCTCAAACGGTCTACAACGTGAGGTGACACTTGGTGTACCAACGACTATCCGAATCAGATATACTTCGACATCGCGTATCTCACTTGTGGGACTCAGTTCAGAACGGCCTTTGTAAGAATTAGAGTTGTGTTTTCACACTATGTCGTTAACACTCTCAAGTTCAAACTTGTAAGTCGGAATCGCTTATTACTAACCGCTTGAAATGTTTTCTTCTTATGGAAGTCCGGAGCGGGATGATCGTGTTTATTCTTCTCATGCTCACGCCAACATCATCACTAATGGAAGTTCTATCCAAAAGCAACACAACAATGTAATGATTCTTCGTCAAATCAAATAATCTACAAAGTTAAAAGACTTAAAGAACTTCATCAAGATCGAATTCCAACGCCAAAGAGCGTGTGAGCATGTTGAAGAATGACGGAGACACTCAGAAATAAGTCGACTGAGGCGCACTTGATGCGCATAACAACATACTATCACTTTCATTACAAAGAACAATGATCAAAGAACAAAGTTAAAGATGACGCCAAAGCATAACTGCTCAAAGAAGACAATTTCTCTACATCGGGAGATTGTTCAAATCAAGGCAATTCTTCTCACAAGAAAGAAGAATGTCGAGTCGTCGAGCTACTATTACATCAACGCTTTCACTGCTCATCACCAACACTTGAGGGAGATTGTTGGAATCACCCTAAACTATAATTCAAGTGTTAGTTATTCTTATGTAATAGGTAGCTTATTATGGCCTTTATGTTTGTTATTAGCCTTAAGCTTATGTAGAAGGCCCATGAGCTTAGGCCCAAGCCCATAAAGGAAAGGAAGGGAACTAGGAGTGTTGCCCTAGCTTCTCATCGAGGTGAGGGTTTCAAAGTCAACCCTAAGGTTGTTCTTTCCAATCTTTCTAGGATAGCCATCGGGAAGATGTCGCAATTATGAGAACTTCTCCGGTGCATCCACATTCATTCGAGCGACCATGTCGTGATCCTAAATAACATTAGCCAAAAGAACCAACATATCGAAAGACATAATGTTAGTCAATGTAAGGTTTTATTGTCTAATTATTGAATGTACAAAGTGTTAAAGATTGTTACGAGTCCAAAGTCACTTGTTTGTTCAATAGTCCAATGTCGTCGTGATAAGTTTTGTGAGTTAGTTAACTTTAAGTTTTAAAGTTTATGTTATCACATATTTAACACAACATATTAAACGATTAAGTTTATTAGTGACATTATTGGTTTCGTGACGATATGATTTGTTTATTAACAAGTTTGTGCACGTAATAATTCATAATGAAGGTCTATCAAGGCTTAGCGAGATTTGGCAAAGTTACGCGAAATGCAAGTGATATACGCAGCGTGAGCGAGCTTATCGTGGGATCAAAAATTGGTTAAATTTTTAAACCCTTTTTTGGGGGATTTTTTTTTAAAAAAGGGTTAAACCTTTTTTTTTTTTGGGGGTTTTAAAAAAAAATTTTTTTTTTCCTTTTTCCCCCCTTTTTTTGGGGCCCAATTTTTTAAAAAAACCCCCCAAATTTAAAAACCCCCCAAAATTTTTTTGGGGGGGAAAAAAAAACCCCTTTTTTTTTTAAAAAAAAAAAATTGGGTTTTAATCTTTGGAAGGGGGAATTTGGGGAAAAAAAGGGGAAAAATGGGGGCGGTTGGGCCCCCGGGGTTTTTTAAAAAAGGAAACCCTTTTGGGGAAAAAATTTTCCCCTTTTCCAAAGAAAAGGGGGGTTGGGAAAATTTTTAAAGGGGCCATTTCCCAAACCAAAACCCCCCAAAAAAAAAAAACCCCCCCCTTTTTAAAAAAAAAAAATTTTTTTCGGGGTTTTTTTTTTAAAAAAAAACCTTTTTTGGGGTTTTAAAACCCCTTCCCAAATTTTTTTGGGGGGGGTTTTTTAAAAATTTAAAAGGTTTGGTGGGAAAATTTTTTTTTAATTTTTTTAAAAAAAAAGGGGGGAAAATTTAAAAAACCGGGGGGGGGAAAAACCCCGGGGAAATTTTAAAAAACCCCGGGGGGGGGGGCCCCCCTTTTGGGGTTTTAGAAATTTTTTTTTTTTAAATTTTGGGGGGGTTTGGGGGGTGGGGGGCCCTTTTTTTTTAATTGGGGGAAAAAAGGCCCCGGAAAAACCCCCAAAAAAAAGGGAAAAAAGGGTTAAAAAAAAAATAAATTTTTAAAAGGGGGCCCCCAAAAAAAGGGTTTAAAAAATTTTTTTTTCCAAAATTTTTGGTTTTTTTTTTTTTTTTTGGAAAAAAAAAAAAATTTTTTTTTTAAAATTTTAAAATTTTTTGGTTAAAGGGGGAAAAAAAACCCCCTTTTGGGAAAATTAAAAATTTTTAAACCCCTTTTTTTTGGGGGGAATTTTAAATTTTAAAAGGGGGTTTTAAATTAAAAATTTTTTTTTTAAATTTAAAAATTTTTTAAAAGGGGTAAAAAAAAAATTTTTGGGAAAAAAAAAGGGGGTTTAAAATTTTGGGTTTAAAAAAAAAAATTTTTTTTTTGGGGGGGGGGCCCCCGGGGGGCCCCCGGGGGAAAAAAAATTTTAAATTTTTTTTGGGGAAAAAATTTTTTTGTTTTTTTAAGGGAAAAAAAAAGGGGATTTGGAAATTTTTTTTTTTTTGGGGGAAAAAAATTTTTTGGGGGAAAAAAAAAGGGGGGGCCTTTTTGGGGGTTTTTTCCTTTTTCCGGTAAAATTTAAAAAACCGGGGGGAAAAAAAAATTTTTTTTTTTCCCCAAAAAAATTTTTAAAAAAGGAAAAAATTTTTTTAATTAATTTTTAAAAAACCCAAAAAAAAAAAAAAAAAAAGGGGGGGGGGGGTTTTAAAAAATTTTTTTTAAAAAAAAAAAAATTTTTTTTTAAAATTTTTTTTTTAATTTTTTTTAAAAAAAATTTTTTTAAAAAAAAAAAAATTAAAAAAAAAAAAATTTTTCCCAAATTTAAATTTTTTAAAAAAAAAATTTTTAAAAACCTTTTGGGGGTTGGAAAAAAAATTTTTTTTTTTTAAAAAAAATTTTTTTTTTTTTAAAAATTTTTTTTTTTTTGGGGCCAATTTTTTTTTTTAAAAAAAAAATTTTTAAAACCAAATGGTTTTTAAATTTTAAAAAATTTAAACCCCAAAAAAAATTTTCCCCGGGGCCGGGGGAAAAAAAAAAAAAAAAAATGGGAAAAATTTTCCCCCCCAAAAAAAAAAAAAAAAAAAAGGGGGGCCCTTTCTAAAAAGGGCCAAAAATTTTTGGAAATTTTTTTTAAAAAAAAACCCCAAAATTTAATTTTCCAAAAAAAATTTTTTAAAAAAAAACCCCCCCAAAAAAAAAAAGGGTTACAAACCAAAAAACCAAAAAAATTTGGGGGGGAAAAAAAATTTTGGGTTTTTTTCCCCAAAAGGGGAGGGGGTTTTTGGAAACCCAAAAAATTTTTTTTTTTTTTTTTTTTTTTTTAAAAAAAAATTTTTTAAAAATAAAAGGCTTTTTTTAAAACCCAAAAAAATTAAATTAAAAAAAAGGGGGTTTTCTTTTTTTTCCCCTTTTTTTTTCCCCTTTTTAAATTTTTTAAAAATTTTTTTAAAATTTTAAAAAAATTTTGAAAAAAAAAAACAAAAAAAAAAAACCAAAAAAATAAAAAAAAAAAAAAAGGAAAAAAAAAATTTTTTTGGGTTTTTTTTTTTTTTGGTTTTTTTTGGGGGGTTTTTAAAAAAAAAAAGGGAAAACCCCTTTAATTTTTTTTGGGGTTTTAAAATTTTAAAAAAAAGGGTTTAAAAAAATTTAAAAAAAAAAATTGGTTGGGTTTTTTTTTTTTTAAAAAAAACCTTAAAAAATTTTTTTTTTTAAAAAAAAAAATTTTTAAAAAAAAAAAGGGAAAAAAAAAAAATTTTTAAAAATTTTCCCAAAAAAATTAAAAAAACCCCCCAACCTTTGGAATTAAACCAAATTTCAAAAGGGAAAAAAAAAAAAACCCCCAAAAAGGGGGCCCCCCAAAGGGGAAAACCAAAAAAATCCAAAAATTTTAAAACCCTTTTTTTTTAAAAAATTTTAAAAAAAATTTTGGGGGAAAAAAAAATTTTTTCCCAAAAAAAAATTTAAAAAAAGGTTTTAAAAAAATTTTTTAAGGTTTTTAAAAAAGTTAAAAAAAAAAAATTTTTAAATTTTTTAAAAAATTTTTAAAATTTAAAAATTTTAAAAAAAAAAAAAAAAAATTTTTAAAATTTTGGAAAATTAAAAAAAAAATTTTAAAAAAAAAATTTTTTTTAAAATTTTTAAAAATTTTAATTTTAAAATTTAAAAAAAAAAAAAAAAAAAAAAAAAAAATTTTTAAAAATTTTTTAAAAAAAAAAATTAAAAAAATTTTTTTTTAAAAAAAAAAAAAAAAAAAAAAATTTTAAAAAAATTTTTTTTTTTGGGAAAACCTTTTTTTTTTTAAAAAAAAATTTTAAAAAAATTTTTGGTTTTTTTTTTTTGGGGTGGAAAAAAAAAAGGGGGGAAAAAAGATAAAAAAAAATTTTGGTGGCCGGGGTTAAAAGAAAAATTCTTTTGGGGGGCCCCTTTTTTTTTTTAAAAAAAAAAAAAAATTAAAAAGGGTTTTTTTAAAAAAAAAAAAAAGGGGTTTTGGGGAAAAAACCCTTTTTTAAAAAAATTTTTTTGGGGTTTAAATTTCCAAAAATTTTTTTCCCCTTTTTTAAAAAAAAAAAAAAAATTTAAAAAAAAATTTTTTTAAAAACCCTTTTAAATTCCCAAAGGGAACAAAATTTTAAAAAATTTAAAAATTTTAAAACCCCTTTTTTTTTTAAAACCCAAAAAAAATTTTTTTTAAAAATTTTTTTAAAAAAAAAATTTTTAAAAAAAAATTTTCCAAAAAAATTTTTAAAAAAAAAAAAAAAAAAAAAATTTTTTTTAAAAATTTTTTTTTTATTTTTTTTTTTTTTTAAAAAAAAACCAAAATTTTTTTTTTTTTTTTTTGGGTTTTTTTGGGGGATTTTTTTTTTTTAAAAAAAGAAAAAAAAAAATTAAAAAAAATTTTAAAAATTTTTAAATTTTAAAAAAAAAAAAAAAAAGGGAAAAAATTTTTTTTAAATTTTAAAAAACCCTTGGAACAAAAAAAAAAATTTTTTAAAAAAAATAAAATTTTAAAACCTTTTTGGGGGGTTTTCCCAAAACCCCCCCCCCCCAAAACCCCTTTTTTAAAACCCTTTTTTTTTTAAAAAAAATTTTTTTTTTTTTTTCCCCAAAAAAAATTTTTTAATTTGGGTTTAAATTTTCCTTTTTTTTAAAAAAAAAAACAAATTTTAAAAAAAAAGGGTTTTGGAAAATTTTAAAAATTTTAAAAAACCTTTTAAAAGGTTTTTTAAAAAAAGGGGGGAAAAAAATTCCCAAAAAAAAAAAAGAAAATTTTTAAAAAATTAAATTTTTCCCCATTTTTAAATTTTTTTTTTCCCCCCGGGGGAAAAAAAAAAAGGGAAAAATTCCCCTTAAATTTTTTTTTTTTTTTTTTTTTTTTTGGCCAAAAAAAATTTTTTGGGGGGGGCCCCGGGGGGGGGGGAAAAAGGGGGGAAGGGGGGGGGGGTTTTTTTTGGTTTGGTTTTTTTTTTAAACCGGGGTTTTTAAACCCCCCCCTTTTTTTGGGGGGGGGGGGGGGGGGGGGGGGAAAAAAAGGAAATTTTTAATTTAAATAAAAAATTTTTAAAATTTCCCCAAAACCCTTTAAAAAACCTTTTAAAAAAAAAAAAAAATTTAAAAAAAAAAAAAAAAATTTCAATTTTTTGAAAAAAGGGGAAAAATTTTTAAAGGGGTTTTTTTTTGGGGGGAAAAAATTTTTTTTTTTTTTTTCTTTTTTTAAAAAAAAAGGGTTTTTTTTTTTTGGGGGGTTTTTTTTTTTTAAAAAAAATTTTTTAATTTCCCACCCCCCTTTTTCCAAAATTTTTTTTTGGGGGTTTTTTTCCCCCCGGGGGTTTTTTTTTAAAAAAAAAGGGGGGGAAAAAATTTTTAAAAAATTTTAAACCCCCTTTTTTTTTTTTTCCCCCCAAAAAAATTTTTAAATTTTTTGTTTTTTGGGGGTTTTTTGGGAAAAAAAATTTTTAAAATTTCAAATTTTGGGGAAAATTACCCAAAAAAACCCAAAAAATTTTTAAAAAAAACCCAAAACCAAATTGGGGGGTTTTTTTTTGGGGTTAAACCCAATTTTAAAATTAAAAACCCCCAAAAATTTTGGAAAAAAAAAATTTTAAAAAATAAAAAAAACCCCCGAAAAAATTTAAAAAATTAACCCCCAAAAAAAAAAATTTTTTTAAAAAAAAAGATTTTTTTTTTTTTAAAAAAATTTTAAAAAACCCCAAAAAAAAGGGGGGGGGAAAAAATTTGGGGAAAAAAAAATTTTTTTTTTTTTTAATAATTTTTTTTGGGGTTTTTAAAAAAAAAACCCAAAATTTTAAAGTTTTTCCAAGGGGTTTTACCCAAAAAAACCCCCCTTTTTTGGAAAAGTTTAAAATTTTAAAAGGGGAAAATTTTAAAAAACTTAAATTAAAAAAAATTAAAACCCTTTTAAAAAATTTTTTTTTAAAAATTTTTTTTTTTTTAAAATTTTAAAAAAAAAAAAAATTTTTAAATTTTCCAAATTTAAAAATTTTTTTTTTTTTTTTTTTCCTCCCAAAAAAATGGCCCCAAACCCCAAAAAAATTTTTTTTGGAAACCAAAAATTTTTTTTGGGTTTTTTTTTGTTTTTTTGGGGGAAAACCCCTTTGGGGGAAAAGGGAAAAATTTTTTTTAAAGGGGAAAGGGGGGGGGGTTTTTTTTTTTTTTTTTAAAAAAAATTTTAAAAATTTTTTTGGGGGAAAAAAAAAACAAAAAAGGGGGGGAATTTTTTTTTTTAAAAATTTTTTTGGGGGGAAAAAAAAAAAGGTTTTTAAAAAAAGGAAAAAAAAAACCCCAAAAAACCCACCCAAAAACCCCAAAAAAAATTTCAAAAGGTTTTTGGGAAAAAAATTTTTAAAGGGGGCCCCCCTAATTTTTTTAAAAAAATTTTTCCCCCAAACCCAAATTTTTTTTTTAAAAATTTTTTTTAAATTTTTTTTTTTAAGGTTTAAAATTTTAAAAAACCAAGGGGAAAAAAAAAAAACTTTGGGGAAAAAAAAAAAAATTTTTAAATTTTTTTTTAAATTTTTTTAAAAAAAAAAAAATTTTTTTTTAAAAAAAATTTTTTTTTTTTAAAAAAAAAAAAATTTTTTTTTTAAAAAAAAATTTAATTTTCTTTAAATTTAAATTTTCAAAAAAACCCCCCCAAAAAAAATAAAAATCAAACCTTTAAATTTTTTGGGGAAAATTTGGGGTTTTTTTTTTTTTTTTTTTGGGGTTTAAAAATTTGGGGTTTTTGGGGGTTTAAACCAATGGTTTTGGGGGGGGGGTTAGGGTTTGGGGTTTTTGGGTTTAAATTTTTTTTTTTTGGGGTTTTTTTTTGGGCCCAAAATTTCCTTGGGGGTTTTTTGGGGGGGTTTGGGAAAAAAGGGGGTTTTAAAAAAAAAAATTTTTTTTTCCCGGGGTTTTTAAAAAAGGGGGGGGGGTTTTTTTTTTTTTAAAAAAAAAAGGCCAAAAAAAATTTTTTGGGTTTCTTAAAAAAAACTTAAATTTTATTTTTCCCAATTAAAATTTTTTTTAAAAAAACCCATTTTAATTTAAAACGGTTTTTCCAAATTTTTTAAAAAAAAAAATTTTTTTCCCAAAAATTTTTAAAAAAAAAATTTTTGGATTTTAAAAATTTTTTTTTGGGGGGGGAAAAAAAAAATTTTTTTTAAAAAATTTTTCCCCTTTTTAAAACTTTTGTTTTTAAAAAAAAAATTTTTCCAAAATTTTTAAAAAGATTGGGGTTTTTAAAAGGTTGGGAAACCAAAAATTTTTTTTTTTTTCCCGGGAAAAAGGGAATCCCCCGGGGTTGGGTTTAAAACCCCCCCTTTTTTTTTTTAACCAAGGTTTGGGTTAATTTTTTGGGGGGCCCCCCCTTTTTTTTTAAAGGGGGGTTTTCCCCTTTTTTGGGGATTTTTTTTTTTCCCCCCCAAAAAAAAGGACTTAAAAAAACCCTTTTTTGGGAAAAAAAAATTCCCTTTTTAACAATTTTTTTTTTTTTGGGAAAAGGGGGGGTTTTTTTTATTTTTTTTTTTTTGGGGGGGGGGTTTTTTTTTTCCCCCCTTTTAAAATTTTTTTTTTTAAAAAGGGAAAATTTTTAAAAAAAAAAAAATTTGGTTTAAAAGGGGGTTTTTTTAAAAATAAAATTTTTGGGAAAAAGGGTTTTAAAATTTGGGAAGGGGGGGGGTTTTTTGGGGGGGTTTGGGTTGGGTTTCCCCCCCGGGTTTTTTTTTAAAAGGGTTTAAAAAAATTTTTTAATTAAAAGGGGGGAAAAACCCCAAACAACGGGGGTTTTTTTTTTCCCGGGTTTTTCAATTTTGGGGGTTTAAAATTTTTTTTTTTAAAATTTTTAAAAGGGGGGGTTTTTTTTCCCTTTTTGGGGGGGTTTTTAAAACCTTTTTTAAAAAAAAAAATTTTTTTTTTAAAGGGGGGGGGGGGAAAAAGGGGGGCCCAAAAGGGGGTTTTTTTTTTTTGGGTTTTTTGGGGGGAAAAGGGGGGAAATTTTATTTTTTTTTTTTTTTTTAAAAATTTAAATTTTAAAAAAGGGAAACCCAATTTTTTTGGGGGGTTTTTGAAATTTCCTTTATTTTTTTGGGGGGTCCAAAAAAGGTTTTGGGGGGTTTTTTTTGGGAAAAATTTCGGGGGGGGGTTTTTGGCCGGGTTTTTTTTAAAAAATAATTTCCTTTTTTTGGGGTTTTTTTTGGGGGGGGGAAAAATTTTTTTTTTTTTTTTTTAAAAAATTTTTTGGTTTTTTGGGTTTTTAAATTTTTTTAAAAACCCTTTTCCCTTTTTGGGGGTTTTTTTTTTTTTTTTTTTTGGGGGGTTTAAATTTGGGGGGGGTTGGGTTTTTTTTGGGGGTTTTTTTTTTTAAAAAAACCCTTTAATTTTAAATTTTTAAAAAAATTTTTTTTTTGGGTTTTCCAAAATTTTTTGGGGAAAGGAAAGGTTTTTTTTTTCCCCCTTTAAAAAAAGAAAGGGGGTTTTTTTTTTTTTTTGGGGGGGGTTTTTTTGGAAAGGGGTTTTTTGGGGGGGGTTTTTTTTTTTAAAGGTTTAAAAAAAGGGGCCTTTGCCCTTTTTTTTTTTTAAAAAAAGCCCCAAAAAAAGGGGCAAGGGTTTTTTTCCCTGGGAAAAGGGGAATAAGGGTTTTTTTTTTGGGAAAAAGGGGTTTTTTTAAAAAAAACCCCCAAAAATTTTTTTTTAAAAACCCCAAAAAACCCCGGGTTTTAAAATTTTTGAAAGGGGCCAAAATTTTTTTAAAAATTAAAATTTTCCTTTCAAGAATCCTTTTAATACCACGGTTTGAAACTTCCACCGCCCACTTGTTTGGGGGGTGGTATGCGATGAGAGGCGATGGGTAACACCATACTTTTGCATGACACGATCAAATTGGTCATTACAAAAATGTGTACCACGATCATCGATTATCGCTCTCGGAGTTCCAAACCCGCAAATGAGATTTCAAAACTTCACAACAACTCGGGCATCATTGATGGGTAAAGCTTTGCTTCAACCCATTTTGACAAATAGTCAACACCACGGTATGTACTTGTTACCACGAGAAGATGGAAGCGCCCCATAAAATCAATACCCCATATGTCAAATATCTCACAAACTTGAATGGCATTTTGTGGCATTTCATTCCTTTGAGAGATATTACCATGACGTTGACAAGCGTCATGAGCTTTGACAAATTCGGGGCATCCTTATAGATTGTGGGCCAATAGAACCCGAATCAAACACCTTTTGGCGGTGTAGTTTGGACTATGATGGCCCCGTGGGTCCAAAGATGGCAAGTCGTGAGAATGTCAATAGCTTCACGTCCGTAAACACACCGTCGGATGACTTGATCCGCACAGATTTTGAACAAGAAAGGGTCGTCCCGAAATAATGTTTAACATCTTTGAAGAATTTGTTCTTCTATTGGGTCGACATCCCTTTCACAATGAAGTTACCCGCATGGTAATTTCGAAGTCGACAAACCATGGGGTGGTAGAATTTCCACGAAAAGAAACCGCATTAAGTGTCTCGAGAGGAAATGTTTCATTTATTTCCTTTTCTCGAAAACATCTTGGTGAGGGTTTTCTAATGCAGACAGATGATCGTGACTAGATTCTCGGCTCCTTTTTATCACGTATAATGATATCAAATTCTTGGAGGAGGAGAATCCAACGAAGTAATCTCGGCTTTGCATCTTGTTTTGCAAAGAGGTATTTGAGAGCCGAGTGATTCGTATACACTACGTATTTGGTCAAGATTAAATCGGCCGAAACTTCTCAAATGCATACACCACGGCTAATAGCTCTTTTTACGTGGTGGTGTAATGAGTTTGAGCTTGATCATAGTCTTACTTGCGTAGTGAGCAGTGAAAATGCTTGTTTCTTCATTGCCCTAGGACTGCACCGATAGCAAAATCACTTGCATCGCACATGAGCTCAAAAGGCAAGTCCCATCGGGAGCAACGAGAATGGGTGCTTCATGGCTTTTTCTTCAATGTTTCAAAAGCTTCTATGCACTCGGGTGAGAAGATAAAAGGAGCATCCTTTTCAAGAAGATGGGTCATAGGTAGGGCGATTTTAGAAAAATCTTGTATGAATCTCGATAGAAACCGGCATGACCTAAAAACTCCTAATACCTTTGACGGTAGTAGGATGAGGCAAATTAGCAATAACATCGACTTTTGCTCTATCTACCTCAATCCCGTTCTTTGAAATCTTATGGCCAAGGACTATGCCTTCTTTGACCATAAAGTGGCTCTTCTCCCGCTTTAGACAAAGATTGGTGTCTTCACACCTTTGAAGCATTTTCTCTAAATGGGAGAGACATGATTGAAAAGAATCCCAATGACCGAGAAGTCATCCATAAACACTTCCATTGTTTCCCGATCATGTCGTGGAATATGGCCATCATACATCGTTGGAACGTGCGTGAGCATTACATAAGCCAAAAGGCATCGTTTGTAGGCAAAAGTCCCGTATGGGCAAGTGAATGTGGTCTTCTCTTGATCCCGTGGATCAATAGGGATCTGAAACCGAGAAACCATCAAGGAAACAATAGTATTCATTCCTGCTAATCTCTCAAGCATCCGGTCCATGAAGGGTAGAGGAAAATGGTCTTTACGGGTGGCGTCATTCAACTTACGATAGTCAATACACACACGCCATCCCGTAACCAATCGAGTTGGAATTAACTCGTTATCTTCATTGTGATAACATAATGCCACCCTTTTCGAACACAATGAATTGGGGTGACCCAAGGACTGTCGAGATAGGGTAAATCAATCCTCGCATCAAGAAGTTTGATAACCTCCTGCTTGATAACATCATGGATTTTTGGATTCACTCTTCTCGATGTTGAATCATGGGCTTAAAGTCATCCTCCATCAAGATTTTATGAGTACAAAACTCGTGGTTTATACCCTTAATGTCGGAGAGTTTCCAAGCAATTGCTTGCTTGTGTGACTTCAAGATTTTAATGAGAGCGACTTTTCATCTTTACTCAAATCTCGAGCAATAATGACGGGTAATTTATCATCACCTTCAAGAAATGCATACTCGAGATGAGGAGGTAAGTCCTTAAGCTCAACCTCGGAAATTCTTCGCTTTTCTCAACCGACTTGACTTCCTTGTTATGAAGTTTGATGGGAGGAGAGGAGGAGAAGTGTCCAGTTTAACAATTTCTCAAGAAGAATATCTCCTCAGTTAATCTCATTTTGATTAATCTCATTAGGAATTGAATCACTAGAGTGAGGGGTTGATGATGGATCATCATTGAGCAACTTCTCAATAAGAAGTATATCCCCTCAATATCAATTGGGCGTGATCAATTTCCCATGGAACATAATCACTAGCCAAGTATGCTTCAATCTCATCTAAGATGAAGTCGCCTCAAACGGAGTGAGAGAAGGAGTAGAATTGGCTATGATAGGTCGAGAAGATGTGGTGGAATCCCACTCATAGAATTATGAGAATAACCAAGAACTTCTTGAGAGTACTCGTCGAAGCAACATCAATGATATCTATTCGTTAACCGATTCGTAATCATAATTTGCGAGTACCTCGAAGTTTGGTCAAGGTTGAAGGTGACAACTTCATTACCAACACGCAATGTGATTTCTTGCTCAAATACATCTATGAGAGCACGTCCGCTCTCGTGAATCCTCGACCAACAATGAGAGGAACCCGATGATCGGCATCAAAATCAACAACCACGAAGTCACCGGAAAATGGAACTTTCCTACTTTCAAAATCGTCCTCGGCAATGCCAAGAGGACGGGATATGGAACGATCGCAAGCTCGAGAGTCATGCATGTAGGAGTAAGTTCCGAAGAGAAAGTTTCTTCCATCTTGAATAAGGCATAAGGTTTATGCTTGCACCAAGATCTGCTAGGGCAAAGCATTCAACCATTCCCGGAATACACAAGGTAAGAGAAATTTCCCGGGATCTCCAAGTTTTTCTCGAAGCTTCTTGAATAAGCTCACGAGCGCTCGTTCGATGGAGTTTTGCCATTTCAAACAACTTTTCCTTATTGCTTAACATGTGCTTGAGAGTTGATGCAAACTTGGGCATCGACATGATAGCATCCGCAAATCTTATGTCAAAATGTAATTCTTGGAAAATTTGGAAAAATTTATCCATTTGATGACTAGCTTTTTCACGGAGCTTTTGCTCATTCAAACGTGATGGGTAAGGAATAGAAGATTTGGATTCGATTCTCAACAGAGCTACAGGAGGTTCAAAAACAACTCCTTGATTTGACTTGGGTTTCGGACCACTGAGGTTGGACTACCGAAGGTAGGGCGTGTCTTGATACCGTGGGCTAGAATAATGCACTTTGTCCGTTGTTTCCTTGGTAATTTGACTCATTGGCACAGTGGGGAGGCATAGGAGTCGTTGGTCCATTGTGTTGGAGGTTCACTTCCACTACCTTTGGAAGAGAAGAAGAAGAAGAGGTAGTAGGACAAAGAGGTCCATCATATGAAACACCACTGGTTGTGATCGCCTTAGCATCGCCCCTCGGGTTAGCGATCGTGTTGCTCGGAAGTTTTCCCGAGCCCGGGTTGATCATTTAAAGATTTCTTAAGATCGACAATCTGACCGACCAACAACCTGCTCATTTCATCTTGGGATTTCATGAACTGCCTTGATAACTCATCGGATGATGGTACTTGGAGGAGTAATGACTGGAGGAGCTGGAGGGACAATTTGAGGCCGTATGTTTTGATTATAGCCAAAATTCCCTTGATTAGGATTCATATTCCCATGAAATTGATTCCCTCGATTGAAATGGTTTTGATTAAGGTTTCCTTGATGTTGGAAACCTTGATTGGGTCCAGATAGAAATTACCTTGGTTTTGATAACCTTGGTTCATTCTTGGTTGGTTCGATTCGGTTTTGCATGTTATGATTTTGGTTAAAACCGGTGGTGCACGATTAGTGTTAGCACGGTAGTGTGGTTCATTTTGAGGACGGTATTGATTACTTCCTTGTTTGTGAACTACCGGCTAGAGCATTTGCTTCAAAGGACTACCATCGGTGGCGGTACAATTGTAGTAAGCATGAGGACCACCACAAGTGACACAACTCTCAACTTTCTTCACTTGACATGTGTTGGTGTCTGAGTGAAGGAGACTTTCTTCACGTTAGCAAGAACCAAAGCTCGAACAATGTCTCGTGAGTTTATCAATCTTAGCATCGGTGCTAGATGTACTCACCGGGATGAAGAAGAAGAAGGTCCAGATGAGACCGATATGTCTTTGCTCGAAAGGACGGACACGAGATTTGTTCTCAATGATTTGCAAGGCCTCTTTTGTGGTCTTGCTCGAAAATTACCTCCAGCGGAGGCATTCAAAGAGTCTTGATTAGTCCGATTGAGACCATTATAGAAAGTATCCATTTGCATTAACTCGGTAAAACCGTGATGCGGACACTCATGAAGCAACTCTTTGTAACGATCCCATGCCTCCCGAACGATTCATCAAATCTCCGAGAAAATTTCATTATCTCATTCTTAAGACTTGTGGTTCGGGATGGAGGATAGAACTCATTAACGAACTTGGTGACAAGATCTTCCCATGTCTCTATAGAGCGAGGGGTTGTTTCTCGAAGCAATTCCGGCTTGTCCTACAGAAAATGGGACCGAAGAAGCTTGATAGCCGTGTGGGACATTCTTGTACTTGATGGTAGATGCTATCTTGTTAAACCATCGAATGTGTGCATGAGGATCATCCGCTCAAAACCATAGAATTGGCTTTGGGTTACAGTTAAGCAACCGGTTTTGAGCTCGAAAGTGTCGACCCACGATGGTCGGGACAACAATGGCATCTCCGTAACCCTCGATGGGTGCTTGGAGAAGCTCATTCATGGGTTTGTCTTCCGCCATTTCGGCGGGAGGTGGTGGTGGTAGACGTTCCTCGATCCACGGTGAAGGAGCCGAACGTCCTCACGCTCACGAGGAATGTTTCGAGTTCGTAAAGTGGACTTGTAGGCTCGAAGAGCGAGTGCGCATGCACTATGTATAAAATCCATTTTCAAAACAAATGAGGCAAAACACAAGTGAACTTAACCAATAATCACAAATGAAATGGCTTCTTTGAAAAAGGTACACCAAATCACAAGTGACACAAAGGCAAGTTTTAAATCGATGTTCGGAACTTATTAATGGTCGCACCCCGGTTAGGTAGTGCATTGCCTTGATTTGCGGTGGTTGATTTTATGTATATATGAAGTACCACCGAAAAGACGTAGGTATAGATTTGTGCGAGATGGGTTTAAAACTTTTGGACAATATTTTTGTTATCGTCCGTTTAACCAAATCGTATCTCTTAAAGAATCACCTTAAAGAGAATACAAAATAGAAAACGTTCGATTGTTTTGTTGTTTTATATTTTTGGATTTTTAACACTTTAGGAAAAGTGCTAATGAACCTTTTGATTTTTTTTAACTTTACAAAAACTTTTACAAATGGTGGGTATGTGCAACAATGGATCGAAAATGGCTAAACACACGCTAAAGCCTCCCGGCGTGGCGCCAAAATTTGATCTGGTCCGAACCGTCAAGTCTAATCACACAAAGCGGCCACTTGAATGACCAGCCGAATGAGGCTTAAAGCAGTTCGAGACACAAATGCAATGAAGTCACTGGAGAATAGAATGAATTTCGGTCGTTAAGTCCCACTGAGACTCAATGGTGTGTCAAAACAAACTCGGAGGATAGAATGATCACTAAGGATAGTGATCGTAAATGTTTTGATTATTAAATTACACTCTTGATTGATTGGAAAGGAATAGGATACGAATCGGAAAGCACAACAATCGATGAAAGAAACGTAAACGTAAGTTTAAAACTACGATATCGTACAAAATAAAAAATGAAAACTAAGAAATAAAAGGTCTAAAAATATGAAAATAAAATTTTTAGAATCCTAAAAATAAAAGAAAATTATTAGAAAAAGAAAATTATTTTTAACACTATTTAATTAATTATTATTAATTAAAAACTATTTTAACTATTTAATAAATACTCTAAAATAGAAGAAAATACAAAATAAGGCTAGAAAAATATACTTATGATTCAGAAAAATCTAAAATACTATAAAACTAATTTTAAAACTGAAAATATATTTTTATGCTTTTAATTATTTATTACTAATTAATTACTATTTTAACTAATTAAAATTATAATAAATACTAAAAGATAGAGAAAAATATGAAACTTTTCTAAAAATACTATATGATGACAGAAAACTAAGAAAATAGAAAAACAAGATTTGCTTATTAAAAGTTGAAAAGAAAAATCAAAAGCTAAAAATATTAAATAAACGCTATCACTATTTTTATATTGATGTTTTTCTGGATTTTCTTTTTGAAAACTACTTTAATACTGATATTATGAAACTTTAATGAAGACAAAAATTTTATAAGTCACAAATAAGCTGTTTAAGAAGCTTATTAACCCAACAGATTTGCCTAAGAGCTTATTTGGTGAAAATAAGCTCAAACAAGCTCACAACTTGAAACAAAAGATAAATAAAGATGAAAATAAGCTAGAGCAACTAAATTGAAGCTAAAAGACACAAACAATCAAACTGAAAAGCTCTAATAAGCCAATAAGCACTTGGCTATTTGTGGTGAAAAAGCAAAAATGGGACAAAGATTAAGCTAATAGCAGCCTACCAAACAAGCTCCAAAATGAAAACCAAACTTGATACTTCAAGATAGCCAGGTTAGCTATCCAAAGAACCAAAATTACAAGATTTGAGCAACTAATAAGCTCTATGTGAGCTTATCAATTTGGATCACCAAACGTACAGGGATGATTATGCATATAAGGTACCAACAAAAGCCAATAATTAAGCACTTAAAAGCTAGACAGTGAACTATCATTTTTCTAATTTTGTTTAGCAACCAAACTTTAATATCCCAAAAGCTTTTAAACTGAAACTCACTATTGAACACACAATGAAATTCCAAATTTTATTCAAAAACGACCCTATGAAAATTTTGACTTTTCTTAAAAACCAAGATGTTGACTAAGATGAACTTTGATTCACTTTTACTCACTGAATATGTTGTATTTAAGTGATATAAAACTAATTTGATCAAACATAACAACTTATAAGCACAAAATCAAAATCTTGGATCATAAAGAATCCAACAGTTAACACAAGAATGGATAAAAAGGATTTTTGACTTTTGAGCTAACAAGGACTTGTTTTTATGACTTGTATGAGTTATTAGGTAAGTATGTGACACAGAACAACATTAAGTAACAACAAACACACCCTATAACACAGTTAACCAAACACCATTTTATCTTAACTGTTTTGAATGTTTTCAAAGATTAACACAACTTAAGACCATGCAGATGATATCAGACCTTGTATTATCATATATTAGGACTAAAGAAACATGAAATAACAACATTAACCACAAGAAATTCACTAATGATGATTATGCAATTTTAACTGCTAAAACTAAATTTTTATAAAATACAACTTTTAAAGAACAACACTCACGATTTTAATGATTAAATATACTAGACTACCACTAATGAACACTAAGAACTAGAAATTACAACTACTATTCAACCTCAACGTTGAAATGCAAAATTGTTCAAAAGCTTACAAATGGGTATCCACCGCAAACCGAGATCAAGGACCAATGAATACCCCTATTAGCTTACCACTAAGCTTCTAACCCAAGGCCATCCATGATTTACCCCGCTCCAAATGTGTACACCATCTTCTTGTGATTTTTAAATTTTCACTAATTAATTGGTATTTTGGTGATTTTACTTTTTGATTCTAAACCGATTTTAATCAGTATCTAAAAGCTTGATTAAGCTTTCTAAGGAGCTTATGTGGCTTACTCAGTCCATACAAACACCTAACAACAACATTTGATGATTCATGAAATTTTGCATAAAGATGAGATTTTGCATAAACTTAAGATATGATTAAAACTTAAAATTGCTTATTAAAAGAGGTTCACAATACACTGAAATACTTAAACAGAATGCTTAAAAGCTTTAAATTACACTTAAACTTGAAAAACACTTAAAACGACATAGAAAACTAAATTTTACACTAGATAGTCAAATACATTGCATCTCTCTCTATATATAATGACTTTTTTGCATCTCTGATGTCCTCTGAATCTATCCCACCAACTCTGAACCCTTGGATCACTCAAACTCATCAAAACCATACAAGTGTCTTTTTGGCGCCAAACAATTCTTGAGCAGGTTTTATCATTAATTGGGATTTGGTTCAATCAATTAAAGTTTTTGTTGTTTAGAGGATGTGGAGGGGACATAGTATGGGGGGGTTGAGAAAAAGGAGTGAAAACCAGGACTGGTTTTGGTGTTACAGGGGTTGAAGAGAAGGTGCTACAGTGTTTGGGCGGTTTTTCCTTGGTTTGACTTTCTTTGACCGAGCTTTAATAATACAAAGGGTCACAATTGAATACGACCGGGTCTTTTGGTTTTGACCTAGCTCAAGGGTCAAGGGGTCAAGTGGAGATGGGCTTGGATATGTATTTGGGCGGATTGGATTTGGTTAAATATAAGTGTCCGTTTGGTTTAGAAGTAACAACAAGGACCAATTTTGTAATTTATCCAAACTCAAGGACTGAAAATGCCATTTTCCAAACTTCTCACAAGGACCAAACATGACAAACATTGATAGAACAAGGATCCTTTTGCATAAAATCCATTTTAAAGGTCGAGGACTAATTTTGCAAAATTTCAAAGTTTAGGGACCTTTCTTGCCAATTGACCAAAAATTCATTCAAGGATCATTTTAACAACTTAGAAGATTTCAGGGACCTTGAATGATACATTTCCACATTTTTGAATTCGAGGACTAGATTTGACAACTTTTAAAACTTGGGGACTAAAGCGCCAATTTTGCAAACTTTATACATTTTCATTTGATTTTGATATTTTGCATTTAAAACTCATAAAACACTGATTTGTGATATTTTGATCATTTTGATGTGTTTCGAGTGTTTCGAGATGATTTTGCGCTTTAGATTATACAAAAATGATGAGTATTTAGACACTCATCAATCCCCATATCGAGATATTGCTAGTCCCTAGCAATGATTTGAGAAAACTTGATGGATTTGAAAACTCTTTACCAAAAGCCATCATACGGAGTAGCCAATTGTTTTGATTCAAGTAAGAACCTTGGTACAACGATAACCAAATGATTTATTGGCAAATCATAAACCATATAACGGATTTGATGTGTCTTTACGAAGCCGTACCATTTCGGACTAGCCAACTCTTAGATAAATTATCGAATTATCTTTGGTGAGTCAATACCAATTATGGTTTTTCCATCGCCTTTACCACAAGCCATAATCTTGCGGGCTAGCCAACTCTTCACTTTTTAGGATATGGTGAGTTGAATACCATACAATTTTGGCAAATTGCAAGCCGTAAACGGATTTGAGAAATCTTTACCAAGAGCCGTTTGCTTCGGGATTAGCCAATCCTTTAGTTTATCAAACATGGCGGATCGATAACCAATTGAGTAAGTGTAGAACACTTACTCCAAAAAAATTTTGGCCAAAAGCGGGAATTGGGTAGATAATACATGAAATTCGTGAGAATTCCCCACACTTAGAAATGAATATTGCCCTCAATATTCAAAGTACCGCGGTTATGCGAAACAAAAACGTAAAAGGAAATATTACGGCCATTATTTAGAAAGAAGATTTTTTTTTTTTTTTTTTTTTTTAAGACTTATATACAAAACATGTGGGCAACCCCCACACTAGGGTGGTAGAAAGAGGTAAGAAGGCGAAATATGGGTGAAAACCCATATGGTGTGTCTAAAGTTTTTGATTACCGAGTCATTAGCTTGACTCGATCCCGCATTCATTGGTTCATGGGGAATGTTTGTAGATCCGGACAACCATGTGGGGAATGTCCTCTCAAAGTAATGCTTCACTCGATGACCATTCACTTTAAAATTAGGACCATCGGGTTGAGATAACTCAACGGTACCATAAGGATAAACCTTAGCAATGGTGAATGGACCGGACCAATGGACTTAAGCTTTCCCGAGAAAATCTTCAATCTTGAATTGAAAAGAAGGACTCGATCACCAACGTTGAAAACGCGGTTTTGATCTTGGAGTCATGAATCTTCTTTGTCTTTGCTTGTAGATCAAAGAGTTCTCATAAGCTTGATCACGAAGTTCATTTAATTCATTCATTTGAACTTTTCTATGATCACCACCGTATACGTATATCGAAGTTTGCATGCTTTAAGGCCCAAGATGCCTTGTGCTCTAGCTCAATCGGAAGATGACATGCCTTCCGTACACTAGCTTGTATGGAGTACACCCAATGGGTGTTTTGTAAGTCAGACGGAAGGCCCAGTCGTCATCAAGTTTATCCGACCAGGGATGCACGATTTTCGCCTCTTCCTTTCAAGAATCCTTTTAATACCACGGTTTGAAACTTCCACCGCCCACTTGTTTGGGGTGGTATGCGATGAGAGACGATGGGTAACACCATACTTTTGCATGACACGATCAAATTGGTCATTACAAAATGTGTACCACGATCATCGATTATCGCTCTCGAGTTCCAAACACGCAAACAGAGATTTCAAAACTTCACAACAACTCGGGCATCATTGGTGGGTAAAGCTTTTGCTTCAACCCATTTTGACAAATAGTCAACAGCCACGAGTATGTACTTGTTACCACGAGAAGATGGAAACGGCCCCATAATGATTAAATATACTAGACTACCACTAATGAACACTAAGAACTAGAAATTACAACTACTATTCAACCTCAACAGTGAAATGCAAAATTGTTCAAAAGCTTACAAATGGGTATCCACCGCAAACCGAGATCAAGGACCAATGAACACCCCTATTAGCTTACCACTAAGCTTCAACCCAAGGCCATCCATGATTTACCTGCTCCATTGTGTACACCATCTTCTTGTGATTTTAAATTTTCACTAATTAATTGGTATTTTGGTGATTTTCTGCTTTTTGATTCTAAACCGATTTTAATCGTATCTAAAAGCTTGATTAAGCTTTCTAAGGAGCTTATGTGGCTTACTCGGTCCATACAAACACCTAACAACAACATTTGATGATTCATGAAATTTTGCATAAAGATGAGATTTTGCATAAACTTAAGATATGATTAAAACTTAAAATTGCTTATTAAAAGAGGTTCACAATACAATCGAATACTTAAATGTAATGCTTAAAAGCTTTAAATTACACTTAAACTTGAAAACACTTAAACGACATAGAAAACTAAATTTTACACTAGATAGTCAAATACATTGCATCTCTCTCTATATAATGACTTTTTGCATCTCGATGTCCTCTCGAATCTATCCCACCAACTCGAACCCTTGGATCACTCAAACTCATCAAAACCATACAAGTGTCTTTTTGCGCCAAACAATTCTTGAAAGGTTTTATCATTAATCGGGATTTGGTTCAATCAATTAAAGTTTTTGTTGTTTAGAGGATGTGGAGGGACATAGTATGGGGGTTGAGAAAAGGAGTGAAACCAGGATCGGTTTTGGTGTTACAGGGGTTGAAGAGAAGGTGCTACAGTGTTTGGGCGGTTTTTCCTTGGTTTGACTTTCTTTGACCGAGCTTTAATAATACAAAGGGGTCACAATTGAATATGACCGGGGTCTTTTTGGTTTTGACCTAGCTCAAGGGTCAAGGGGGTCAAGTGGAGATGGGCTTGGATATGTATTTGGGCCGGATTGGATTTGGTTAAATATAAGTGTCCGTTTGGTTTAGAAGTAACAACAAGGACCAATTTTGTAATTTATCCAAACTCAAGGACTGAAAATGCCATTTTTCCAAACTTCTCACAAGGACCAAACATGACAAACATTGATAGAACAAGGATCCTTTTTGCATAAAATCCATTTTTAAAGGTCCAAGGACTAATTTTGCAAAATTTCAAAGTTTAGGGACCTTTCTTGCCAATTGACCAAAATTCATTCAAGGATCATTTTAACAACTTAGAAGATTTCAGGGACCTTGAATGATAAATTTCCACATTTTGAATTCCAAGGACTAGATTTGACAACTTTTAAAACTTGGGGACTAAAGCGCCAATTTTGCAAACTTTATACATTTTCATCCGATTTTGATATTTTTGCATTTAAAACTCATAAAACACCGATTTGTGATATTTTGATCATTTTGATGTGTTTCGAGTGTTTTCGATGATTTTGCGGTTTAGATTATACAAAAATGATGAGTATTTAGACACTCATCAATGATTCTGCACTCTACCGCAGTATAATTCAACTGCACTGCTCCACGTGGTCCTTGATGAAATGATAACGAAGATCGATGTGCTTTGATTTCGAGTGATGGACCGAGTTGCGAGATCGCAATGGCACTCCGATTGTCGCAAAGACATCGGATTCTCATCAAATCACGTAACCATAGTCTTTGAGTTGTGTTCTCATCCATATGACTTGAGCACAACACGCGGACATGGCTACATATTCGCTTCGGTTGATGACAATGATATACAATCCACCTTCTTTGATTGCCAAGACACGGTTTATCACCAAGAAATTGTAGAGCTCTCAAGTACTTTTCCTTGAGTCTAAGCATCCTGCGTGGTCCGCGTCTCGAAAAGCGATTAGTTCAAAGCCGAATCCTTCGGATACGGATCCCCAAGTTAATGGTTCCCTTGATGTATCGGAGGATTCTTTTAGCCTCGAGAGGTGGGTTTCAGTTGGTCGCGATCGATAACGGGAGCATAGATAAGCCAAGAAAGACAATATCAGTCTCGCTGGTCATTAGATACATAGAGACCCAATAATACTTGATTTTTGGTAGGGTCAACTAATTTCCCATGTAAATCGGCGTCTAGCTTCTTGGTATGAGTCATTGGTGTGGCATAAGTATCACGTGTTTTATTCCAAATTTGTTTAACAATTCAAGGGCATATTTGGGTGACTCAAGAAAATACCATGGGGTGATTGATGAACTTGCGGTCCTAGAAAGAACGTAAGTTCACCCATCATGGACATTTCAAAATTTTTCTTCATTAGTTTTGCAAAAGCGATTGAAAACTTTTTATGTAGACCCAAAATGATGTCATCCACGTAAATTTGAACAATTAAGATATGTGCCCGTGATATTGTATAAAAAGAGTAGGTCAACCGAACCTTTGGTGAAATTATTAGCAATGAGGAAAGATGATAGCTTATCGTACCATGCCCGAGGGGCTTGTTTGAGACCATAAAGAGCTTTGTTCGGTTTGTAGACATGGTTCGGGCACTCGGATCAACGAATCCTTCGGGTTGGTGACATAAACCGTTTCTTTTAGTTGTCCGTTGAGAAACGCAGTTTGACATCCATTTGAAAGACCGTCATATTCATATGAGCATGAACGCGAAATATCGAACGACCTCAAGGCGAGCAACCGAGCAAAAGATTCTTCAAAGTCTATTCCTCTTCGACGATAACCCTTAGCAACTAGACGTGACTTGTTTCGATTACGTTCCTTCAAAGATCCAATTTGTTTTCCAAATCCATTTGAGACCAATGACGTAGACCCTGTTGGTCTTTCAACCAATTCCATACTTCAAGACGTTTGAATTGGTTGAGTTCTTCTTGCATGGATTCAATCCGATTGTCTTTTGTCATTGCGTCTTTAATGTTTTTAGGCTCAGTTGGCGACACGGTGAGTGCATAAATGCAATGTTCACCATCCGTGTGAAGACGTTGTCTCGTAACGACCGGTTGATTCGGGTTGCCAATAATGTTTGAGAGAGGATGGTCTTTTGTCCATCGATGTGTAGAGGTTGATGTTGGTATACATTGTGCGATTCGAGAATTCAAATGGTTTGTTGATGATTCCGCGACATCGTGCAAAGATGTCATTAGCAAATGGGTTAAAGAACGATTTGGATCAAAATCTGCAGTGGGGGTACTTCATTCGAATATCATCGGCGGTTCATCATTGTTTGAAGCGGTTTGTTCAATCTGTTGTTGTGGAGTCAACTGGTGGTGCTTCTTCAACAAAGAGTTGTTGTAGCAGTGTATCGGTATAGGAATATTATCGGGTTGAGCGGTGAAACAATGGATACACACAAGCACGTTCATCAATATCGTCACCGAACAGAGGAGCAAATAACCTTTCCATTTGTTGACGAGTTAGGCGTGGGCTTTGTTCGGTGATGATGGGGTTGAGGAAGCTTAAACGGTTGTGACGGGTTCTAAGTTGTTGTACTCGAAGCCATGTCCGTGAGTTCATCAAAAGGAGCATGAATCGTTTCCATCACTGCTTTGTACGACGATTCCGATCCGGTAACCTTTAGAATTCTCACAATATCCAATAAAGACTCAATGTCGGCTTTGGCTTTGAGCTTTCAAAATCATCACGATCATTATTCGGATAGCAAAGAGATCCAAATACATGAAAGTGTTTGAGATTCGGTTTATGGTTGTGGAAAAGCTCGAAAGGTGTTTTGTTGTGGCGTTTTGTGATCATAGATCGGTTTTGAGTATAGCATGCGAGATACGACTTTTGCCCACAAGTAATCTGGAAGTTTAGCATTGATTAACATTGTTCTTGCAACTTCTACTAACGCTCGGTTTCGGTCTTTCAACAACTCCGTTTTGTTCGGTGTACGTGCAATAGATGTTTGATGTCAATTCCCACTTTCTCATAAAATTCACGAAGGGTTTGGTTAACAAATTCGGTTCCTTTGTTTGTTCTTATTTGGCGGACGGTGTTCGGAGCCGAACTTGAATTTTCGTGAGAAGGTGATGATCATTTGTGGAGCTTGGTCTTTGCTTCAAAGAAAGTAGACCCAAGTCCATCGTGAGTAGTCATCAACAATTACTAAGATGTAGCGTTTGCCATTGATCGCTTGCACGCCGCATTGGGCCACACAAACCATGTGAAGAAGATGAAGCACATGTCGAGAGTTGTGTTCCACCTTTAAAGGAAAATGAGCACGAGTGCTTTTCCTTGTTCACAAGTCGAGCAAAGGTGATCTTTTGAATACCGAATCGTGGGAGACCTTCAACTAGTTTGTGTCGAGCAAGGTTGGTGATGGTTTGAAAGTTTAGATGTGAGAGACGACGGTGCCATAGCGAGATTTTGTTGATGTTGCCTTTGAAAGTAAGCGGATGGGAGATGAAGCAACCATGTCTTGCATAGAGATAGTGTAGAGACTAGAATTACGCGAGCCGGATATAAGGTCATTTCCTTGTAGATCATGAATGAAACAAGTTTTCTCCCGAAAGCAACCTCCAAATCTCCATCACAAACCGACCTATCGAAAGCAGACAAGACCAAGGCCTTCCACATAGTAAACCCTGCTGATTTCGATGTTCCCATTGACATAGTCTCCGTAGCCCATGATAGGCTGCTAGTGATCATTCCCAACTGACAGTGCCAATGAACTTCGCAATAAAGTTTGATAACGCTTAAGGTTGATCGTCATGTGTCGGGAACATCCGCTATCAACAATCAGAGAATGATCTCATCACACCCGCATTACACATGCACGACACAGATGGAATAGAAGTAGAGGTGGAACCCAAATGTTAGAGTGTTCAAGCGTTGATAGTAGACATACACACATTAATAACTTTAGGTATCCATTTAAATCCTAATGTGTTATATATCCATTTCGCCATCTATAACTACTGCTTGCTTTAGTCTTTGTGAATGCACTAGGTGGTACTACATTCTTAGGAGGTGAAACCGAGCTACAAGGACAACAACGCATGACGAGAATCTAAAGAAGGCGGTCTACCAAGCACGACTTAGAATGATTAGTGGGCCTAGAGGTATTCCAATTCTTAGGATTCCGTAAACGAGAGATTATAGCTTTAGCAACACATTTGTCATGACAATCGAATTCATACTTTTACGACAAATAACACAAGGTGCATCGATGAATATCAAAAGTACTTAACGGTTTAGCATTCGTTACATCACTATTTCTATTACATTTGCCGACGCAATATCTATAGTGGAAGCAACGTGAGTCTTATTCATAGTCCTAGGGTGTTCTTCTACTTTAGCATTCCTTATTGATCTTTTCTTAGGTCGCAACTTCCTATTCTTCGATTGAGTGCTCCTAGGTCGTGAAGTGCGGACGCTTGGAAAAGACGCAACTATTCATGTTTCAAGAGAAGGAAGCACGTTAGCAACTTATGATTTGGTAGTAGGGATTCTAGGTGCACGATTACTAAGTGTTACCGATGCTAATCTCTTAATGATGGTTGGCGGAAGTTGTTCATACTTTCCTAACATTTCTCTTAACTTAGAGATAGTGTGAATCAAATCTTGATTTTCGAACGAATATTACCAAAGAAATTCATGACTTCTAGTGTGAGCAAGATAGTGATCAAGTTCGTTTGATGCTTCATGACGAGTCTTATTGAGTAAATCAAATATGACACCATATTCTGCTTAATTGTTACAAGTTCTTGTTCATATTTTGAGATTTGACTTTTCAAAGACACGCTTTGATCATCCAGGTTGCTCAATATTAGGATCAAAAGATTTTGTTTGCAATCGAGCGATTTTCTTTGAAAACCAAGTTGTTGATTGTGAATATCTTTTTCACACCAATTAAGACGACGCTTTGCATTGTAAAGTTCGTTAAGTAATCGTTCATTTCGCTTTTAAAGACTCGATTTGAAGCACCTTATCAAGATTCTCAACAGCTACTACGAGTCAACATTATCGCAGAGATATAATCGATGCATGTGGCAAAGAATAGAATAACACAACATTATGGATATCAAGACAGATAACATCTTTCAAGAGTCGATCAACATCTTTTCTCAACAGCTTTTTACGCTTAGTATTAGAAATAGATGTTTCGGTTTTCTCGAAAATGACCTTCATCACTCCAAGTTCCTTATGAAAATCCTTTTCCCAAGCTAATGCACAACTTTTCAAATTTTTAACGTTAGGTAAAAGATTTTTCCGAAAAATGTCTCTTTGTTCTCGCACTGCAGGCGATTGAAAATGATCAATTTTGATTTCGAACGATATTCTATCTCATGTTGTAAAATTTTGAGGTCACCATGAAAATGTCAAAATATCTAAGAATTTTTCGATTTTCGTGTTTTGAGTTTACTTCACCGATGGAAGGTAAAGGACCATAAGTTTGTGCATAATCGTTGGGGATTAACATTAGAAGACTCGGGTGTTTTGATGATAACCCTTGGTGTGTTAGAAGAATCCGTTGGTGTGTGAAAGTGACCGGTTTGAATAATTAAAAGGTTTGTTGTAAACAACAGCTTTTAATTTTGATCGACTCGCCTTACGCATCTAATTCCTATTGACGATGATATTCAACAACACTCATAACAAGATCATTAATTTTATATTCTCAGACCGGAAACTTCGTGATTTGGTTTGAATGTTTTATCGAAAGCTTTGGTTTGTAATCACTAGATTTGGTCCATATCCTTTTGGATTGGGTTTTAAAGTAAACTTTTCAATAGTCATATCGATTCACCATGTTTGTAAACAATGCTTTTAAACTCTTTAATTTTGTTTTGCAAGCCGATAATTTCTTCAAGAAGGTCATCTACCCGATTCGTTGAATGCTTTTTGTATGGAGAATGTTTTTGACAAGTTAACAACTCAAATTTTAGCTTTTTGATTTTCCAAGGTGAGAGCGTTAATTTGTTTTTATGTTCATGTTTCAGCTTGTTCTATTTCGCACAACAAAGCATTCTTCAAGCGGCTAGATCACGCATTTGTCTCTCTAAATATTTTTCGCTTTGTTGAGATTTAGCAAAGCGGCTTCAAAACCTTTTTCACGGTTTTCTTGAGTTTTGAAAAAGTTGAGTTGCATTTGTAAGCATTCAAAATCCTTGGTTAACAAAGCATTTTTGCTTTTTAATTCCTTATTTAATGCATAACATTCCTCCATTTTGATTTGATGGTCTTGAATTAAACGAGCAAAATCTGGATGAGGCACAGTCGGCTTGTTCAACGTGAGTCACAACATGATCATTATTTAGATCCTCAAGTACAACCACGAGTCAATTTGATTATCAAAGGAAACCATAAGGTCATCTTGATCGTCAAATGTAACTCTGTGGTTTATTTGAAAATCGCCGAATGAGATGTAGATGACTCATTTTGAACGATCCGAGCTGTTACGGATTCGAGATATTGGCGGAGATATTAGTTCGAGATATGATGATGGTTTGTTCGGGCACGAGACAAGCCATCGCTGTCATACACCGGGCCTGTTTCACTCATGTGTAGCTCATGCATATTAGCCATCAACATAACAAATTGCATTGGCTCGCAAGTCCTCCATATCATCATCTCGAGTCTCGCATCGCCATAAAGCTCGTTCTTTGTTTGTGAGAGATCCACCAACTTCATCCTTAAGAGCCAAAAGAAGAGCCTCTTTGAAATAAGCACGCCCTAGTCCTTGGCTTTGGGCATGCATTAGCCAGTGTCCCTTCTCATTGCGCTTGTAGCATCGAAGACCATTCAACCCATTCTCGAGCATTTCCTGCTCCACCACTTGAGCTCGTTGTTATTTCTACCCATAGCATTAAACCCTTGACCACCTCCCATTTGACGACCATAACCACGATTCCGAACTTCAACTCGTCCATTGTTCACAATGACCGATTTCTTGTATTGGTTGAGGAACGAATACGATTGTTGGATTTGTTGGTATAACGCCAAAAGCATTAGCAATCATAACAAATCCTGTTGCAATGCTTGAACGGATCGGATTCCTCACTAGTTTGACTATGAAGTGCTTGATCATTGTTTTTGTTGTAAGGAACCAATTGATTTTGTTGAGGTTGTCGTGATTGATCGCTTGGTGTGGTCGAGGCGCTTGGTTGAGTTGCTTGTTGAGGAGGATAACTTTGTTGAGCATATAAGGCAAGTTGTTGATTTTCCTGATGTGTAGGTGGAGCAATTTGAGCACGGAGAATTCTTTCCCGATCAACTTCCTTTTCATGAGGCTTCAAGTAATCGTACAACAATCCATATGTAGAATGATGCATATTCTTTGCTTGTCGAGAAAAATGACATACTTCTCCCATTCGTGACCAAGACTACTCAGAACATAGTATTCACCGCAATTCTTGGCATAATGATGTTGTGTTTATCCAAATCATTGATGATGTCCGAAAATCGATGATGATAAGACTCTAGTATCTCTCGTGTTCAATCATGAAGTGTTCATAAGCCAAGTAAATTTTGGATTCCAAATCCTCCCGATTAGTACGATCCTTCCATAAGAAGATGAATATGGTCCCACATTTTCTTTGCGCCTTTTGAGCATCAACACTTGAAGAATTGGGTTAGGTAATCCTAAAAGGATATATTGCATTGCAAGCTCATCGCCTTCATAGTGTAGAAGTTCTGCTTGATTTAAATCGCAACAGATAGCAATGTTTGTTTGTTCATCTCTTGGTGGAATAGCATTAGGATCTCCGGGTACAATGACGGAGGCATCTCAAATGGACCTTCCAAGATAACCTTCTTTAAGAACTTTCCATGTGGCTTCTTCAGATCACAAAACCTAAAGAACCTTATCACCCATTGATCGTAGTTTCGGAGTGAGCATTGAGGTCTATCAAGTGATCCGACCTCATGAATTGATTGTTGGTCGCTTAAAGCTTCACACATCTTTGCAAACCAAGTTGGTTCCTTCATAGTGTTCCTTGATGGATGATGATTGAAGTCATTTGTGTAGGGTTGAACTTGAAGACTTGGCGGTGTTTGAACCATTTGTGGTGGAGGAATTGCTCCAAGTTATGGAGTATGTTTTGATTAAATTGTTGTTGATAAATTGCTTGTTGTTGATTCCATTGTTGATGTTGTGACTTAGTTGTTGTTGTCGTTGAGGATAAGTGTAAGGAAATAGTTAGAGTATGGTGGTTGTGACATGTTGAAAACTTGTGTTGGTAAAATGGATCTTTGTAGTCGAATGAACCTTTGTTGATGAAGTGTCCTTAGGCGTAGAAATTACAATTATCCAAGTAGCACTTATGCGTAAAACACCAAAGTTACGCGTAACAATCGAGAGTTACTGCGTAGAATTAGCTTCTGTAAGTAGGAAAAGACTCTAAAGTTAGGCGAGACACAAAGTTAGGCGTGAAAGTTGGGCGTAGGATTATCTTATGCGTAAGACTAGGCTTAGCGTAAGATGAATCTTATGCGTGGGATTTCACGCCGTAAGCTTTATGCTTATGCGTAAGATTGTGGTTTTATCCCAAGTGATCTTTACACTTCACAAGGCAAAAGATATCCAAAGTCGACGATTTTCGTGCTTATCCAAGCAAGAAAACACGGAGTAAACCACGAAACGAAGATCAAGCCAAGGATAACCTTACGCGTAGTTTTAGGGTTTAGCTACGCGTAGGATTACTCATAAATATGATTATGCTCAAAGTTGTTTCAAAACCGCTTTTGTGTGATGAAATAGCTTCAATAACACCAAAAGACACAAAAGTGTGAAACTTGATGAACCAAACTCTTAAAACAATTCACATAGGATAGAACCTTCGTACAAAAACTAGATGAAAACGATGATCTACACACAAAGTTCGAAACTTTTGCCAAAATCGAAAGTTTAACACCTTATAACGTTGAAAGGACAAGAATCTTGGATTAAAAAGTGTAAAAATAAGTTTTGATCAAGCCAAAGTTATGGAGACGCAGTTAAGCGTGAGACCAAAACTCACTTCAAACAATACGTTCACTCAACTATTAGGCGATTGATACCACTGTTAGGTCACTAGATTTACAACACAAGCTTAGAAGAAAGAGATTGAGGCGATTGAACAATAACCAAACACACACACACGTAAAGCTTAGACCGGTTATGCGTAAGATGTGAGTGAAAGAGAAATATTGAACAACCAACCTTCAAATGAAGGTTTACAAGAGATTTATAGGAGGAAGCTAGGCAACACTCCTAGTTCCTTCCTTTCCTTTATGGGCTTGGGCCTAAGCTCATGGGCCTTCTACATAAGCTTAAGGCTAATAACAAACATAAAGGCCATAATAAGCTACCTATTACATAAGAATAACTAACACTTGAATTATAGTTTAGAGTGATTCCAACACAAACCTCTTAGCATTTGTACATTGATTTGAGGATACCTTACACTTATACTTTTTCATCACTAGGTCACCTATAGCATTCAACTTAATGTCAGGGTTAGCCCTAATCTTACTACCAAATACTGTTCATATCCACTTATAGTTTACTAATGAACCAAATTGAAGTTCCTAACACATGTGTGTTCATCAATTAAAGATCAGATTCAAATGTTTCCTCATTATTCATCAACCTAGCATAACATCTCCAAGGACAAGTGTAATTCATCTAACTAACACTAGGATATTTAATTTTCTTCCTTTGTTTACCTTTGTTAGATCAATCAACTTTGGTGGTCTCTGTCCACATTTTGCCACAACCTTCTTGTCATACTCCTCTCATACCACAAAGAAAAGCCATTTGCCAAAGCATAGTAGGTTAAACACTCTTTAAACTTTACAATGTCGGCATACTTTTCACCAACTCGCATTTACAAATAAAACAAATGTTTTAACCAAAATTCATAAACAATATCTCATTTGAAAAACAAAGTAGGATAATACCTTTGATGCCTCGCCTCTAATGACTAGTTTCATCATAGACCGGATATCATCAATGTGTTTCTCCACACAAATAAAAGTATCTTCATTTGAACCGCCTTCGATGGTCAGAACCTTCTCATCAAGTTGTTCATGAACATATCATGTTCCATCATAGTCTCACTTCTATGGTTATTAGGAGGCACAGTGTTTCTTTGGAGTTGGTTCACTCATTTCGCAATGACTCACTTTCCTTCAATCTATTGGCTTTGATCCTTTCCTAAGTTCTATAACCTCCTCTTCACCGTGACTTAGATAGTCAACCGATTTATCCGAACCATATCCATTGTCGTTGTCACTATCAAAGTCATCATCAAACTCACCATCCGTTCATCCTCTATAACCTTCCCTTTGCCCTTATCCACACCGATATAGACCTAGTATCATCACCATCCATACTAGTCTCGCAATCCTCACCTCTACACTAGGCCTACTATCATCACCCTGCTCACTAGGCCTCCACAATCTAACTTCTACAACCTCATCTTGTAATTGCACCTCATGTGCAATAGTAGGATCTTCTGCATCAATGTTCTCAACTACACTAGCCTTCCCTTTGCCCTTATCCACACCTGATTTAGACCTAATATCATCACCATCTATACTAGTCTGCAAATCCTCACCCTCTACACTAGTCTGCAAATCCTTACCCTCTACACTAGTATGCAAATCATCACCCTCACACTAGGCCTACTATCATCACCCTCACACTAGTCCTAGCATTCTCACCCTCCGATTCATTAACCTTCCTAGTATGATCAACCTCCATCTCACCCCAATTAACCAACTCATCTAATGAAAGTCATTGCAATACCTCTTTTGGGAGAGCCTTTGCTTTAGCAATGCACTCATCCATAAAAGTGGTATCTGTAACCTAAATACTCGACATATTCATATCATTGTGATCAAGATATAGATCAATCCTACCAAACAACTGAGCAACATCAAACATGTGTTCTATTTCCTTATCATTAGTTACTCTAACTAAACCTTTCTCTAATTCAGCATTAGGCACCTTATAATACAAACCTTGAAAGTAATTACCTACTTTTTCTTCCATGAATTCAGGAAATCTAAGATAGGGCATCCTTGGAGCACACATGTTAAGAACCACCCCATCCGCGTAGTGTAGAGGCAAATGCCTAAAATATCCATCATTGTGTACATCAAATTGGTGCAAATTCATACCTGGTATCATTCTGGCACATAATTGAGAAAAAACAAAATTAGGGTTTTCACCATGGTTAAAACTTTGATCAAAACGGATCAAAAACAAAGAAATCATAACATTGTTTACCTGAATTAACGAAACAAGCATCAAATATGGCAAAGCAAAACGGTCAATTTTTTGGGTTTATGAAATTAGGGCTTGGAAGTATTTACGGGTATGAGGTAATTGGGGAGTTTGGGGGAAGATATTAAGGTTTGTAAAAACCTTTACAAGACCCCCCCTAAGGATACAACTTTTGTTCAAAACACGCCCAAAAATCACAAAATCAGCTTAAAACGCGTTTAGTGTGATTAGGGAGGTTAATTATGGCTTTAGTGTGATTTTGTGTTACAAAAGGAAAATTAGGCAAGTTTAGGGCTACTTTAGGAAAAAAAAAGTTTGATGCCCAGAAAAGGAAAAGGTGGCAACGTCGATGCCTTTTCAGACAATTTGCCCAAAAAAAAAGGTGATTCGTTACACATAAAAGCTGTGATATTGAAAAAATATCTAATTAGGAGGTTGTTAGCATTACCATTTAGCTTTTAATAGCTTTCAACCCAATATACATGGTCGACCCATTGACCAATTAGTATTAAACCAAAATCAAATTGACCGGTTCAAAAGTTAATGGGTAAAACATTTCACGGTGTTCAATCATTATATGTAGCCATGGGGAAGTCTTTCTCCGAACATGCGGTAGAAGAACATCCTCGCTTTAAAGTTCTTATGAGTGTCTTCGACTAATTTTCATAGAATGAAAATAATTTATTACTATGTATCGTTACTAACACCATCGACATTAATACCAAAAGAAAAGGTAAGAATAAAACACATTTAGCAAGAGCGCCGAGGTATTTTTATGATGAAAAACAACCCAAGAAGGTTCAATAAACAAATAAAGTTCAAACAACCTAAATAACTTTGCACATTATGCAAACAAACAACAAACAACCCTATTTCGGAATAAAAATATACATAGGTTTTACTACACTATCGCTCAAGTTCAAAGCCCAAGGGTGTCCTACTTTAGACTTAAAGGATGTTTTGGTTGCTTATTTGAAGTGCTTATCTTATCTTTTAGGGTGCGTTTGGTAGAGAGAAATTCGGAGAAAAGAAATGAAGTAGAATAGAATCTCGGAGAATAGAAATCGAGAGAAATTGTGTTCAATTCTAATGTTTGTAACAACAGAGACTTGACCCGAGAAATGAAAACAAAATTATTTAAATTATTTTAAAAAAAATATCTTTTTTAAATTTATTTTTAAAAATTTATGTACTTTCTTTAAAAAAATTATTTTTAAAAATGTATTTATTTAAAAAACTTATTTAAAAAAATAATTCTTTTTAACTTTTTTTAATTATTTTTAAAAATGTATTAAAAAAAAGAAAAAAACTTTTTTTTTTTTAAAAAATATTTTTGAAAATATATTTATTTAAAAAAACTTATTTTTAAAAAAATATTTAAAAAAAATATTTTTTAATAATGTATTTAAAACAAAACACATTATTTAACAAAATTGTAGTTGAAAAAAAAAATGCCATGGACCAATTCTCCGAATTCTCCACCAAATGAGTGGAAATAAAGTTGCAAAAAAATACAAAGGGATGATTTCCCAGAGATTTCAGAATTCTCCGCTTCCCAAATTCTCTGTACTACCAAACATGGGAAATCAACCAATTTTCATTTCTTTGCCTCATTTCTTTGTACCAAACACACCCTAGGGTGTTCGGATTCTTTTTCTTTTTCGTTTTACGCTTATAGACAAGATGCCTATAAGCACTTCATAAAATAGTCTTTAAATGTGTTTATTTTCTTAGATAATGTAAATAAGACCAAATTAATATATATTTTGTAGAACATTTTCATTCCTTTATAATGGGTTTTAGGTACATAAGATGTTAAAAAATATATGTAGTTTCATCTAAAAAGCACTTTGAAAAAGCATGTCCCAACCCACTCATTGAAAAAGGGATAATGATAAATTTAGGCATCAAACTTACCACGCTTTCCTTTTCGGGCATCAAACTTTTTTTTCCTATTGTAGCACCGAACTTGACTAAATTTCCTTTTGTGACACCGATTCACACTAAACCCATAATTAACCCCCTTAATCAATATTAAAGCGTTTTAACCATTTTGGGCGTGTTTTTAACAATAGGTGTATCCTTAGGGGGTGTTCTAAAACTTTTACAAACAATTATAACTCCCCCCCTGATCTGCTCCAAACAGTCAAGTCAGAAAGACTTAAAACTGCTCAGACACAAATGCAAATGAAGATCAGAGAATATAGGGAATTCCCGGGTCGTTTAGTCCCAAGGAGACTCAATGGTGTGTTAAACACTTGATCAGACGATAGATTGATCACTAATGATAGCGATCAGAAAGGATTAGGATTGAATACTACACTACTGAAAAAGGTTATAAACAAAAGCGACTTAAATGCAAATTAAGAAAATTAAAAGATAAAAGATATTAAATAAACGCTATCACTATTTTTAAAGTGATGAACGTTTAAAACCTAAAACGAAAACTAACGTTTAAATAAAAATAACGTAAGCGTATAAATAAAAAACGTGAAACTTATACAATATAAATCCTAAAAATATGAAAATACATTTTACAAACCTAATGATAAAAGAAAATTTATAGAAAAAGAAAATTATTTTAAAACTATTTATATAATTATTATTAATTAAAAACTATTTTAACTACTTAATAAATACTCTAAAATAAAAGAAAATATGAAATAAGACTAGAAAAATAAATTTAAGACTTAGAAAATCTAAAATATGATAAAACTAATTTTAAAACTGAAAATATATTTTTAGACTTTTATGTATTTTTATTAATTAAAACTATTTAAAACTAATTTAAATTATTAAAATACCAAATAAAAGGAGAAAATAGGAAAAATACTTTTAAGCTTTTTACATTTATCTAAACTTAAGAAAAATGAAAAATTATTTTTTAGAACCTTTTCTTAATTTTCTGTATTAAATGCTATTTAAAAAGGATTAAAAACTAAATTAAATTAAGAAAAATAGCAAATGAACTTAGAAAAATCTGAAAATTTCAGGAAAAGCTTAAAATAATATTAAGAAGCTAAGAAAAATGAAAAATCATGGGCTTGTTTGGCAGAATATGAAACTGATAAGGAAGTGCTTATGAAATAAGCACTTCCAATAAGCAAATGAGGTACAACAAGCACCAAACTGATATGGAAGGTCTAATATGCTAAAGTAACCAAAAAGCAACACAAATCAACAAGCTACAGCTACTGGATATCAAAATGCAATGACTTGAAGTACTGAGCTAATGACAGAAATCAGTTAAAGGGGGACCAAGTTTGAGCCAAGAAATAAGCAACCAAATAAGCTAGAAACCTAAAACTAAAACTTGAAACTTATAGTAGACCTGGTTGAGAGTGTTTAACCAAAGAATCAGGCCTAGATGAGCTAAGGTGAGCATGCGGTGTGCCTTACAAAACTGCGCAAAAAACATGCAGGTTGATGACCCACACAGGGTACTTTCGCTTAAAAGACAAGCTCTTTAGGGGCTTAAGGAAAATTTACAAAATTTGGAAAAATGACCATGATAAAATAGACCGAAGCACTTTCTAAAACAACAATTATCATAGAAAATGACTCAAAATGAGTCCAATAAAAATCACTTCATTGGGCCAAAACTTTTTCAATTTTGACTTTTAATGAAAAACTAGGAAAGTTGACTAAAATGGATTTTGATTCAAATCTTTGAACCGAAAATGATATATTAAGATGTATTAAGACTATTGCAAGCTAGATTAATGATTTCTAAACCTAAATGAAAGTTATGGACTTGTAATTCCTTAACAAGAAAGTTATTGAACAAGCATGGATTTTGACTTTTGAGTGAAACAGCACAAGGCAAGGATTCAAATGAGTTTATAATGACTTGATAAACATGAAACAACAAAAGTTACCAACCGATGAGGCTTCTAAGATAGATAGTGCGAGTTAAACCAAACATCCTAGAATCCCACTCACAAGACTAAAAAATGAGCAAACCGATGAACCAATATGTAACAAGGATCAAACTAGGTTCACTAATCCTAAATATAACTAAATAAACAAGATTGACCAGTTTATGATCACGATACACGATACCATGAATTGCAAAACCGACTTGAAAATGAAAACCGATAAATTAACTTACATGTATCCAAATGGTTTGCAGCCAAATCCAAAACAAAACCTAAGCTAAATGATACTAATCTAACCCCATTCAAAGGTCTGCAACCACCATAACTATTTCCGGAACCAATTCAAGCTCTGTTGACTTTAGTTGACCATATAACAAATTTCTTGAAATAACTTATCGGTTGCAAGAAGTTATGAAAAGCTTAAAGCTTATTTAAGTTAACACAAAGCTACTAGGAAGCTTTAGCACAAGAATTTGAGCATAACTTTTCAACAAGAATCGAAACTTGAGAATTTAAAATAGAACTTGGATTGAAAACTCAAAACATATTACAAAGATGTTAGAACTTAACTTTGATACGTAAAAACGAAATTACATTACTTCAACTAAAATTAAAAACATTTAATTAAAACGACATTAAAGAAATAAAAAAACTAGCTACCTCCTTAAAGCTTCTCTTCTTTCTTTTATACCCATTCTCTTTCTCTTTCTCTCGAGCAAACCCCACCATTTTTCGACCCTTGGATTGATTAGAGGTGATCTTGGCCATCCAATGGTTTTTGCGGGAAAAATTAGTTTTAACAGTTAAGGGGTAGAGTAAAGGGTAGTGGAAGCATTTAATGGTTCTTGAGTTGTAATGAGGTGGGGACAAAGGAAAGGAAAAGGTGGTGGGGGATGGAGTTGTGGTGTTTGCGAGATATGGTGGGTGAGGGAAGGTGAAGAAAAAGCGCGGGGTTGTTTGTTTGATCGCAAGGGTTGACCAGGTGTATTAATAATCAAAGGGGTCAAAAGGTATTATGATGGGGGTCAAAACTAGGCGAGGGTCCAAAATGGTTTAAATGGGTTTAAACTTCAGGACCTTAGTTGTAACTCTCGAAATTCCGTGGACCAGAACGCCAATTCATCAAACTTGTTCCAAGGACTGAAAATGACAAGCTTCAAAAGTATAAGGACTAAAATTGCCATTTTGCAATTTTCAGGGGCCATTTCGCCAATTTTCAAACTTGGAGGACCATTTTGTAATTTTCTCAAACTTTTCATATTTTTCACCAAAGGACTAAATTTGACAAGTTTTGATTTAAAAGGACCTTTGGTGACTTTTACTTTTGAAATTATGCGCTCAGGACTGTTTTTGACAATTTTGGAAACTTGGGGACTAAAGCTGCAATTTTGCAAATTTGATACGTTTTCATCGATTTTGATATTTTGCATTTGAAACACATAAAACACCGATTTGTGATATTTTGATCATTTTGATGCGTTTACGAGTGTTTTCGATGATTTTGCGATCTAGATAGTACAAAATGATGAGTATTTAGAGACTCATCAATCCCCATACTAAGATATTGCTAGTCCCTAGCAATGATTTGAGAAAACATAATGGATTTTAATCTCTTTACCAAAAGCCATTACTTCGGAGTAGCCAAATGTTTCATTCAAGTAAGAACCATGGTACAATCGATAACCATGTGATTTTGAGCAAACCACCGACTTTCAACGGGTTTGATTTGTCTTTACCGAAGCCGTACCATTCGGACTAGCCAACTCTTAGATAAATTATCAATATTATCTTTGGTGAGCTGATTACCAATTATGGATTTTCCACGCCTTTACCACAAGCCATAATCTTGCGGGCTAGCCAACTCATTATCTTTTGAGGATGATGGGAGTGAGAAACCATACAATTTTGGGCAAATTGCAAGCCATATAAACGGATTTGATATATCTTTACCAAGAGCCGTTTGCTCTGGATTAGCCAATCCTTTTGTCTTACGATACATGGCGATCGATAACCAAATGAGTAAGTGTAAAACACTTACTCCAAAAATTTTTTTTTTTTTTTTGGCCAAAAACAGGGAATTGGTAAATAATATATGAAATTGTGAGAGAATTCCCCCACACTTAGAAATGAATATCGCCTCGATATTCAAAGCACCGGTGGTTATGCGAAACAAAGAACGTAAAGGGAAATACTACTACCATTATTTTAAAAGATTTTTTTTTTTTTTTTTTTTTTTTTTAGATATAACATGTGGGGCATTACCCCCACACTTAGGTGGTAGAAAGGGGTAAGAAGACAGAAATATGGGTGAAAACCCATATGGTGTGTGCTACTGTTTTTGGTTTCCGAGTCGCTAGCTTGACTCGACCCCGAATTCATTGGTTCATGGGGAAGCAAGTGGAAGATACAATCTCCATCGGACTTTCATTCAAAATGTTTGGACAAACATTTGAAGCACGTGAAAGTTCCACACCGATGAGATATCAAGAGACAGACACAGACCCGGCTCACAGATGGTAAGTGAAAATGCCGGGATCAAAAATAGTGTCCTCACTCCCGAAGGAGTGAAGAAGAGAGGAAGTCACCGAGTAGGTGAAGAAAAGAAGGAAGATCATGATAACAATCATGACTAGATCTTCTTCCTCGGGATTAAGTGCAATTGCACTTATTTGGATTTTATTGGTTGAGCTCTTTGGTTTGGAAGGCATCTCGGTGGGGAGGGTGGGAAGATTTGTCATAACTATGCAAATTGAGATTCTCTCCCCCCGATCATGATTTTTGCCATCCAAGCAATCATACTCCAGCGGAGATATGATATGAGTGAGTTCACCGACGAACTCCTCATGAAGAGAATCAATCACATGACGTGAATTTGTGAACTCTTGTTCCATTGTGGGCTCATCACTATCCTCGATCCGAGTATCAAAGAGTGGATTCTCGGATATTGAAGTGAATCGAGTTGAATTCAAATAGAGGATTAGTGAAAGTAGCTTTGAATGTTTCGGGAACAACGTGATCAACATTCTCATTTGGATTGTTGGGATAAGAAGTGAGTGAATGATCATTATCAATGAGACTTTCGGTCTCTCCCGGATCGGCTTGAAATCAAAGAGTGGATTGATGTGAGTGAGTTCACCGGAGAACTCCTCAAGAAGGGATCGACATCGATTCTTGGAAGTGATGCCTCAACGTACTCGATGTCTCCATAGGAAGCACAATCTTCGCTAAGATCGGAGAAAGTTTCAAAATGATCTTGAGCACACTCAAGAGGGGAAGAAATATCACAGATGATCGAAATTCGTGACTCTCTCGGGATTGGGATAAGGTCCTCAACACTAGGCGATTCCATTTCGGAATAGTGCTAAAGCTCATCCCCATGTTTAGAGAGAGAGGGAATATCGGGTGTGATAACAATGATCGAGGAGATTAGACGGACTAGCATACATATGTTTAATACTTAACATTTGTTCTTACGCTAGTAATTCCATCATAGTCTTTTCTCCGATGGATCATGGAAGGGTCTCAACCGATGAACTTGATGAACTGTTATAAAATTGTAAGATATCAAGGATATCTTCATCATCATTGTCATCGAAATGAAACGGAATCGAGAGCTAGATTTGGCCGCTTTTTCTATTGCAATTGATTCCCAATGATTTTTCAAACGCAACTGGGAATCTAATTTAGCGACTACGCTTCGCTAACAAAACTTCCATGGATTTCTCATTTGGATTATGGGATGACATAGCCGACTCTCCTTAAGTTCTTTTAATAACCCGAGTCTTGATGAAGGTCATCGTAGTTTCAAGAGGAGTCGCTGAATCATTTGGTATTGTGGAGGTTGGTCTTGATACTGAAGAGTCGTAATCGCAACAAGGAAATGGGTTCCCTGCTTGACAATCCGAGCTAGGGTGAGGACCTCCACAATACTCACAACAAGAAACCGATGCGGCCGTGAGTGGTATGTGTTGTAGTCATAATTGTTATCGGGAACACGCTCATAGACAAGCGTGTTTCACGATTGACAATCGAATCGGAATGTGAACCACCACAAGACTCACAACAAGACAACTGATGTGTCTCTACGTGTGGTAGCCGATGGAATGAATCGGTTGTGTTATGGTAGGAATAGGGATCTTGGTTATAGATGCACTGCTTCCCGATTCCACCATGCAACAACCTGGGCAATTGCCACCATTATAAGGACCACCACACCATTGACAACCAAGAGGGTGAGGATAAGACATAGAAAGAATCAAAGGTTAACAGAGGGTAGGGATGAAGAATCAAAGATGTGAGAGGGTAAAGATGAATATTTTGGTGTTTTTGAAAAACATGATGATAAAACAAATAATGAAAATATTTTTATGCTTTTAACACTTTAGGAAAAGTGTTAATGAACTTTTGAGATTTTGAAAACTTTACAAAAACTTTTTACAAATGATGGGGTATGTGCAAGAATGGATCCAAAAGGCTAAACACACGCTAAAGCCTCCCAATGGCCGCTAAAATTTTGATCTGCTCCAAACAACAAGTCGAAAGACTTAAACCGCTCGAACACAAATGCAAATGAAGATCGAGAATATAGGGAATTCCGGTCGTTTAGTCCCAAGGAGACTCAATGGTGTGTTAAACACTTGATCGACGATAGATTGATCACTAATGATAGCGATCGAAAAGGATTAGGATTGAATACTACACTCACCGAAAAGGTTATAAACAAAAGCGACTTAAATGCAAATTAAGAAAATTAAAAGATAAAGATATTAAATAAACGCTATCACTATTTTTAAAGTGATGAACGTTAAAACCTAAAACGAAAAACTAACGTTTAAATAAAAATAACGTAAACGTATAAATAAAACGTGAAACTTATACAATATAAATCCTAAAAATATGAAAAATACATTTTACAAACCTAATGATAAAAGAAAATTTATAGAAAAAGAAAATTATTTTTAAAACTATTTATATAATTATTATTAATTAAAACTATTTTAACTACTTAATAAATACTCTAAAATAAAAGAAAATATGAAATAAGACTAGAAAAATAAATTTAAGACTTAGAAAATCTAAAATATGATAAAACTAATTTTAAAACTGAAAATATATTTTTTAGACTTTTTATGTATTTTTATTAATTAAAACTATTTAAAACTAATTTAAATTATTAAAATACCAAATAAAAGGAGAAAAATAGGGAAAAATACTTTTAAGCTTTTTACATTTATCTAAACTTAAGAAAAATGAAAAATTATTTTTAGAACCTTTTCTTAATTTTACAGATTAAATGCTATTTAAAAGGATTAAAACTAAATTAAATTAAGAAAAATAGCAAATGAACTTAGAAAAATCTGAAAATTTCAGGAAAAGCTTAAAATAATATTAAGAAGCTAAGAAAATGAAAAATCATGGGCTTGTTTGGCAGAATATGAATCGATAAGGAAGTGCTTATGAAATAAGCACTTCCAATAAGCAAATGAGGTACAACAAGCACCAAACTGATATGGAAGGTCTAATATGCTAAAGTAACCAAAAAGCAACACAAATCAACAAGCTACAGCTACTGGATATCAAAATGCAATGACTTGAAGTATCTTGAGCTAATGATGTAAATCGCCAAAGGGGACCAAGTTTGAGCCAAGAAATAAGCAACCAAATAAGCTAGAAACCTAAAACTAAAACTTGAAACTTATAGTAGACCTGGTTGAGAGTGTTTAACCAAAGAATCAGGCCTAGATGAGCTAAGGTGAGCACTGTGCAGGCCTTACAAAACCTGCACAAAACCTATGCAGTTGACAGACCCCTGCACAGGGTACTTTTGGCTTAAAAGACAAGCTCTTTAGGGGCTTAAGGAAAATTTACAAAATTTGGAAAAAATGACCATGATAAAATAGACCAGAAGCACTTTCTAAAACAACAATTATCATAGAAAATGACTCAAAAATGAGTCCAATAAAAATCACTTCAGTTGGCCAAAAACTCACTTTTCAATTTTGACTTTTAATGAAAAACTAGGAAAGTTGACTAAAATGGATTTTGATTCAAATCTTTGAACTGAAAATGATATATTAAGATGTATTAAGACTATTGCAAGCTAGATTAATGATTTCTAAACCTAAATGAAAGTTATGGACTTGTAATTCCTTAACAGTAAACAGTTATTGAACAAGAAGTGGGATTTTGACTTTTGAGTGAAACAGGCACAAGGCAGTGATTCAAATGAGTTTATAATGACTTGATAAACATGAAACAACAAAAGTTACCCACTGATGAGGCTTCTAAGATAGATAGTGCAGTTAAACCAAACATCCTAGAATCCTACTGTCAAGACTAAAAAAATGAGCAAACTGATGAACCAATATGTAACAAGGATCAAACTAGGTTCACTAATCCTAAATATAACTAAATAAACAAGATTGACCAGTTTATGATCACAGATACACAGATACCATGAATTGCAAAAACTGACTTGAAAAATGAAAACTCGATAAATTAACTTACATGTATCCAAATGGCTTGCAGGCCAAATCCAAAACAAAACCTAAGCTAAATGATACTAATCCAACCCCATTCAAAGGTCTGCAACCACCATAACTATTTCCAGAACCAATTCAAGCTCCTGTTGACTTTAGTTGACCATATAACAAATTTCTTGGAAATAACTTATCAGTTTGCAAGAAGTTATGAAAAGCTTAAAGAAGCTTATTTAAGTTAACACAAAGCTACTAGGAAGCTTTAGCACAAGAATTTGAGCATAACTTTTTCAACAGTAACTGAAACTTGAGAATTTAAAATAGAACTTGGATTGAAAACTCAAAACATATTACAAAGATGTTAGAACTTAACTTTGATACAGAAAAACTGAAATTACATTACTTCAACTAAAATTAAAACATTTAATTAAAACGACATTAAAGAAATAAAAAAAACTAGCTACCTCCTTAAAGCTTCTCTTCTCTTTCTTTATACCCATTCTCTTTCTTTCTTCTTTACGAGCAAACCCCACCATTTTTCTCGACCCTTGGATTGATTAGAGGTGATCTTGGCCATCCAATGGTTTTGGCGGGAAAAATTAGTTTTAACGCTTAAGGGTAGAGTAAAGGGTAGTGGAAGCATTTAATGGTTCTTGAGTTGTAATGAGCGGGGGACAAAGGAAAGGAAAAGGTGAGTGGGGGATGGAGTTGTGGTGTTTGCGAGATATGGTGGGTGAGGGAAGGTGAAGAAAAAGCGGGGTTGTTTGTTTGACGCAAGGGTTGACCAGGTGTATTAATAATCAAAGGGTCAAAAGGTATTATGACAGGGGGTCAAAACTAGGCAAGGGTCCAAAATGGTTTAAATGGGTTTAAACTTCAGGACCTTAGTTGTAACTTCGAAATTCCAGGACCAGAAGCGCCAATTCATCAAACTTGTTCCAAGGACTGAAAATGACAAGCTTCAAAAGTATAAGGACTAAAATTGCCATTTTGCAATTTTCCAGGGCCATTTCGCCAATTTTCAAACTTGAGGACCATTTTGTAATTTTCTCAAACTTTTCATATTTTTCACCAAAGGACTAAATTTGACAAGTTTTGATTTAAAAGGACCTTTGGTGACTTTTACTTTTGAAATTATGTGCTCGAGGACTGCTTTTTGACAATTTTGGAAACTGGGGACTAAACCGCAATTTTGCAAATTTGATCGTTTTCATCCGATTTTGATATTTTGCATTTGAAACACATAAAACACCGATTTGTGATATTTTGATCATTTTGATGCGTTTCGAGTGTTTTCGATGATTTTGCGCCTCTAGATAGTACAAAATGATGAGTATTTAGAGACTCATCACCCCCACCCAATCAAAACCCTAAACCATTGTCGCAAAATTTGTCCCCAATTCGTTTGAAAATCAAGAACCCTAATAATGAGTAGTTCATCTTCAAGACAACCACGTGTAGTTGGAGGTAAGATAGAACATTTCTGCAAGTGTGAACGACAACTGAGAGTCCAAACATCAACCACAAGGACTAATCACGGAAGAGGTTTGTAAATGTGCTCAATGTCGCGTCTATGAATTTCTGGATGTAGACCTTCCTAGTGAATACTACAAGGACTTGGTATATGGGTTCTTTCAAAGGCAGAGATGTGTTGAAAGTGCACCAATGATTGAAGCTCTAGCTTTGGATAAGGCAAGGTTGGAAGAGGAGTTGAAGGCTACAAAGACAAGATTGGAAGAGGAGGTGAAGGCTGGAAAGTCAAAACTTGAATTGTATGATAGGTTGTTTATGATGATGTTAGGAGTGTTATGTTTCATTTGTGTTTGGTTTGGTATGAAACTATCCAACTGATTTTGTTCTTCTTGAGTAGTTAATGTAGTATTTTGAATTGTTAAAACTTAACTTTGGAAAATGAATGTTAATGTTTTAGTTTTGTACATGTGTTGAATTGTTAAGTGTTGGTATGGTATGCAAGCAGTTAGGATAGTCATATTACATAGGACCGCAACCATAGTCATACGATTAAACAGAGTGCATTACATATGATTATTGTAGGGCATACTAAACCCATACCAAGAACCTTACTAAAGCCATAAAATCACCCACAAGTTCCAAACCTCTCATTTCCTAGACCTTGTCCTCTTTCCTTCCCTTCCCTCGCCTTCTTTGTTGACAGCTTGGCAACCCGGTCTTTGATGCCCATCTCAAAGACATGTTGCCTTGTTTGGCAAACCCAAGACTTTGGCCTTGCATCAAAAGCAAGCTTGGCAAGTCGCTTTTCGCTTAGGGCACCTCCTCATCAACATTTTCTTCATCTTGCCTTGAGTCGGAACCAACTTTCCATTCAATAGGAAGTGGCTCTTCAATGTGCCGCAATGGTGAAAGTAACCTCCCATGTCGATCCTTCGAAACCACCTTGTTCTCGTACTCTCCTCGTGGTGCTTGAAATGGTTATTATCTAAAATATAAAAAATGTTAGTAAATGCATAAAGGAAATGTGCATTAAAGTTGTTAGAATTCATGGTTTATGCTTAGTATTTATGGAAATGGTTATTATCAAGTTGTTACTGAGACACGGTGGTTGGTGGACATTATCCTCTTGCTCGAACTCATGTTAATAGGAATTTTGTTTAGATAGGCAGATATGAGTAGAAGATGTGTGGTATATGGTATTGGTTCATTGGATTTTATAAGGGAAATTGTCTTCAAACAGTTGGGTTGGGATTGTCATTAAATTTACAATGACCAAATAGCCTATGTCTCATTGATCGCAAATAGTCTAAGTTCATTGATCGCATAAAAGCAAGCTTGATTGCATAAATAACGATGTCAACTTGATCGCACATAGCCTATGTCCGATTCATTTGCCTTATCAATGTGTATATAGGCATAAAGAAACACCGCAACTAGGATGCCTATGTCTCATTGACTTTCTTCATATGTATGTATGCAATGTATGTATGCATAAAGGATGACAAGTGCATTTACAAGCGAGAATGCCTATAAACCATGGTAAAAACACTTCATATTTCATTATTGGAAACTAATAACAAAACATAGTTACAAACTGCAGATTTCATTAAACTTACTAGTTTAACAATGACCATCTTTTTACTGCCCTCACAGGATGTACAAAATGGGCTTGTGCTGAGATGGTCATTACATAAACTTGTAACAATAGTGGCAGCTATCTGTTTCACCCATATTACATACCAAAATGACCATCAGTTAGTGCCCTAAAAGATTTACAAAATGGGCTATTGGTTGATGGTCATGACCTATTCACATTAGTTATCTAGACATATTACATACCCAAATTAAGTTATCATAGTTTACATTAGTTGCCCACAAAGATATGCAAAAGGGCACATGGAGTTCCTTGTGGTTCAAGCATCATCTATTTCGGTCACTGAGTACGTAGTCTTGCCCATCAAACTGTTTTGCCAACTTCAATTTCGTGATTCTTTCACCGGGCCTTCTTACTTTCGGTTTAGTCATCCTTTTTGCAAATGTTGTCACCGAGGTTGTTCTTGTACTTGTTCTGAACTTGTTGTCGAGTCGATCTATTTCACTTGCATGTGTTCAACTTGAGTAGCGATCATTTCAATCTCTTTGAACTTCGTGATGTTCTTCATTGTGATCTTGAGGGTTTTGAGTGCATCTTCATGGTCAACTTGTGGGTCTTCGATTGCATCTTCGTGTTGAGCATCTGTTTCACCTTGTTGTTGATCATGTTGGTCACCAAACCATCTTGCATAAGTCGATGTGCATCCTCTTTTCAACACCTTCCTATTTGTCCCACTTGACCCACCAGCATGCTTGGCCTAAATACAACAAATGGTTAAAACCAAAAGTATGAAACAATGTATGCAGTTGAAATAAAAGTAATATAATACCTTTGACCCACTTGAGCTACCATTCTTTGACCCACCAGTTCCACTAGACCCACAAGCCTTTTTATTTGACCCACTAGTCCCACTTGACCTAACATTTTTCCTCTTTGACCCAGACACATTCCCGCCTCTTTTGACCCGCACACAATATTTTCTTTGCATCCTTTTTGTTGTGACCAGGGTTTGTGGCATATAGAACATGAAATCTCAAGACCAACCTTAGATACCTTAGTTGAGCTACCACCTTCACCCTTTGATCCGATCCTTTCTTTCTTGGCCTACCAGAATTTTTTGGGTTTGGGAGGCAATACAAGTAGTACATACTCCGTCGTGCCGTAAATCAATACCATCAACTGGTTTCAAGAAATGGTTATAGGTGTCATAGTATTTGTCTGTTTTAAACCAATCGTGCACATGGCTCTCGTGTACCTTGTTTATGTATAGAATTACCTTTGTTGCATGTACACAAGGTATACCGATAATCGCCACATCCGACATGTGCAAGTCCTACTTGCTTCACTAACTCGTGAATGCCTCACCCCGATCCGACCTCAAACACATTCCCACCAGCAGGATAATATGCCAAAACCTACAATAAAACAAGCTTATAAGTGTCAATTCAAACAATTTAATAATTGATATAACTTTAATTTGTAAATGATACTTACCTTTGTTGGTCTTTAACCATTCCAACCTCTTACGAATGTTGGGACAAACCCTGTGGTTCCATTTCTTCTGATTTCCTCATTTTGTGCATCCTCTCAAGAACTATGACTCTCAATGCTTCTAGCATAGTTAGCGATGGCTTGTCCTAACACTTAGAATGACATCATTAAAGCATTCATCGAATCCATTCTCCACCGCTTCACATCCTCTATTAACTTCAAAGAATGCTCTTGACCATGTTTTGGGTTCTTGTTCATAAGCCACCGATGAGCCTTTGGGTTAGCCCTTTAATCTTCTCCATGATCTTGTTAAACAACTGTGGATAGGAAGCCTTAGATCTTGACCAAAAACTGCCTAAATTCCTCACCACCGAATACTTTCTTGAACCCTTCATATATATATACCGCACATTGCCTCGTGTTCCGTGATATGGCATGACAATCTTCACACTTCAATAAGACCCTAAATAGAACCATACCTAGTTAGAATATATGTAAGACTAAGTCATTAACATCAAAGTATGGATAGAAGCATACCTTACCTTTTGTGCAATCCAAGTCTCCTTCTAGTAACTCCAAAACCGCTCCAGTTATCCTTGTTTTCAACATTAACCACCGCCCAAGCAACCGGGTAAATGTGGTTATTTCCGTCTTTTCCAATAGCGATGAGGATTTCACCATGGTTTGGTTTTTTCAAAAACAACCATCTAAGGCAATTATTCTCCTACACCCAACCTTCCAACCATCTACTAGTCCAAAGAAAGCGTACATAAAACCTATCAAAGTATGTTTTGTTATCGGATTTACAATACCCTAATTTGACAATGGACCCGTGATTTGAATCTAAAATTGCCCTTCCATATGATCTTAGCAAGGCATAATGCTCTCCAAGTGATTTATCATACTCTGTCAAGGCAAATGTCTTTGCATTTCTACAATCGATTTGGGATACCATACACTTATACTTTTTCATTACTAGGTCGACTATAGCTTTCAAGCTAATTTCGTGGTCACCTAATCTTATTACCAAAGTGTGTCCCTAGCAACTTATAGTTTACTAATGAACCAAATTGGAAGTTCCTAACACATGTGTGTTCATTTACTAAAGATCAGATCGAAAGGTTTTCTTTATTCATCCACCTAGCATAACATCTCCATGGACGGTAGGCAATTCTTGTAACTAGCACTAGGATATTTATTTATCTTCCTCTGCTTACCTTTGTCGGGATCACTCAACTTTGGTGGTCTCGTCCACATTTTGCCACAACCTTCTCCCTCATTACTCCTCTCATACCACAAAGAAAACCCATTTGCCAAAGCATAGTAGGTTACACACTCTTTAAACTTCACAATACTTGCATACTTTTCACCAACCTGCATTACAAATACAACAAAATATTATGACCAAAATACATAAACAATATATGTACTTCAAATATAAAAGTAAGATAATACCTTTGGATGCCTCGCCTCAAAGACTAGTTTCATCATAGATTGGATACACATCAACAACATTCTCCACACAAATAAAGGATCTTCATCTCGAATCGCCTTGATGGTCAGAACCTTTTCATCAATGTGTTCATGAACATATCATGTTCGAGCATAGTCTCACTTCTAAGGTTATTAGGAGTACAGTGTTTGATGGAGTTGGTTCACCGATTTTGGCATTGACTCAATTAGACGCAATCTATTGGCTTTAATCCTTTTCCTAAGTTCTATAACCTCCTCTTCACCGTGACTTAGATAGTCAATGATTTATCCGAACCATATCCACCGTCATTGTCACTATCAAACTCACCATCTTGTTCATCCTCTCTAACCTTCCCTTTGCCCTTATCCACACCCGATATAGGCGCATTATCTTCACCATCCGCACTAGTCTCAAATCCTCACCATCTTCACTAGGCCTCCACAATCTAACTTGTACTACATCATCTTGTAATTCCACTTCATGTGCAACAGCTTGAATCTCTCGCATCAATGTTCTCAACTACACTAGCCTTCCTTTGCCTTATCCACACCCGATCTAGACATAATATCATCACCATCTAGACTAGTTTGCAAATCCTCACCATCTACACTAGTCCTAGTATTCCGAGCATTTACACTAGTCCTAGAGTTATCACCCTCCGATTCATTAACCTTCCTAGTTTGATCTACCTCCATCTCATTCAATTAACCATCTCATCTCATCGAAAGTCATTGCAATACCTCTTTTGGGAGACCCTTTTGCTTTAGCAATAGACTCATCCATAAAAGTGGTATCTGCTTGGCCTAAATACTCTGACAGATTCATATCATTGTGATCAAGATACAGTTCAAGCCTACCAAACAATTGACCAACATCAAACATGTGTTCTATTTCCTTATCATTCGTTACTCTAACTAACCCTTTGTCTAACTCATTATGAGGCACCTTATAATACAAACCTTGAAAGTAATTACCAACCTTTTCTTCCAGGAATTCAGCAAATTTAAGATAGGGCATCCTTGGAGCACACAAGTTAAGAATCACCCCATCCGCGTAGTGTAGGGGCAAATGCCTAAAATATCCGTCATTGTGTACATCAAATAGGTGCAAATTTGTACCTGGTATCATTCTAGCACAGAATTGAGAAAAAAAAAATTAGGGTTTTCACCATGCTAAAAATTTGATCAAAACAGATACAAATCAAAGAAATCATAGAATTGTTTACCTCAAACAACGAAACAAGCATCAATTATGGCAATGCACAACGAACAATTTTTTTTGTGTGTGAAATTAGGGCTTCTAATGTTTACGGGTTATGAGGAAAACGGGTTTGGGTGGGGGGAGTTATAATTGTTTGTAAAAGTTTTAGAACACCCCTAAGGATACACCTATTGTTAAAACACATGCAAAATGGTTAAAACGCTTTAATATTGATTAAGGGGTTAATTATGGGTTTAGTGTGAATCAAAGTGTCACAAAAGGAAATTTAGTCAAGTTCGATGCTACAATAGGAAAAAAAGTTTGATGCCCGTAAAGGAAAAACGTGGCAAGTTTGATGCCTAAATTTATCATTATCCCTTGAAAAAGCAATTTGGATGATCCAATTACTTCAAATTGAAGACCGGATGTAATGCGACCAAACCGCCACCTCAACTCCGGATAAGCATTCACCCTTTACCAAATCAACCACCGAACCAAATACCAGAGTGGTGACCACCCAAAGCGAGCGTGGATTTAAGTTGAGAGGGCCGAACTTAACGTAAAACTTATAGCAATATTTATCGCACAAAAACGATTTTTAATCCGTTATACCCTAACACCATAATAAAATGTTAGTTAAGTTATTCGCTTTCTAATTTTTAACAAAATACCGATATGTATAAGGGGGCTAACTACAAAAACTATGAAAAAAATGACTTATGGGCTCAATAATTACTTAACAAAGTGTGCTGATTAGGGGCGGGCTTAGCACCACCGGTCAACCTACTAACTCCGCCGCTATGACCACGAAACCAATCACACAAACATACACCACAATACACTCACACACACACACACAATAAAATTGGTTCAGTCAAGTTGGTGACCAAATCACCTTGGTGATCACGCGTTGTCGGGTTTAGGGTTTAGGGGCCTGCGTTCCGAAGTTTTTGGGATGGGGCCTCAAAGTAAAGGCTAAATAATAAGTGTATTCTTTTTCAAAAATCAAATTGTAAAATGTCGTTCTTCAAGAATACTCATAAAAATGTCTTTGTTTTTATTCATATTTTTATAGAAGTTTCACATCACTTATAATTTTATACATCTTCTTTGGGGGCCTCGGCGGTCGCCCACCCTCGAGGACGGCGTGAGGAAGAGTAGTCCATTACGGTCACGGGCGGTCTTATGAGCTTAAAGGCGCTTAAGGAATTCCATACAACCTCATACAAAAATGTTGGAAAATCAACAATAACAAGTAATAAGAATGGAAGCAAAGGCATTAATAAACAATCAAGATGGTCGAGATATAACATGCATTACAAGAAAATGGACATATATAATGCGTTAATGAAAATAATTACACTCCAAATTTATTTTAAATTTTTTGTATATACATACTTACAGCCAGTTGATTCAAGTGTTGATATTATCTTTACTCTTTACGGTTTGGAGTAGATGAACATTATTATTTATTAACCACATTGGATTTTGGGGGTAAGAAAATAAACGAAAACAGAGTGGCAATGGCAAGGTGTCAAATGTATACATAATTTTTTAATTCGGGAAAGGGAAGGATCCGGTGGGAGGAAAACTAAGGGGCAGTTTGGTTTGAGGGTTTGGGTTAAATGGAATGGACATGGAAAGTGTTTTGTTTGAGGGTTTTAACCTCATAGAATGGTTATGATAGTGATTCATAGCGTTTGGCTCATAGAATGGTTATGATAGTGATTCATAGCGTTTGGTTGAATTTTAGAAATTAAATAATACTAAAATGTGGGTTTCAAATGCATAGAATGAAAGAAGGGTGGTGAGGTTCTTTTCTCTGTGAGCCTCATTTTAATTTTCTTTTAACCACACATTTTTTAAAGTATCTTTTGTCTTTTTTATTGATACCCATTTTATAATTTTTCGTCCAAACAATAACATTCGGAATTACACATATAATCATATCCATTATCATTCTATCTCATACAGAAACCTATTATCATTGCCATTCATGCAACAAACTAAACGGCAACTTAAAGTAAAATAAATCGTTTGTTTAGTATACATAGGTTTTGAAAATAGGACTCACTCATTTGTTTAATGGGTTCTAGAAACCCAATAAGGAGGCCAACTTTTCGATAATTTTTCCAGTACACTTTTCCCTTTCCCTCATTTTGTCGTTTTGCCTTCATGTAATAATTCCATCTTTCTTTATTGTCTTCATGTGATAAATTAAAAGCCATGCATAAATATAAAGAAGCCAAACAACAAGTTTTCAAACAAGACAATCTAATCTTAAACGACTCATTTATAAATTCATGCCTATAGTAAATCCCTACCTTATACCAAGCGGGGCTTAAGAATTTGTTATTTCGGTAATATAAAAGGATTCTTAGCTACACATTTTAAATAAGAAGAAGAATTTTTAAGAAAAATATATCTACTTTTGTAAGCACATCTGAAATGTATAGTTGTGGTTTTTCTCACCTTTTCTCATTTTAATTTTTCTTTTCATTTAATCATAATGATATCACTAATTAGTAATTACCCTTTGTTCATTTAGGTTGGGCGTAATGGCAACTTGCACAAACGGAGCCAAAAGTCACACGACGATCTAGCACACCCTTCCTTATGTAGAACCAAAAGTTTACGTGTATTCGGTCACACGGTGGTGACTAGATAAAAAAATGTAACTTGTGTATGACTTTGTTTGTTTGAATATTTGGATAAAATAGACTAATACCGTGCAAAGGGACGATGTATAGTGGTAAAATTATATTTATGAAATCGTGATTATAGTTTGACTCTTGATGCAAAATTTACGGGTTTAATTTGTAGTCGTTACGAGAAAAAAGTTCATGGGTTAAACAAAAAATAATAAAAGCTTAATAGATAAACAATATTTAAAATATTAATTTAGTTGTAGATGATGTTAATCATTTTTAATCAATAGTATAATCTTACTACTTAATAATGCATTTGGGACTTGCTTAAAAAAGAAGTCTTAAAAAGTGTAAGCCAACACACTTGCTAATATAAGGAAGTCTCACATTGTAATATAAGTCAACACTTATATACTTGTAACAACCTCAATTATATATGTCTTTAATTATATATGTTTGTAACAAACTCAAATATTTACACAGCCCATTAAAGCTTGTAATTGCCCATCTAATCTATCATCATGATCGTGATTTAAAGAAAAGGAAAAAACGTCTAGACATTAACTACCTTTACTATAATATAACCCAACCCCTTTTTACTATTGCACCATCTTTCTTTTATTCCATAGTTTATATCTCTACTTTTTTTTCTTACTTTCTCTTTCTAATTTGTTTTCTTTCTCTAACTTGCAGGTTATCTATAGTTGAATCATCCACAACTCTCGACAGTCAAACAAACCAAACGTCCTTCGAGGGCTTTTTCCCATTCAAAACACATCACAACCGAACCAAAATCAACCTCCAATTATACCAAGTTATCACCAAATTGGTTTTCATCCAAAACCCGCAACAACAACAATAATAACAAGAAAAGTAACATCAAAATGCAAGAAATAAATCAACCAAACAACCCTCACCGAGAGCCAAAGCCCTCGGCTTGGCTGTCACGACACACTCGACACAACCCGGATACCAACAAGACTAAACACGTTTTTACTTATCAAGAATCATTTCCCCATGTTTTTATTCATCAAACCCAACAAAATAGTGAGTCAACTCGTGACTCACCACGAGTTACCAACAAAAACGAGTCAAACTCGTTAGTTTTCGAACCTACCTTTGTTTTGACTCAATAAAATGACCGGTGGTGGCATTGTGGTGGTGCTAGGTGGCGCGTGTACGAGTTTCGAGAGGGAAGGGGAGGGTTTGGTGGCGCGTGACCTTGGGGATCGGGTAGAGGGGAATGAGCGGAGTGTTTTGAGGGTGGTGGTGTGGTTGTGGAGGTGGCGGTGTGGTGGTGGTGGCGGCTTTAGGTTGGCCGCGGCTAGGGTTGCCCAAGAGAGAGAAAAATGAAAATGGGGAGGTGATGATGTGTGTTTTTATATTTGTGTGTGTGGTGAGGTGGGTGATATACCACCTAGGACGATTTTATGTAATTTACCCTTAAAAATTTGATACATTTAAAAAATGGTGTTAATGTGGGGCGCGGCCAACATAAAACCACGAGGGACGATCCGTAGTTTTTCTAAAGTTCCCCGATTCCTCTAATCCCGAGCTCAAATATTTCAATTAAAAGTCTAACGAGTTCCTCTCGAGTGCACCAATAGATTTAATTATATTTTTCCAATAAAACTGATCACAAATATGCTTATCTTATCTTATCTTACTACTTAATAATGATTTGGAACTTGCTTAAAAAGAAGTCTTAAAAAGTGTAAGCCAACACACTGCTAATATAAGGAAGTCTCACATTGTAATATAAGTCAACACTTATATACTTGTAACAACCTCAATTATATATAGTTAAAGAGTTGAAATACATGTCATGAAATTTTTGACATCCGTACATTTATCGTAAAAGAAATGTAAAAATTAAAATGCGTAATTTACCGAAAATTAAATACGTAAATTTATTGTTAGAAAACCATATAAATGAAAAACATTTACTTCTGAAAATTTAGTCGTCGAAGACTACCGCATTCTTGGCGGTACTCGCTAATAATCACTAACATTACTTGCCATTTAAGCATTTAAGTTTAAGGGGACAATCAACATTACTCAAATTTTAAGCATTTTAACTTTAAAGAATATATGCGTTATAAGTAGTCGAGATATCAGCACTGATGGAATAAAAAAACCAATTAATAAATTTAAAATATCATCTGGGCGTGAGTGAAAGGCAATTAAAGATGAAAATAAAATCCACACATGATAAGGAACCGGATACTTAAACCCGATTTAACCGGAAAATCCATGAACTAAGAAACATGGACGGAGGTAGGGATGGGGCTACTATTATTCCACGAACTCGATCCCGAACAAGTTACATTCAGAAATATAAATTATGCATATCAATGTATATGATGTTTAAAATTATGTCACGTTCAATTCATTGATGTTTTGTAACCTGTTAATACATCATTTCACGTATCTCATTTACCGTAATCAAACAATAACCAAGTTATCACAAACATCCAAGCTAGTTAGAGTTCAAAGAAACATGCTCTCAATTCATAAATAAACACTAAACAGAAACGGCATAGTGTATTGTAAGAAATCTTTTCATGTTAATACGAATATGTCTACTATATGTCTACTACACTTGTACACTTGTTATAGTACTTTTATTAATCATTTTATAAGAATCATTGTATGGTGAATTCTTAGTTTGTAGTTTTATATTTGCATATTTTAAAAAATATATAAAAAAATATTTACGATGATAATTTTGTTGGTGTATTTACCAAATTTGTATGAAAAGATATAGACGATAACATTTCTTTGTTGAGAAGCTTCCCTGTAGCGGACCTTAAGATTATAAACAGTGGCGGACCCAGGATTATAAAAAGCGGGGGGCAAAAAAATTTTTTTTGATAAAATTCGTGATGCACTTAAATAAAATGTCATAATTTTTTACACTAAAAGCGATATTTTTAGATTAAAATAGATTTAAGGTTTTCATTGTTTGATCTTAAAGTGGGGCAATTTAATTTTGTAATGGGGTGACTTTAATAAAATGGTCCTAAAAAATTTTACACTAAAATTGATAATTTTAGCGGTATGGAGGCACCCCCTAAGTTCTATGTAGTTACACCCACGATTATAAATGGTCGATTACAATTTTTTATAATACAATAGACTAACTAAACAAGACATGCAATTGCAAAATTTTGAAACCATGTTTATTTTAGAGACACGTTTTTGACAAAAAAAAATTACATTACGCGGTAAAAAGCCTGTGGCTTGTGGGAACCTGATATGAATTACAAGCTTAAGTCAACATAAAAAGTCAACACATTCCATGTTGTCGCCACTATTTCCAGTCATCTCTTCCAACCTGTCTTTAATTGAGTCGAGACTTTTTGAATTCAGCCCATCAAGAGTCTCAATATACTCAATCACATCATGAGTCTCAATATACTCAGTCATCATTCTTCCTACATTCGTGACTTCACTGAAGCCATCTTGATTCGAATCTGATGCAAACAACTGATCATCACCTAATCCATTATTTCCCTCAACTCTTCCTTTAATACTTCTAGCTGCCACATTAACAACCAAACCATTTCCTTTGTCAACTAATTCCAACCCACCTTCAGTTGATTGATGACTCTCTGAATTGAACTCATCAATGGTTCCAATGTCACCAGTTATCTTTTTCTCTAAATTTATTTCTACACCAAAGTCTTTTTGATTAAGACCTGATGTTAACATTTGATCATAAACCTTTGTGACCTCTTCCTTACAAGTTTCATTCATACCACTTCCTATGGATTCATATATTTCAGTCCATTCTCCACCTCAACTAATTCCTGTTCCACCGAATTATCAAATTCCGCAGAGCATTTGTATCCATCAACAACTTCATTCATGTCTCTGGGTTCATGCTCTCGACTTTCACTTTATCACTTTCTTCAAAGATTTCATCAACGACCACTTTCTCGGAGTTGTTGTCAATCGAGTCATTTGCTATTTCCACAACTTCCTCGCTCACTATTTTCCTTCAAAGGTATTTCATCAAACATCTTATGTACACTACCATCTTTTCATCTTTTACTTGATAACACCCTCATATACCTCAAAATCTTCGCCATCATCGATTCAAACTAAAATATGAACTCTTAACACCATTACCCGAAAATTGCGTTTTCTGAACATTACCAAATCCACGCAAAATTGACTCGTTGTAAGTCATCCAAGCCACATCTTCACCCAAAAACCTCACAAACTGCTTATGCCACTCTAAAGCAATGCCAAAGATATGTATAGAAATATGACTTACCTTGCTCTCATCAGGGATATTGTTGACTTTAAAGAACCGCTCACTCTTTAACAACCAACCCCTTACATCTTCTCCTCCAAACTTAGGAAATTCCACCTTAGTCACCCTGCTTAACTGCATCTGCTGAATACCATGTTGACTTCCAAAAGTGCCACTCCTTTGGCTGGGGCCTTCTCCATTGTTCAGCCTAATCTCCAAAGTTCTGATTGTAACACCCATTTCAGTGATGGTTCTCATGAGATCCTCCATTGTAATCTGCCTATCATGTTCCATTCGTCGTCTCGGTGGATCTTGTACCCACCATGATTACTTACAAAAGAATGTATTCAAGAACCGAAATGATCGGAATGTATGTGAATGTGTTGTGTTGAACAAAAATCAAGAACGGTGTTGAACAAGATTATCAAGAACTGGGTGGTGTAACTATTATGATGGAATAAGCGAGTTCTAATGTATCGGTTTGATATGGTGGATAGGTGCGAGATTGTAGTCTCGATACCACTTGATATGATCTTTAGATCTCTAATTATAGAAATGATAAAGATCTTCAACAATATGTGAATACTCAAGAACTAGAAAAGAGTATTGGACAAATTGGTGATTTGTTATTACGATAGTGAATTTATTCTGAGAGAGTAATTGTTTACAATTCAAAGAGATGATGTAAATGAGTACAATAGGAATGAATTTATATAAGAATTGGATAGTGAGACTTTCCATAAATCTGTCTTTGAAAGTCATTATGGAATGTGTTGACTTAAGCTTGTAATTCATATCGAACCCAAGGAAACCCTTGGTTTGCCATGCCCGACTTTGGATTCGTACATGGGGCAATAAAAACCTTGCTACTCATCAAATATGCTAAAAAATCAAATCGAGTTTGATAAAAAACTTCTTTGTCATAATGCAATCATTTTCTAACATCTCCAATCTCCATAAGACCATAACCTTTTGGTTTCACATAAAATATAAACACCACATAAAGGATCGTAGATCCACCACACAAATCAAAACCCACATCGCGAAAGCATTTGTCTTGAAATCTAAAAATAAATTAAATAAAAAACTTTTAAAAGATTTGGGCGTATTTAAGACCATCCTTTTTGAAATGGGCGTATGTTGCACATTTAAGTTAAATGGCCACAGGCATATTTTTCTCGAACATTAGATTGTTTTAAAGAAAACTTATATTTAATTTTTAAATATAAATGAAATTATTACATTCGAGAATTTATTTCGCCGTTTGGGTTTTTAAAAGCGATTCATATAACACGAGTCCGTTTGGCCCGTCTTGCTTTAATACGCCACCGTTTGACCCATAGCCCGTAGCCCGTGCCCGCCCGACCCGCCCGTTTGCCAACTAGGTACAAGCAGTAAAACTGTTTAATTACTACTACATCCACTAGAAAAGTTTATTAGTTTATCCATTAACATCCAACTCAAAAGTCCATTCAAAATTGATCATCTATCAACCATACACCACCAAATTACAAATGAAACAAATACGAGTTAAAATGTTATTTACAATGTCTTCTTCCAAGGTAATCTAAACCCGCTCCTAAACAGATATACAGCCGTCTAAGGTAAAACATAGTCCATGACCACCAACAAAAACCATTTTTACAACCAGAAAGAACTTTTCACTCGAATTCAAAATACGACGCAATTTTCTTGCGTTTTTGCTCTTTCCATATCTTAAGGAGACAGGAAACTCCCTCCAGTAGAGTAGCATGTCTTGATTCACTCAAGTTCCACAACACTTCTGTATATCTTACGTTTGTATTGTAGTTAATCTCTGTGGCAGCTTTACACACTTCACCAAGCAGGTCTCTCTGCAGGCATTTCAATCTTTCATCTTTTCCATCCATGGCTTGCTGCACCTATGATGTTAAAATTTCTTTGATATGAGGTCGTTCGTTTACAACCCAAAAACCATTTTTATGGTGAAATTTCTTTTTGACAAAGTAAATGGAAGTTCAGCATATAAACGGATCTTATTTACTTCTGTGCCAATCAAATATTTATCAGGTACATACCTCTAGTTTTTTAGCCAAGATCATTAATTTGGAATGCTCCCACGAGGGATCTCGAAGGTACTCTCTCCACAATGACCATAGTCCTGAAGCTGTCCCTTTTTCTTCTGTTTCATTGTACTTCCTCAGCAATTCATCATAAAACAGTTCGTTCTCGAGCTTTCTCACTATCCCAATATGCGTATTTGGTACTTCTTTCAAGCCCTTCACAAAGAAAACATATTATAGATTACCGTCAATTGAAGTCTTTAATAGTAATAACTAAATGCAACGCAAGTAATCTCATAATAAACAGAATGAAAAAAAACTTATAATGCAGCACGTATGTCACATAATGACAGCCTTACTATCAGGGCATCAGGCCATGCACCCATCTGATATATTAGAATGACGGTTATCCAATTTTAAAAATATTTGGTCAAACAAATATTTAACAGCCAGTGGTGAATTACTAGTTTATCACTGATTGCATATTTTTGACATGGCTAAATTCAGTGGAAAATTTAAAAAGATCACTAACTAGAATCCAAAAGACCTTACCTTAATTAACTCATTCCGAGCATCCTGCAATTCATCATTGTTTTTCTGATCCTGAGAAACCAGAGTTTGATTTAATATTTCCAAATCTTTTCTCTCTTCTTCCTTATCCTTTAAGCTCGTGTGTATATCCGCTAACCTCTTGTGAGCCTTTACATGAAGGTCTCTCCTATGTTCTGTAACATTTAACTGACCGACTAAATGTTTCATTTCTAGTAGTAAATTCTGATTTCCATCCCTCACTTGCTTCTCAAGATAGGATATTTTCTCTTGGAGTTTCTCCATTTCCTTCTGAAAGTAAAATATATCAGTCGGACAGTCACTGCTCAAAATTCTGCAGAATGAACAGTATTTTTTTTACCTTATGACAATTTGCAAGTTTCGCCATTTTCTCTTTGCTCTGGAGCAAACTGTTATTAGCAGCACTCTGAGATAACAAAATGATAAAAGTTGCAAATAAGAATAACAAGTTCAATCAAAATATCCCAGAAATGAGTACAACAAACAACTGACTCACATTGTGACAGGTTTCACACAAAATTGATGCTAGACAGGCATGACTCATGAGAATAAGGTATATTAAAGGGGCGTTTGGATAAGCTTTTACAAGTTCTTAATAGCTAATTGCAAATTGGTAAAGTTAATAAGCCATTTGCAGGTGTTTGGGTAAGGCTTATTTTGTGGACTTATTGGCTTATATGCGATGGAAGGGAGATTAGCTGAAGGTTTTTTACGGCTAATTGAAAAATCTTATTACGTTTTCAATAAGCTTACCCAAACACCTCCTAATTGACATGCACTATAAACAAATAAACAATACGAAGCATGAAACTACCTATATACTGAGAACAAGAATTTCTATGACTCATCATAGATATGGAAGGAACGGTTGGATATAGCAACATAAAATGTCACACCTCTTTAATCTCTTTAGCGAGCGTTTTCCTTTTGCTTTCATTTTCAGCTTCACGCTTCTCCAGTTCAATGGTCCGAAGTTCCAGCTCTTTCTCTTGCCTTTGTAGGTCCAAGTCCATCAATTCATTGTCATTACAGATTTGCTGCAACTGTTCCTGAATGCTAAAATCCATTTCTTTTACATCTGTCCGATACAAGTGTACCAAATAAGACGAAGGCAAGATAGTTTTGCTAGTTAATTCAAAATATAAAACGTAATATGTTGTCTCCGTCGGAACCAAGTTTGTATAGATGAAAATTAAAGAGGTTATGATACCCTCGAGAGACTAAATAAGATTACAGGAGTAATAATAATTACAAGTACTAGAAAACAACACGAACCTTCAAAGTAAGATTGATGAAGCTTCTCATTCTCAGCAATTAACTTGCAGATTGTATCTCCTGTTTCCACGCACTTACTTTCCATATATTCCAAGGGCGTTTCTTGATTTCCATTACAGTTGTTGAATTTGACATGTGCTTAGTTGTTCTCCGACCCTTTTTCCCCATAATTTCATGAATGGCTCTAAAGTCAGCAACCCTGCATAGATGATCTCTAATTATGATGTCAGAAACACTTGCACCATACTATCTTCACTTTCTTTTAACAATCAAGTCTGTAAACCACAAAAAATATAAATGTTATACATATTAACAAACAATAATTTCATAAGACAGTGCAAATTACATTCCATCCACTAGTTTAACTCATTTTTGTTATGATCGATACAATATGAAGAGAAGATTGGTACTTGTTACAATGGCACATTTACATGGTATATATTCTTTGAAGACTAGCACAAAAATCCTGTTACACTTATATTTGCTTTTACAATCTATAAACAATACTTTACGCACCGGAGTTATCAAAATTTTGCACACAAATACCTACATCTGTGACCTCAGGGGACAGACCGCATTGTACTTCCATAAACACGAAGTCCTTTGTGACAATAACCTCAGCTATTAGCTGTTCAAATAGCATTCTATCTCATTACATTTCAAATATTCAAGCATTAAGCCGATTTGTTCTTATATCATAGTAAAGTGTCACCAAATACTAACATGCATTATGAAACTAATCATAATTCAGATTAATGTTTTAGCCAAACGATAAGTACACACTGAAAATATATGAAAGCGATTATGTATCCGCTATTCCGCACAACAGGTGATCGATTAACTACTAAAATACCGTAACATGGACACATAAAACAATTTTACTAAGAGAGACAAAGTCCTAGGAACATATAAAAATTTGTGCGTTAAATTATGTTATGACCAATATAATAAGGTAATATTTCCCTCCGGTACTAAACTTAATTATGTTTGCTTTTACGATCTCTATCTTTCTAAACCTAACCACTAGTTTCTACTGCAACATAGCTTCAGTTACTCGAGTTTAAACTATCAAATCCAAAATACACTATCTCTCGCCCAAAAAAATCACCAAACCTCATCCCGTTGAACCACTGGAACATCATTTCCTTCATTACCGCAGCATATCGCACCTATACTTGTATTAACAGTAAATTAATCACATCTATTTGGTAAATATTAAGCATTTGATCAAACCTAGAAGTAACATCATTACTATTTATAGACCTTATACAACTATATCTAGCATAATCAGAAATTGAATAAAAAACTGTAATTGAACAATTTCATCGAATGTGATTACGCGATGAGGTGATCGAAGAGAAGAGTATACGTACGGTTGATGAATTGATCGAAGAGTTAGGTTAAGTTGATGATTTCCAGTTGATGAGCAAATTTGAAATTATATGGAACAATGTATTTTATTTTGGGCGCAATTGTTGGTCCCACGTAAACAGATTTGAATTTGGTGGTTTGACTTTTTAATGGCGGGTTCTTTTGGGTCTTTAAGAGCACAAGGTATCGTGTATGCAAATAACACGTTATTGGTATGCCACCTCATCGCCACATCATACACCTCCTAATAACTCACCAATAACTCAAACACCCTCCCTCATAACACACCAATAACATGTTATTGGGTCCCACCTTTTCTAAACAACCAAATATCACATCAAAAACCTCAAATGTTCACAACTAATAAAAAGGTATTGTAGTAAAAGTAAAATGTATAAAAGAAGATATAAATCTAATTATTAAAATGTAATGTATAGTTTATAAACAAAGCGACTGTTTTAGTAGATGAGTGACACGTACCCATACTCACAAATCACTTTACCAATCCACCCATATTCACACTTTCCAACCTTTCAGTATATCAATCCACTTTACCATGTTCATCCTTCTCAATCATCTAATCATCTTTTTCTTTTCGTATTTTCCGATCAAAAAACAACCGGAAGATATTTTTCGCCATTAAAAAGTCTTTTCATTGTTGGAAACGTGAGATGGTGAGGGCTCACCTGCTGCTGCGTTTTTTTTACATTGTTTGTGTGCTCTCAAATACATGGTTGGGGCTTACCTGTTGCTGCGTTTTTTTTGTTTCTTCAAACGTTTGGCGTGAGCTAGTCAAGTAACTCAAATCCATTTGGCTCACAATTAACGTGTTGACCGGTATGGTTTTGGCGGCGCTATTGGTATCCACAGAGACGAATGGCGTGTCCACATAAGAGCATACCGTGTGCTCTAAGAGAGGAGGAGTGGCACGGGTAAGGAATCGGGTACCCTTACCCGAAGCGGTAACACCGCCACCACCTAGGGTACCAAAATTGGGTATCAATTTCGGTTTTGAAGCCGATCGAGTTGTGTGTGAAACAAGGGTTGTTTGTGTGAGTGTATGTGTTTTTATGGGGTTAGGGTAGAATTTGGTAGGATCGGGTGCCGCTCCTCCATTTAGGGTAGTATTAGGGTAAAATTGGGTAGTTTTGAGTTGAAGGGTTTTATTGGATAGATGTGATGTGGCACTAGGGTATTCGGTGACCACTCCTCATCCCTAAGGCATGGACTTTCTTCATTGATTTTGGTATTTCATAAGTCACTAGCCGAGATTATCAACGTATAAAGATAGAGATTGTATAGTCGCGATAATAATAGTTATGACTTTTGGTTAAGTATTTAGTGTAACGTTTATGCATCTGATATATAATAATCAAAATGTAATAGAAAATGATGTAATATACGATAATTCAACTAAAAGAACAATTTTAGAATGTATCAAAGAACCTATAAAAATTAGTGGAAGTGAAATCATTTTTTTTTTAATTGTGTATGTTCCAGTAACATGAGTCAAGCAACATGACAACTTTTTTTTAACACAACTATATATAGTTAAGATAAGGGTTTTTGCACTGTAGAGGCATTGTACTTTTTAAAAATGTTCATTTAGGTCATTGTAGTATTTTTGTATGTATTCAAGTCATTGTACTATTATTTAAACTTAATAGAGTAACTAAACTTTTAGAACTCATACGATAGAGTCACTCATATTCCATGTCAACTCCATATCAACTTTTATGTGATAAAAAAATTTTCACGTTATTAAGTATGACACCACATCATTATTTTCATGCCACAATTTTTTATTTAAAATTTTTCTTTTCGCAAATTTATTACTTCTATGAATTTATTTTTATAAAAACTTAGCTATATTATTTACTGTTAATTTGTATTTATTCGTACATCAGTTACAATCAACCAAGCTTGCTTATAAGTTTTAACAATAATAACTTAAAATGTTACAATTTTATATAGTTTATACAATTCTTATGCACAACGCCAAGTACGAGTATCGTGATACAATCGTACATCTAAACTTATAATATGACTTGATGAAGACAATATTGAGATTAGTGCTTTTGGTTTTACTCCGCCACAAACGTATGTAAACATCGCATTAGATTAACCAATTTAAACGTGTTTAAATGTTCGGTTAGAATGTTAAATGTTTGGTTACAATATGCATAAAAAAAATTAGATGACTTATCTTTGTAAGTTCTCAAAGTTTAGTTAGTACTTCAAACATAAATAATAGTAGAGTGATTGGAATGAACAAAAAATTAATACAATGACCAAATTAAACATTTATAAAAAGTACAATGACCTTTGGATGCAAAAACCCTTAAGATAACAAAGCTTTTGGTATGCATGAATCTAAGTTGGAATGAAATACATTATAATGGAATGAAAACAAATGTTTATTCATTGGGTCAAGTCATTATGTCGTCCGAATCCACCAATTTCATTCCATGGCTATATTTCATTTATTTCATTCATTTTCAACGTCCATATTTCATTTATTCCATCCATTTCCACATTTTGCAATATTTCATTTATTTCATTCATTTTCAACGTCCATTGCATCGTACCAAACAACATGCGTAAATGCTACGCTTCATTTCAACATGGCAAGCAATTAGGTCAATCAGAGTCCGAAAAGAAATTTAACTTTCGATCTTCCATAAATGGACAGTAAGCTGCAACATCACTAGTCATGTGGGGTAAAATATCAAGCAAAATGAGCCAACTACTCAACTATATCCGCTTCTTTTGGTGAAATGCATATATATAGAGCTAGGATCATATAACCACACCGTTGGTGCATGATACAAAAACTGCCTTCCTTCTACAAGACTACAGGCCATTTCGTTCTAATCCGTACAACATTAGGGTTGGTCCGAAAACAAACTAGTTAACTAACATATATTCACAGACATAGTGATAATTAAGTAAACAAAAACCAAGTTTTATGGCCACCAGCAATCGCCATTAGGATTTTTGACAGCATGAAAGAAGTAACATACGAGTCGTCCTGATTCAAAATGCTTTTAAGTTCTTCTCCTGCGTTTTTTGGGCATCCCACTTTTTGAGAAGACAAGAAACTCCCTCCTTTAGTGTAGCTTTCCTGGACTCAGTGAAGTTCCAAAGCTCGCTTCTGACGAATATCCCACCATAGTTGTAGTCGTTATTCTCTCTCCAAGCAGTCATCATACCTTCAAACATTTCTTCGCCAAAATGTCTCCTTAGGATTTGAAGCTTTTCGTCATATCCTGCTAAAACCCCCTGCACAAAATTCTCAATTTTCTTTAACTTGGTGTGAGAATAAATGAGTATTCAGATCTCTCTTTGCTGTCTATTTGTTGGGTAGCATTAACAAAAAAGAACTGTTTAAAATGAAGGATAGTGGCCAACAAATTATTTACCGTTTAGACAGTTCAAATTATTGCTTTTTTGTAGGTGTAGGAAATAATGGAAGTTCGTCATACAAACATACTTGATTTATGATAAAGCCAATCTACAAACTAATGATTAAATGCACCTGTGGTATATCATTGCCATAGATTACTTTGAATGGGCGCCAATTAGGATCTCGAAGGAGCTCTTGCCACTCTAAACATAGTTTCAACGCGTCATCTTTTGCTTCTGTCTCATTGTAGTAGTCCCTTCTAATGAGAGCATCATAAAAGGTTTAAACTCATACTCTACCACCATCTTCACACCAATATTCCCAGATTTTGGAAGTTCCTTTAACCCCTTCATAAAAATACACTAAAGTTACATTCAGAATGATATAATTCATTAAAAAAAAGATCCTCGCCATTGAAGAAAAACCGGATGTTGTCATGAAATATGAACAAAGAAAAATGTCATTTCATCCTTTTTGTTCCTTAAATTATTTTCCTAAATCCTAACTGTATGATTGAACTGAAAAAAAAAATATGAAATGAGATAAAAAAAGGTTATTGACACATGTCATGATCTCCTTGGTAAGAGTGTAAATTAGCAGGATATAACATTGCTCATGAACACATTAAGATTATTAACCAAATGAACAAACTTGCCCATTCTTTCATTTGAAAAGCGACAATGAAGGTTATCCGATTAAACAAATATTTGCATCATTAATTTCATATTCTCTGACATGATAAAAATACGTCAAAAAGTTTACTAGAGTCGTTATTAAGTAGCGAACTTATATATACAAGTTTTAAGTTAAGCTGATTAAAGCTATATTACACTTACTAAATTGGAATATGACCTTGGGTACATTCAATTTCTGATAATCAACCAAGTTTTTCATCACATATTTAGTGGGGATATGAGAACAAATTCTAACTCGCACGAATGTCTATCAGAATATGAATTGGAAATACTTGACAGTAGACAAATTATTTTAAATGCCTAAGAAGCCAAAAACATATACCTGAATTAATTCTTCACGGGCTTCCTTCAGCTTAATGTTGCTTTTACGTTGCTTATCAAACAGAGCTTCGTTGAAACATTTCAAGTCCTCAAGTTCCTCCTCCTGGTCCTCTAAGTTCATGCGTATGTCCTCAATCTTCTTCTTATCCTCAAAATGATGAACTCCCCTGTACTTCATAGCATTTATTTGCCCCTTCAAACATTCTATTTCCTTTCGTAGCTCTATAACTTGTTTTCCATCTAATTGTTTCTTAAGAAAGATTATTTTCTCATGAAGTTTCTCCTTTTCCCTCTGGAAGTGATATTCACACATCCACAAGACACGATATAAATTTATACAGTAATACACTATTGCAACCCATGTCGACAACTTATTTATAGTATTAGAAATAAAAATTTACCATATGATCATTTGCAAGTTTCATCATGCTTTCATTAGCTTTCCTTTGTCCTTGAAGTAAACTGTTTTTGGCAGTGGTCTTGCAGATGAGAAAAATGGTCCGCAGTATTTGTTAGTTGATAATTACATTATCATAATCATGCTTGCCATACAGTCATACCTGTTCAATCTCTTTGGCAAGCTTTTTCCTTTTCTTTTGATTTTCAACCTCACGCTTCTGCAGTTCAGTGCTCCGAAGTTCGAGTTCTTTTTCCTGCCTTTGTAGTTTCAAGTTAACTAATTCATGGTCATTACAGATCCACAGGAAATGTTCTCGAATGCTAAACTGCATTTCCTTTACCTCTGATCATCACAAGGGTACTAAGACCATATCAAAACAGTTGTACTAGAAAAGAGATAACTGATTCCAAATAGTATCGATGAAACCAACAAGATAACAATAAATAAGAGGTAAACACACGAACCTTCGTAGTAAGATTGTTGAAGCTTATCATTTTCAGCAATTAGCTTGCTGGTGGTATTTTTTGTTTCCATGTATTTTCTCTCCATTTCTTCCAAACGCCTCTTCTTGACTTCAATTACATTTGTCAAATTTGACATGAGTTTAGTTGCTTTTGGACCTTTTTCTGCCATTATTATTTCAGGAACGGTCTTAACAACATTCTGGCTGAAAAGCTCTCCATTTATCTTGTTAGAACTACCCGCGCCACTTTTTTCACTAAAACGTTTCACATTATTATCCTCCGTCATTTTACTAAACATGCAAGCCTGTTAACCATAGAAATGGTAAATATTGATTAACACATTAAATAGAGAATTCAGCTACTATATACTCTAGTGGAGAATCTAGGCACCTAATGAAGCCACCCATTAACTGATTAACATTACTAGTATTTTAGCACTCAGTACCTTTATACTTAGTACTACTTTTGTGTAAGATGTTATTAAAAAGATAAGAGTTCTCCGCGAAATGTATCAAATGAAAGAGAGACAAAACAATCAAACACGGTTTAACGTGGTTCAAACAAAAAGTTATAGTTTGGTTTGTTAAGGATGGTTTTGATAATTGATACCACTAACGATAGGCATTTTCATACCCGTTCTCATTCCACTATCTTCCTAAAGCCAAACGTCCAAACCCGCATACCATGCAACCATGGTGGTTACTCAGTTTGACCCGGGTTGCTAAAGACCCGGCGTCTGGAACTGGGTTACAAATAAGAAACCGGTTAGTTTTGACCCGTTTTTGGACCGGAACCGGTTGAACCGGCAGGGTCGAACCGGGTTTCAAAACATGGGGTTACTGAGTGCATACCAAAATGCCAACTTAAATCCTATTCATGCACTAGTTAAGAGAATCAACTTTAAAGCTATACTTTTGCTAACACAAAATAAGTTTCTTGATTATATAATAAGGCTTGCTTTGAGACGATACTAAAACATAATCTAAAATTTCAAGCAAAAGCATCACAAGATACAGTATTGAGTTACTAAACATGCATTGCAAACAAAAACTTAACATAATTATGTAGATCAAGAAAAACCATGTAAGCAAACTTAACATAATTAGAGTGTGTTGGATTGACTCTGAAAGAGTGTTTTTATGAAAGATTTTAAAAGTTAAAATGAAACTTATTTAGGAAGATTGGATTTGATCAAGTAGAAGAATACGGAAAGGCAGAGTGAGTGACATGGTGAAAGACGGCTAGGTGGCTGATGTGACTAGACTTTATGCAGTCTAAGAATATCATAATTACTATGAAAAAAGTGAAACTGCATTTTGTTTAAGGAGATATTAGGCTAGTCCCAGTCGCAACCCAGGACGACCTTTACAACAACCTGCTGTGCGTCCGCTTTCTCTCTCCAAATGACCTGCGACAACCCGGATGCCCCAATGTCGGCGACCGAGGATTTTTTTTTTTTAATTCAAACATTTTTAACATTAAATTTAAATTTCACTCAAATTAAAAAACATTACATTACTGAAATTAAAAAACATTACACTGAATTAAAAAAAAAAAAAAACATTATAATACGAAATTCAAATAACGTTAAAACATTACAAAACTCTTCATCGTCTTCGCCATCGTCACTATCGACTTGATTCATCGCTTGACATGATGTCGACGATTTCTCAAATGTGTTCGACCAAATCGATTTTAAGTTTTGATGAGTTGTTGAGTCCATTAGCTCCCGAGTAACCACCATTGATTACGGATGCGTTCTTAAGGATCATGATCTTGGTGTCCTCATTTTCAAACCATGTAGGACATATCGCCCATTCTTGTGCCGGATGATCATATTATGTAATATGATACATGTGTACATAATATCTTGGATATCATTTCTAAAAACCCTCGGCGGGAACTTTAAGCATTTTCCACTTTTTCTTCAACACACCAAAAGCCTGTTCAACATCTTTCCTTGCGGCTTCGTGCCTCCTCTTGTACAAACATCTTTTACGATCGGTAGTGGGAGGATTTGAAATAGACTTCATGAGAACGGACCATTGTGGATATATCCCATCGGTGAGATAATATCCCTTTTATAAGCCACATCGTTTGCCTCAAACTCAAGGTCTGCCGCTCTCCCGGTTTGATATCATTGAAAGCAGTGAACGACGTAAACGCTTACGTCGTTATTCATTCCGGAGACACCAAAGAGCGCATGCCAAATCCATAAATCACGGGAAGCGACCGCCCAACAAAATGAATGGATGTGGCCGTGATCACCCCTACAATGTTGAGCTCTCTCACTATTCGGCAATTCTCCCACTCCCAACTTGTACAATCAATGCTTCCCATCATCCCAGGAAAGCCATGCTTATGCTCGTGATGAGCATATATTCTTTCAAGGTCAGAATACGTGGGCCTTCGCAAATACTCACGACCATATAACTCCATGATAACCTCGCAAAACTTACGAAGACATTCACGGGCTGTGCTTGCAGCAATTGCCAGAGTCTCGTCTAGAGAATCAGGAACGGCCGCGTATCCCAACTGACGAATGGCAGCAGTACACTTGACCAACGGGCTAATACCAGGTACGCCTCTAGCATCAGCAGTTTGTCGAAAATAAGTAGAGTGATCGGTTATCTCTCGAACAATTTCTGTGAATAGCTCTCGGCTCATACGGAACCGCCGAGAGAATGTTCTTTCGTCGAATGCGGGTTTTCGAGAAGTATGCCGCCACTAAACGATTATGAGCACCCTCATGATCCCTACGTATGTACCTTCGTCGGGTTTTGGGTGTGATGCTTTGTAAGCCTTCCAAGCAAAGTCCGCAAACTCCACAAACTCACTAAAACTTCTTCCTCGTCGGAAGGCGAAGAACCGAATAAATGCTCGAATGACGACATATTAAAATTTGTGTTTGGTGGGTATTTAGTTAGAATGGTTTATTGAATATAGATGAGAAATGTTGAGTGGTGAATTATGTTTGAGGTGAAGTGAGTATTTATAGATGGGTAGATTTGGTTTTAAAAAAAGTTTTTTTTTTTTTTTTTTTTTTTGCCAACGTTCTAATTTTGAAATAATACAAACGAAAGTGACAAAACGTTCTAAATGAGATCGGTTGAATTTGCGCTCGATGTCCACTTTTTTCGTTCCACAACCGATGTGGAGACCTAACTCCACATTGGCCACAACCGAACTCCACATCGGTCGAACATGGATTTTCACGTTGCCCAACCGATGATTTTGCTCCCACTGCGACAAGCCTTAGGGAGGAGGGAGTGGTCACCTAATACCCTAGGTGCCACATCACCTCCATCCAATAAAAACCTTACAACTCAAAACTACCCAATTTTACCCTATCACTACCCTAAGTGGAGGGAGTGGTACCCGATCCTACCGATTCTACCCTAACCCCATAAAAACACATACACTCACACAAACAACCCTTTTTCACACACAACTCATCGGCTTGGTAAACCGAAATGATACCCAATTTGGTACCTTAGGTGGTGGCGGCGGTGTTACCGCTCGGGTAAGGGTACCCGAATCCCTTACCCGAGACCACTCCCTCCTCCCTTAGGCCAAGGACTAAAACGACAATCATTTTAGCCATCACATCAATTTGTTTCTGTTTAGTATGGTATCTAAAAGATTTTTTTTTGTTCTTAAATGATCTAAAATTTTGTAAAAAATATAAACATTTTATCTCTAAATCACGTATAATTTTAAACTTTAAATATTACCATTTAGATTATTCGAGAACAAAAATCAACTTTAAATATTTTTATCATATTAGATTAATTTTTATAATTATTTATATGAAAATTAAAATTTTAATTTCAAATGTTACCAAATAGACCATGTGATTTAGGAGTCTAAATTTGAGTCTTAAACAATTTTACTTATATGCAAACTTAACTTATACATGCACTGCATTTTCTAAGATGTTTAAACGCTTACATTGTTGTAAAAGTCAAGATATTTTCCCTCCTTTGACCATAAAATAAACACTTGATTATTAACACTAAATATTCTCCTCCGTCCCAAAATAATTGGCTCGTTTGACTTTTAAAGTCTTAATTTCTCAACTTTGATCCTTAATATTTTGTATGTGTTATGTAATATTTGATGAAAATTACACCAATGAAAAAGATTTAAAAGAACAATCCATTCATATATTTTGCATCAATTATTATATAACATAAATAAAAATATTTAAGATCAAAGTTGAGAATTAAGACTTTAAAATCAAACGAGTGACAATTAATTTTAGACGAAGATAAAATATCTCCTAAACTTAAGACTAAAATACGGGTTGGTCCCTAAACTTGGCAAAACTATTCGCGTTGGGACAAAAGTCATTATCATCGCCAGAGGTCAAACCTTGGCCTTTTATACTCGTTCTGCGTCCCCGACAAAGTCAATGTCGATTTTGTTTTGTAGTCGAGGTATTTTAGTCCATACATATTTATACTTTTATAACACATTTATTTTTAGCCATTTATCTTTCATCCTCGTCATCATCTCCTAAAATCATTCATCTCCCGAATCATCATCTCCCCCAACATTCATCATTCATCTTTCATCCTGGTCTAAAATAATGGATACATTAATCATTCATCTTTTATCCTAGTACGCCACTACCACTTTCATCTTTCATAACAAAATGTATATACCGATTTCTAAAAATCATATGCTAAATACATTTATTGTATACTAACCACGTTTAAAAGAAAATATACTCAAAGATGTGCACCAATATCTTGTATGCTCATAAAAGTTTCTACACATTCATATAGGATAGCATTTCCCACATTCCTACTTGAATCTGTTCTTGTTTGCCACCTATAACTTTTGAATTTAGATTTAAATATGAAGATAATATGTTATAATGTAGCATTATAAGAAGAAATATGACCTGAGCAAGAGTATCACTCATATATTCGCTAGCATTAGTATCTCCATGACCTAATACACGCAAAACACGAAGCAATCTTATATGAAGAAAAGGGTCTGAAATCTCAGGAACATCATATTCTGGTGCATGTGGACTATTTACAACATCCTTCAAAGCTCTTACCAGACTCTTTGTGCATTTCTGGATCAAATACAAAAATGTAACATAAATAAAAGACAAAAGTTTCATCACATAGAACTAAAATAAGCAAGATTAATTTACCTTCCTAAAGTACTCAAGGGCGTCTTCATTAACTTTACTCAATTCAATACTAAGTTGGATTCCGGTTAAAAGGACTCCATGATGTTTTTCTCTAAGTAACAAGGCAACGGGATATACAAAATTTTCTGCAAGCTCGGGAACTTTCTTAATAATCCTGATAGAGCATAATGTTGCCTATACAATATATAAACATGGGTAAGTAAATTTTCAAAAAATACGTTGAGTGAAGCTCGAAAACATATGTGCACTCAGCTCACTTTCTTCCTAACGTTTAGATCCCGAAATTGCATCAATCTTTTGACTTCAAGCGCAAGATCACAAGCCATCTCTGTAGAGCATATATTTCCCAAAGCACAAAGAGCTAGTCCGACAATATACTGGTTCCTATGGTTAAGGTCGCTGCATATGATATGAGAATCATACTTGAAAGTGATTCTCTTTTAATATTATGTCAAATCATAGATAACCGGTTTCTTATGTTTGGCTACACTGAAACTGATACTGATTATTTAAAGGGTCGCTAGATTCTTTTTTGGATAATCATTGTAAAATGACTTAAGTTAGTCAAAGTTTACCAAACACTCCATCTACTGGCTATGACTAAATAATATGATGCTAAATACATACTGTTTTTATTGAATTGGTAACTAGCATCAAAAGTTCATGTCTTAAACGCTGAAGTTTACATTGATCAAAAATAATACAGTAGTATTTAATACCCTCACTTTACATTGATCAAACAAAAATAATAGTATTTTAATAACATGAGATCATCAACACCTTAAACGCGTCCCAGATGAAAAAGGGTTCATGATTTGATCCATTCTGATCATATAGGGATGTGTTTAGCCCATAAAAACACATTATATAAAAGATGAATGATGAATGCATCCATTATTTTAGACCAGGATGAAAGATGAATGATGAATGTTGGGGGAGATGATGATTCGGGGAGATGGATGATTTGGGGAGATGATGACGAGGATGAAAGATAAAGGGTTAAATATAAATGTGTTATAAAAGTATAAATGTGTATGGACTAAAATACCCTCGACTACAAAGCAAAATCGACATTGACTTTGTCAAGGGACCATAACGAGTATAAAGGTCAAGGTTTGGACCTCACGCGATGATAACGCCGAGTTTTGTCCCAACGCGAAGAGTTTTGCCAAGTTTAGGGACCAACCGTATTTTAGTCTAAACTTAACTAGCCATTTTAGTCCTTATTGTTAAGATAACAACAACAACAACAACAACAACAACAAACCCAATCCACGGGCGGGTATGGGGAGGTAAAAATGTCCGTAAGCTCCGGAAAATTTCAATGTACTTAACGCTTTAATCAAGAATTGATCACGATCTATTTCGTCATGAAATTTTCTAAACATCACTTTTGCATATCATTTGGCATATGCATGATCAACGCAATGAGCGCTCATAAATATACCGTTGTGATCTAAATAAATTTCCCACGATCTTGATAACCTTAAAATACGAATGAATACGTAAAATTTGTAAAAATTACGAATTAAATTATAATAAAATATATAAAATTCAGATTGGGCCTCGGAACTCATTGGACTTTTCACCACTCGAACCCGACACATAAATGGGCCTCACGACCGGATCAAGCCCACACCTATATTTTATTTTGGGCCTTTGCCGGATTATATCTCTAGCCCAACACCATTTTTTTATTTCTTTCCTTTTTGGGCCTCGCCTAACAAGATCAAACCAAAGCCCAAGTTACATTAGAAGAGTTAGTAAATGACTTTTTTTTTTGTGTTTCTTTCTGTGATAACCGAGCAAACCAAAACAAGTAACCAAACTAGAAATATACTCTCACCTACTTTGACCTTGTTTCTTGCGTGTGCATGAACAAAGAGAGACAAACTCCTAAGCTTAGCCACCCTAAGCCAATAAAATACCTCTAATCCATGTTGACCAAGCTTGACTTTATAAACCAATGGAAACTATGTTTCAAATGACTTGACTAGGCATTGCATGCCTTACATTTTGGCTGCCTCAACCCCACGCCAAGAAACATAGACACAAACATAAACAAATTCAATACAACATGTGACTATAAGCCTAGGATTAGGAAGACTAGAAGACTTAAAATTGATAAAGCCATACTTGAACCTCTTTAAAACCCACGACAAACATACACTCTCTTCACTTAAACTTATACAACTCACAAACACATCACACTCTTACTCTTGTATTCTCGTCGAGCAAGGAGAAAAGGAAGAAAAGAAATATTGGGTTACTAGCAAACTAGGAGGTTACACGGATTGTTGTTGTGAATACTCGGTTACTATCGGTTGTGTCTTTCTGCGTGTCTCTTCCCATCCGAGTTCCCACACCACTCTCTTGAGTGATTGTAAGTTTTCCTCGAACCTATTTCGATACAACTCCTATTATGTTTCGATGTCTAGTATTTCATATATGCACGTTAGAAACGTTTTCATCCTAAATATTAGACACTATTTCATGCACCGATTAAGTAACTAAACTCTAGTGTGGTAAAACTATAACAAGCAAACATGTTAAGCATAAACCCGACACACACCAACGAGATTAAAGTCGCGTTTTTTTTTATCTAAGTTAAACTTGTTTCGTTTCTCCCATCGTTTGAACCCATGATACGCTAGGACTAAGATGAAAGATGAGTCTTACCATAACTTTAACTAGCTTGAGAAGAAGAGAAGAAAACAAGAAAGTGAAACCATGCAAGCCACGATCACAGTAGCATGCATACTAGGATTTGTAAAAACAGACGCTTTATGATATATATAGCATGTAACGTGAGATTAAAACATAAAAAGAGCCTAGCTCAGTTGGCTTAGTGCGCGTGTGTTTAGGCTTGAGGTCACGAGTTCGAAACCCACCCTATGGCGCTTTTTCTTCTTTTTATTTTACAACTTTCACAGTTTGGCAACAAATACCCCTACACTTTCAATAAATTATAACTAGATAAGTAAATGTTTTAAAGTGTAACAAAGGTTGACTTTGTAAAATCGCTTTTTCCAAGGGACTAAAAGTGTCAAATCCGAAAACTTTAAGCCTATAATATTTTGGGTACAAAGTGTCATTTTCTAATAGTATAGGGACTAAACTTGTACTTTTTGTAACTCGAGGGTAAAAGTGTAAATTCGGAAAAGTTTAGAAAACTTATAAACCCATAATAACTTCGTAAAAATAAGTATTTTGATCACATGAGTATTTTATTTTCAATAACGATGAATTTATTATAATAGTATATATATATATTATAAGAATATTAATTATATATATATCAATTTCGATAAAATACACGGGAATCTAAATAATACGTTAAAATACTCAACAAATCTATTAAGATCACAACGGGAAAACATTTCACTTATGCGTAAGTGAGGATCACTAGTTAAGACAATGTAGCATGTAAATTAACTTAAAATGTTAATCACGATCGCACACTATTGGATTGGACAATCCAATGATCTATTGAATAAGAATATTCAATGCTCTATTATTTTGGTCGCGAACCAAAATGCTCATTATCGAGATTCGCCATCTCATCATTTTAGGTTTCGAGTTGGAACCTCCGCTACATTGTGCTTGATCTATTTTTGCGTGTGCATTATCATCAAGGTGAGTTCATAGCCTCGCTTTTACTTTATTTTATAAACCCCGCGAGGAGATACATGCTCTAAACTAGAACACAAGGGTTTTTCATAAATGCTTGATCTTCTTGATTATTGGTACCGCTTAAGTTGTTAGCCACAAGTCCCCGATCATGAACCATTAGTCACCGCGAGTGAACGAGATATCGTGAATAGTACTATGGGAATAACGAACCCCGCTTCGGTTATAGAGAAATAACCGGCGCACTATATCGAATATCTTTAGGTAATTGGCTATTACCTCCTTTGGGGCATATTTACGCACACCGGTAATTCGTATGCAATGAGTCTTGGTTTCATGAGCTTAGCGATAATAATCAGGATATTTTCTTATGATATTGTTAGTTTACAATGATCATGATCTTATACTTGTGTTCAACTTATTTTAAACCTATGGACTTCACTCAACATTTTGTTGACCTTTTAAGCATGTTATCTCGTGTAATCGTGAAGATTATGACCAAGGTGCGGAACGGGCATGGCAAGGCTTATCCGGTGGTGTAAAACATAAAAGTTATCATTTCTTTCAAACTCATGATCTTTCTTTTGGGAAAAACACTTGATCTATTTACAATATTTTGTAACAAACTATGAGTTTTCGATGAATGATAACTATTTTAATAAAACGCCTCTTTCGAGTCGTTTTCTATAATTATTGACTATGATCTCCATTCAAGTAACACCCGAATTAGTCTTCCGTCATTAAGATTTTCGGGGTGTTACAGATTGGTATCGAGCCAAGGTTATAGAGAACCAAAGAGTTTTTCAAAATCATTTGGACTATAACCGCACTTTTAAACGGGACTATTTTACACCACCGCTTTACGCCCTTCCGTGACCGCTCTATGCATTAGGATTGATGCATCACTAGATCATAAGTAAATGACATTCATTTTAAGTTAGGCATGGAGATTTGCTTAGCTAACTAAAATAATTATATTATTTGGCATTTACTTACATTAATTTATGGGTTGTTACAAGATTATGTCTCGCATCCCACCCAGCTTGTTCCGTCCTCGATACACCGAGATGGATGATACCATGTCCTCTACGATCGCCACTATGCCACCATCCCATCCTGTCATACTACCATTTTTGTTTGAACCGAACCTTTGAGGAAGGTGAGGTTGCCCAACTCCCATCGCGCCAAAATATGACCGCCATCCTCAAGAGTACAATGCTTTTGCTTCCATGACCCTAGATCAAGATTATGAGTCGCAAAGAATGGCTACCGCTTCAGATGTTGCCGTGGATGATGAATCATCCAAATCATCGAAGCACCGACTCGCTTCATCGATTCTTCCGATCATCTCGCCTAAGCTATCCGTCGTCGCCGACGAGGATTCGTGTTCTTAAGCCTAATGAACCCGAGCCGCTTGGAGTACCTTATAGATCGCATCCTAATGGTAAGACCTTCAAACGCACCGCTAGGAAGCGTGTGCGACCCATCACTATGACTCATGTGATGCCACCACCACCACCACACCACCACCACCACCGCCATCACCGCCACCATTGCTCCACCCATCGCTACTTCACCACCACCGCCACTTCATCGTGTTCTACCAACAGACTACTACTGTTCCTGTTTCATCACCACCTACAGCATCACCTCCTTTGGACACTTTTAGTGAGCCAATTTTACCGCTCTGCATCAAGTGCTATCCACCATCACTATCTGATCCTGAAAAGCCTACTCAAGTGGACAACGAGGCCGGGCCAAGGAAGAAATCCGGTGCTAGAAGATGGTCATTCTTGATACCTTTACTCAGACGTTGGAGAGAAGACGAGGGAGCACCTAGTTCCTTTGAGCTTGGAGAAAGCTCGACCATCGCACCACCCCAAATATACTCACACGGTGAACCAAGACACCACACTATTCCTCCTGGCTACAAGACTTATCGTGCACGAAGATCACCGAATGAGCTCATGGCACATTATGATGAGATTCCACTAGTGAGGATAGAGAGCTTGGAGGAAGAAGTCGAGAACCTCGTGGTAGGTCGCTACTCCATCGAGATTGTGTTTGATATGATGAGTACTCGATTGTGGAGGCAAGAGAGGCCGTTAACCAATTGACTCGGAGATTGGAGACTACTATTCGTGATGCTAGCACTTTGAGAGACCGCTTGGGTCGAGAGAGTCCCACATCACGAGCTTGCATCCGCTCATGCTCACACCGCTATTCGGAGGAGAGGATTGATAACCTCGAGGCGAGAGATCGAGCCCGTGAGCAGCAGATCCGAGACTTGACAAATATGGTTGAGGAGATTCGTCGTCGTCGGATGACGATCGGGAGATGCGAGATCCTAGTCATCTTTATCTTAGTATGTATCATAAAGCCGCCATATGAGGCATTAAGGCTTGTATCTTTTGGTTTGTAACCTTGGAACAAGAATTATGATGATGTAACTTATGGTTGTGAACAAACTATGTAACGATGTATTCCATGGTTGTATTTCTATTATTCTAATGTTATGTTATTATTCCTCGGTGATGTATGCCGAACCAATCCTTATGTCCTTATATATATATATATGATTTGTTGAGAAAATCATATTCATATCATATCATTAATTTAAAGTGGTAACTGGACTATTATGAAATGTATGATATGAAATCAATTTTATCATCGATCGATAATTTCTTAATCTTGGTATTTATTCTTGGAAATTTTAGAAAATGGTCAAGAAGAAAGCTACCTCATCCACCATCACTCCCGCAGCCTATTCGTAAAATGGTCGCCGAAAGTGTTAGCGGCTATAGCTCAACATGTCGCCGACATCGCTAGAGCCGGTCGAACGCATTGAAGCCGAACGAATTGCCCAAGAGGCGCGTGAAGTCGAAATTGCAAGGCAAGTCGAAATTGCAAGAGAAGTCGAGAACGCCCGAATTGCTCGAGAGGTCAAGCCGAGCGTGTCGCCAAGCAAAGACGCGAGGTCAAGTCGCCGCATTGTCAAGAGAATCGTGTCGCAGGTCGCACGCCTTCTTGAAATGGCAAACTCAAATGCAACTAACACTCCAACAAATCAAAGTGAGTCCACTTTAACTCGCAAGTGTAATTACAAAGAGTTCATGAACCGCAGTCGACATTCTTCAAGGGCATCAAGGTGCTATTGGTTTACTTCATTGGTTCGAGAGGACCGAGATCAGATTTCGCTAAGTGATCAGACAAATGATTGCAAAGTCAAGTTTGCATGATCGAACTTTGTTAGAAGATGCGTTATCTTGGTGGAAAGGCCATGCTCAACCAATTGGAATGGAAGAAGCTTGTAAGATTTCATGGTCGATCCAAACAACTGCTAATGAAACAAGATGTCTCGAGGACCGAGATCAAGAAACTCAAGATGAGTATTACCACTTGGTCGCTAAAGGTAATGATCTCAAGACATACTTCAAGAGATTCCATGAGCCGAGAGCTCTATGTCCTCATCTGCTTCCCACCAATGAAAAACTTTTGGAAGCTATGATCGGAGGTTTACCTCAAGCATCAAGGAGATGTCATCGCTCAAGCCAAAACTGTTGAAGAAGTTGTCATTGTATCCCACCGCCTTATGGAACCAATACTAAAGCTTGCAAATGCACAAGGCTCAAGTGACAACAAAAGAAAGTTTGATGATCGAAAACCTCAAATTCCAACCACTATCGATCCAACAACAACAATCGAACAACAACAACCAATATCACCACAACAAATCAACACCACAATCGGCAAAACCGAAGGCAAGAAGCCGCAAGGGCTTATGCCGCACCCACCGGAAAAGGGTATGTAGGACCACATCCCCAAGTAACCGATGTTTGATGCACCATTCGACCTTGTACCGTGAAGTGCGATAAGTGCAACAAGGTAGGTCATCAAGGTAAACATTGTAGAAACCCTAGGAAGAGGCAACACTGTGACAAACATGAATCGCTATGGATGTGGAGAACCCGGTCATTTCAAGAGTCAATGCCCAAAGTTAAATGTCGCTCAAACAAACAATGCACGCAAGAGTGTACATGCTAGAGATGGAGATGCACCGTTGAACCCCGACATTGTGACGGCACGTATTCTCTTAACAATCATTCTCGCAAAAATCTTGTTTGATTCTCGAGCCGATAAGAGTTTTGTATCTACTACTTTTGCACCATTACTTGAAATATCCCCAATCGCCTTAGATACAACTTATGAGATAGAACTTGCCGATGGGAAAATAATAGGAACCAACACCGTAATCCGTAATTGTCCTATTCTATTACAAGATCATTCGCTCCTCATAGATCTTTTGCCAATCAAACTTGGAAGTTTCGATGTCGTAATTGGCATGGATTGGTTGTCCAAACACCGTGCTAGGATTGTTTGTGACGAGAAAACCGCTCATATCCCGATCAACGGTGAAACCTTAGTCATCCAAGGAGATCAAAGTAGAAAGTACTTAAGTATCATATCCCGTATAAATCAATAAAGTACATGGAAAAGGATGTTATGCCTTCTTAGCTCAAGTAACGGAAAAGAAGTCAAGAGAAACGACTAGAGGATGTACCGTAATCAAGGAATTTTCCGAGGTATTTCCAAGATTTACCGGACTTCCACCGCCGACAAGTCGAATTTCAAATCGATCTTATTCCCGAGCTACTCCTCGTAGCACGAGCACCGCATCGCTTAGCGCCTCGTAAATGCAAGAGTTATCCAAACAACTAGAAGAGCTATCCGAGAAAGGATTCATTAGACCAAGTTCCTCACCCCGGGAGCACCGGATTATTCGTTAAGAAGAAAGATGGATCATTCCGGATGTGTATCGATTATAGAGAATTGAACAAGCTCACAATCAAAACCGCTATCCCTTACCAAGAATCGATGATCCGCTTGATCAATTACAAGGCTCGAGTGTATACTCAAGATTGATTTAAGATCCGGATATCATCGCCACGGTAAGAGAAGAAGATATACCCAAGACCGCATTTAGAACGCGATATGGCCATTATGAATTCCAAGTAATGCCATTCGGTTTAACTAATGCACCGTCAGATTCATGGACCTCATGAATAGAGTCTCAAACCATATCCGGATAAATTCGCCATTGTGTTCATCGACGATATTCTTATATACTCGTAATAAAGAAGAACATGCGAACATTTGAAGACCGTCTCGGTTACTCAAGGATGAAAAATTGTACGCAAAGTTTTCCAAGTGTGATTTTTGGATTGAGACGGTCCAATTTCTTGGTCATGTGATCGACAAAGGAAGGAATCCATGTGATCCCGCAAAATTGAATCATAAGAACCGGCCAAGCACCCACTAACCCCACCGAAATTCGCCAATTTAGGACTTGCTGGTTATTATCGAAGATTCATCAAGGTTTCTCAAAATAGCTAAACCATTGACCGAGTTAACCCGTAAAACGAAGAAATTCGAATGGGAGACGATCAAGAATCGCCTTTTCAACTCCTAAAGAACAAGCTTTATGGCACCTATCTTGGCACTACCGAAGGAGTCAAGATTTTGTAGTATATTGTGATGCTTCACACATGGGTTTAGGCGCCGTTCTCATGCAAAGGAACAAAGTGATTGCTTATGCGTCACGACAACTCAAAACTCATGAGAAGAATTATACTACTCACGATCTAGAACTTGGCGCCGTGGTATTTGCACTCAAATTATGGAGACATTATTTGTACGGAACCAAGTGTATAGTGTACACCGATCACAAAAGTCTTCAACACATCTTAGATCAAAAGGAATTGAATATGCGCCAACGTCGCCGGCTCGAATTGCTTAGTGATTATGACCGCGAGATCCGTTACCATCCCGAAAGGCAAACGTTGTTGCCGATGCTTTGAGCGTAAAAGATCGCCTAAGCCACTTAGAGTGAGATCATTGGGAATGGTAATCAATTCACCACTACCATCGAAAATTCTTGAAGCTCAAATCAAGCCCTTAAAGAAGAAAATAGGCCGAATGAGAAGATTTATGGCATGCCGGAGAATGAGAATGGATTTGTGAAGAGATCGGACGAACGCTATGTTTCAAAATCAAGTTGGATTCCACTCTTTGAGGTATCCGAGAACTCATCATGCATGAATCACATAAATCAAAGTATTCCATACATCCCGGTCCCAACAAGATGTATCAAGATCTAAAGCTTTTGTACCGGTGGCCTAATATGAAGGTCGATATCGCAGATACGCCAAGAATGTTTGACATGCTTGAAAGTTAAAGTCGAACATCAAAAGCCATCCGGATTGCTAACTCAACCGTAACTTCCTATGTGGAAATGGGAAAGAATCACAATGGACTTTATCACAAAGTTGCTAAAACTTCTAATGGTTTTGACACCATTTGGGTTATTGTAGACCGCCTTACAAAGTCCGCCATTTCTTGCCAATCAAGGAGAACGACGAGATGATTACACTCGCTAGACCGTACATCAAAGAGATTGTTTCGTCACGGTGTACCAATCTCTATCATATCTCGATCGTGATAGCCGATTCACCTCAAGATTTTGGCAAACGCTCAAAAAGCCATGGGTACCAACTTAGATATGAGTACCGCTGCACCATCCTCAAACAGATGGACAAAGTGAAAGAACGATCCAAACTCGGAAGACATGCTAAGAGCATGTGTGATTGATTTCGAAAAGGATGGGATAAGCACTTACCTCGGGTGAATTCTCTTACAATAATGCTTATCACGCCAAGATTAAAGTCGCCCTTTGAAGCACTCTATGGAAGAAAATGCCGATCGCCAATTTGTTGGGCGGAAGTTGGAGAAGTACAACTTACAGTTCCCAAATTGTCCAAGAGACAACCGAAAAGATAATGCAAATTCGCAAAGATTGCAAGCAAATCGAGATAGACAAAAGAGCTACGCAGATGTTCAAGAAAACCAATGGAATTCCAAGTCGGAGACCGTAATGCTCAAAGTATCACCGAAAGTGGATGGTCGATTTGGAAAACGAGGAAAGCTCAAACCTCGATACGTCGGACCATTCAAAATTCTTCAAAGAATTGGTCCAAGAGCATATAAACTTGATCTTCCCAAGAACTTAGCCGAGTACATGACACGCTCCATGTCTCAAATCTTAAAAAGTGTCTTTCGGATGAAACTCTAGTCGCACCACTCAAGGACATCCAACTCAATGACAAACTTAGCTTTGTCAAGAACCAATCGAGATCATGGATGAGAAGTTAAGAGGCTTAAGCAAAGCCGCATTCCTATCGTTAAAGTTCGATGGAATCATAAGAAACGAGGTGCGAGTTCACCGGGAGCGCGAGGATATAATGCGCCCAAGTATCCCCACTGCTCATCTAGATCACCCATGACACCTCATGAGTTTAATCGCGGACGCGGTTCTCTTAAGGGTAGGTATCGAAGCTCCGGAAAATTTCAATGTACTTAACGCTTTAATCAAGAATTAATCACGATCTATTTCGTCATGAAATTTTCTAAACATCACTTTTGCATATCATTTGGCATATGCATGATCAACGCAATGAGCGCTCATAAATATACCGTTGTGATCTAAATAAATTTCCCACGATCTTGATAACCTTAAAATACGAATGAATACGTAAAATTTGTAAAATTACTAATTAAATTATAATAAAATATATAAAATTCAGATTGGGCCTCGAACTCATTGGACTTTTCACCACTCGAACCCGACATAAATGGGCCTCACGACCGACGAGCCAAGCCCACACTATATATTTTATTTTGGGCCTTTGCGGATTATATATCTAGCCCAACACCATTTTTTTTTATTTCTTTCCTTTTGGGCCTCGCCTAGCAAGATCAAACCAAAGCCCAAGTTTACATTAGAAGAGTTAGTAAATGACTTTTTTTTTGTGTTTCTTTCTGTGATAACCGAGCAAACCAAAACAAGTAACCAAACTAGAAATATACTCTCACCTACTTTGACCTTGTTTCTTGTGTGTGTGCATGAACAAAAGAGGAGACAAACTCCTAAGCTTAGCCACCCTAAGCCAATAAAATACTCCTCTAATCCATGTTGACCAAGCTTGACTCTATAAACCAATGGAAACTATGTTTCAAATGACTTGACTAGGCATTGCATGCCTTACATTTTGGCTGCCCTCAACCCCACGCCAAGAAACATAGACACAAACATAAACAAATTCAATACAACATGTGACTATAAGCCTAGGATTAGGAAGACTAGAGACTTAAAATTGATAAAGCCATACTTGAACCTCTTTAAAACCCACGACAAACATACACTCTCTTCACTTAAACTTATACAACTCACAAACACATCACACTCTTACTCTTGTATTCGTCGAGCAAGGAGAAAAGGAAGAAAAGAAATATTGGGTTACTAGCAAACTAGGAGGTTACACGGGATTGTTGTTGTGAATACTCGGGTTACTATCGGTTGTGTCTTTCCCGGCGTGTCTCTTCCCATCCGAGTTCCCACACCACTCTTTTGAGTGATTGTAAGTTTTCCTCGAACCTATTTCGATACAACTCCTATTATGTTTCGATGTCTAGTATTTCGTATATGCACGTTAGAAACGTTTTCATCTTAAACATTAGACAAAATTTCATGCACCGATTAAGTAACTAAACTCTAGTGTGGTAAAACTATAACAAGCAAACATGTTAAGCATAAACCCGACACACACCAACGAGATTAAAGTCGCGTTTTTATCTAAGTTAAACTTGTTTCGCTTTCTCCCATCGTTTGAACCCATGATACGCTAGGACTAAGATGAAAGATGAGTCTTACCATAACTTTAACTAGCTTGAGAAGAAGAGAAGAAAACAAGAAAGTGAAACCATGCAAGCCACGATCACAAGAGTATGCATACTAGGATTTGTAAAATGACGCTTTATGATATATATAGCATGTAACGTGAGATTAAAACATAAAAAGAGCCTAGCTCACTTGGTTAGGAGCGATGGTGTTAAACGGAGGTCACGAGTTCGAAACCCACCCTATGACACTTTTCCTTCTTTTTATTTTACAACTTTCACAGCTTTGGCAACAAATACCCCTACACTTTCAATAAATTATAACTAGATAAGTAAATGTTTTAAAGTGTAACAAAGGTTGACTTTGTAAAAATCGCTTTTACAAGGGACTAAAAGTGTCAAACCGAAAACTTTAAGCCTATAATATTTTGGGTACAAAGTGTCATTTTCTAATAGTATAGGGACTAAACTTGTACTTTTGTAACTCGAGGGTAAAAGTGTAAATTCGGGAAAAGTTTAGAAAACTTATAAACCCATAATAACTTCGTAAAACAAGTATTTTGATCTTATGAGTATTTTATTTTCAATAACGGTAAATGTATTACTTATATATATATATATATATATATTATAAGATTATAATTATATATATATCAATTCCGATAAAACACACGGGGAATTTATTTCAATACGTTAAAATACTCAACAAATCTATTAAGATCACAACGGGGGAACATTTCACTTATGCGTAAGTGAGGATCACTAGTTAAGACAATGTAGCATGTAAATTAACTTAAAATGTTAATCACGATCGCACACTATTGGATTGGACAATCCAATGATCTATTGAATAAGAATATTCAATGCTCTATTATTTTGGTCGCGAACCAAAATGCTCATTACTGAGATTCGCCATCTCATCATTTTAGGTTTCGAGTTGGAACCTCCGCTACATTGTGCTTGATCTATTTTTGTGCGTGTGCATTATCATCAAGGTGAGTTCATAGCCTCGCTTTTACTTTATTTTTATAAACCCATGAGGAGATACATGCTCTAAACTAGAACACAAGGGTTTTTCATAAATGCTTGATCTTCTTGATTATTGGTACCGCCTAAGTTGTTAGCCACAAGTCCCCGATCATGAACCATTAGTCACCGCGAGTGAACGAGATATCGTGAATAGTACTATGGGAATAACGAACCCGCTTCGGTTATAGAGAAATAACCGGGCGCACTATATCGAATATCTTTAGGTAATTGGCTATTACCTCCTTTGGGGCATATTTACGCACAATCGGTAATTCGTGTATGCAATGAGTCTTGGTTTCATGAGCTTAGCGATAATAATCTGTGATATTTTCTTATGATATTGTTAGTTTACAATGATCATGATCTTATACTTGTGTTCAACTTATTTTAAACCTATGGACTTCACTCAACATTTTGTTGACCTTTTAAGCATGTTATCTCGTGTAATCGGTGAAGATTATGACCAAGGTGCGGAACGGGCATGGCAAGGCTTATCCGGTGGTGTAAAACATAAAAGTTATCATTTCTTTCAAACTCATGATCTTTCTTTTGGGAAAAACACTTGATCTATTTACAATATTTTGTAACAAACTATGAGTTTTCGATGAATGATAACTATTTTAATAAAACGCCTCTTTCGAGTCGCTTTCTATAATTATTGACTATGATCTCCATTCAAGTAACACCCGAATTAGTCTTCCGTCATTAAGATTTTCTGGGTGTTACATTTGGGTAAATATACACATAACTAGTATGTAGTATATTGGGTAATGTAAATGGGTAGAAACTTAAGTATTTGACCCATTGACCAAATACATTGAATGTAGTTGGGTAAAACAAGTATACACTAAATGGGTAAAACTAGCAAATGGTATTGACCCATAACCCATTGGTTTTATATATACCACTTGACTAAGTTCATTGTACTCTTAATACTAGCAAATGGTATTGACCCATAACCCATGGTTTTATATATACCACTTGACTAAGTTCATTGTACCCTTAATACTAGCAAATGGTATTGACCCATAACCCATGGTTTTATATATACCACTTGACCAAGTTCATTGTATCCTTAAGATACATTGTATCTAGAAAGAAAACCATGGATCAACCCATAACCCATGACCCATAACCAAAAATACCCATGGGTAAAGAGGAGCGCCCACGGATCCCTAGCTTTGTGCTAGCCGATCCCATGGAAGGGATCCGTGGGATCCGGGAAACAAGAGAGAATTTTCTATAAATAGAGAGCCATTTCTTCCTTACTATTCATCCCTTTACACACATACTTCCCCAAGTATTCTAACCTCTAACCTCGGATCCAAGAGATCTATGTAGCTTTTCTCTTTTGTTTTTGTGTGATCTTCTAGGTTCCTCTTAAAGGAAAGATCACCACATCTTGAAGACGCAAGCTCAAGTCCATGAGTTGCCATGCTTCGTCATCATCAAGACAACGAAGGTTCTCTTGTTGATAGTTCTTCCTTTCTCCATAGATGTTGGGTTGAAGGCATTAGTGAAGAATGCCGAAAGTGTCAAGATGAAAGCATTAGTGAAAGGTGCTCATCATCCGTGTCAAAGCATTAGTGAAGAATGCTAAAGGTGTCAAGACGAAGGCATTAGTGAAGGATGTCAAGCGTTGTGTCAAAGGCATTAGTGAAGGATGCCAAGAATCAAATCAAGTAGCATTTGGGAAGAATGCTTAGGTCGATAATCGATGAGGTGCATCGTTATACATATAAGTAGTTGTTTATTCACAAGGATGGTGATATCCTTGATGGTGTTGTAACAAGGAGTAGATCTCCTTGATAATAGGTGTTGTGTCGTGAAGGGTAGTAGTTCCTCCATAATGGAACTAGGTGCTTAGCCTAGTACCTAATAAAGGGTAGGCGACGCCAGTGATAGGATTAGTTCTCCTAAGGTGTGAAAGAACTCGTGGTTAGCCTAGCACCAGATAAAGGGTAGGCGACGTTGTGTTAGGTGTGGTTCGCCTTGGTGTGAAAGAACCTCGATTTAGCTTTGTACCGAAAAAGGTTGCGACGCCAGAAGGCTTCTCCGCCATAAGGAGTTGGTGTAGTGCTTACGAACTCTCGAGTAGGTGACTCGGGGAGTGGAGTAGGCAAGGAAGGTGTCCTTGTAGCCGAACCACTATAAATAACTTGTGTCGTGGTGATGTGCTTCTTACTCTTTATCTTTCATTACACGTTTATATATCTATCTATCAACGTCCAACATAAATAACCAAATAGATTGACATAAGTCGATCTAAATATTTAAAAGGAGTTTTAAATTGGTAAAACTATTCAACCCCCTTCTAGTTTTCCACAATTGGCATCAGAGCTTCGTTACCAAGTTTTTTTTGTATATTGTACTTTGAAAACTTGATACGATCCGTGTATGTTTGAAAACTACAAAGAAGGGAATTTCTTAAAACAAAAGTCATGTTTTTATAAATCATCATATGTTGGATAGTGATAGATCATTCTAACATTTTCCTTTGAGAAGTCTTCATACTAGGATTTGGGTATCTTAGAAGATCATGAAGTATTTCGCCTATGGTTTCTAAAACCATAAAAGGGAATATAGCAAAGGATTGGGGTATCTTAGAAGATCATGAAGTATTTCGGCTCTATGGTTTCTAAAACCATAAAAGAGGATATAGCAAAGGTATGTTTTCTTAGTTACATTTTTTTTCAAAAACGTGCTAAATTGCTTGTGGACAAAATGGTGATATATGCTTCTATCTTATAATAAGCATAATATGAAAAGTGTTTTGGTGATTTTTTTTCTTTGAAGTTTTGTTGTTAGATATCTTGTTAATCAAGCTTGAATAAAGGTAAAATGGGTAATATAACTTCACTAAAAGTCTACAAAGACTAAACCTTTTCGCCGGGTCAAAACGCATATTTTGTAATTATGTCGATCCGCGGATCCCTCAGTTACATCGACGGATCCTCAAGCAAGGGATCCGTGGGATCCGTAGGTACGTAAGACAATTTTGTCTCAATTTCAAAATTCATAACTTTTAACCGTAAGTCGTTAGAAGTCGTGCCACCTATCGCTTTAAAGGTATTTGAGTCTACTTTCATTTAAAATGATTTCATAAACTGATTCAAAACAATAATTTACAGAATCATTGATTAATAATAGAAAGTCATTTTTGGTCATAACTTTTGCACAAACTTTTGATCTAATTGAGACGGATGTTTTCGATTTTGAATAACAATGTGTCCTCTATTGAAATTAAGGTTTTGATCATATTTATAAATATAAAATAAACTAATAAAGCTTGGTATACATGTTTATATTTAACACAAAGCGATGAAAAGAACTTTTGTATGCTATGCTAAATGATAAATTGTCTTCGTTGCATTACTTGATTATTTGCTTATTTCAAATAGCTTTTGTGCTAGTTTGATTGAACATCATATGTGGTTTCCTTACCTTGCTATTCATTCTCTTTTTTGTCGATTTAGTAATATTCTACTAATCAATGTGCTCTTTGAAGGAGTGTTTGGGATAACATCTAGTTGTGTCAAAATGTTAGTTTAGATACTTAAATAAGTCATATAGGTTGAAAAGTGTTTTATGTGCTTATATGATTTCTTTTGTTCTTGTATCGCTTTTCTAAAAACAACAAGAATGTACATCGGATCATAACCTACACTTGTGTTGATGATGTACTCTCCCATTTTCCTTTTCATGATCGCCTTCAAGCTTCATAGTAGGATTGACAACTTGATTATTTCATCCGATATACTCAAGTAAATTATTTTGCAACGCAAATATAATTGTTCATATCCGAAAGTCCAAACTCAAAGCTTTCCAACAACATATGTTGAACTAGCTCATCCAACCATTTTTGTTGTTTACCATATGGACAACTTTTAAACTTATTTTTAACATGACGCCTTCGTCACCTTAGTTGTCTCAAGTATAATATTAAAAGAAGCAAAGTATCATCATTGTTACTCTTCGATAGGCCATTGTAGGAATATAAATTTTCCTAACTCGAGAATGAATACCGAGAACTTATGGCACTAGAAACTCAATTTGACCTAACGGTTGAATTGCTTCCTTGATAGAAGTTGGGTATGTGGAATCACCCGTAAAATGGTCGTGTTTAGCCGTAATTGAGCACCACTAGTAATAGTCTCATATTCATTCTCTCACTTGGGAAATCTATACTCCCATGTTTCCTAAAGTAAATTTACAATGGAAATACTTTATGTTGTCTTAGGATTACTAATCAACCAAGTTGTAAAATTGATTTTTCTTTAATTAATCACAACCACTTGCCTCATCAAGCGATTATCTTACTTTGATCGAGAAGAGCTACATGACTTCATGGACGAAGTTCATTGTATGCTAATCACCATCCATAATGACTATACATAGTTCATTGCTTTCACACAAAACAACCCTATCGCCTTGAACACCATCATCTAATCTGCACGCCATTGTTAATACAAACGATTTACTAATCTAGATCAGAATCTATTTTGAGCCTCTTAAATAGCGCTTGTTATGTTTGATAAACCTCTGTGTTACTTGTGAGCTAGATCTCATTTAATTGCTTATGTGCTATTTCTACATGATACTCAAGATGTTTTACTTGTATACATGTATGCTTACCAGAGATCATTAGTTTCTAATTTCGATACTTAGAACAAACGCCACCGTTAAGTAAAATCGTCCCATGCCGGATCCCTAGTTTGTAACTAGCCGGATCCTCAAGTGAAGGATCCGTGGGATCCGGCAAATAGAAGTAGAGTTTCAACTTTACACCTCAAACCATGTTCCTAGACTACTTCACACTAGCCGAACTTAATACCTTAGGATCTCTTAAGTCCTACTCAAGCTTAGTAAGCTTCACACTCACTCATAGGATCACACTCAAAGTGCTTTTCGATCTATCGCTTCACCTAAACTCATTACTCTTCCGCCTCTAGATCACTCATTATTTCTCACATGATCCCTCACATCTAGACTTAGAAATCTTTCAATTATGGCAAAATTGATCATAATCATCCTTACCTCAAAATTGGTCGAAATGGATCAAATTCTAGTTCTTCCACCTTAAAACCTTTAGGATCTTCTCCAAGACATTATCCTAAGTCACTATTTGATCACTAGGATCATTTAGCTCCATTTGACACTCTCAAGATTTTAGTGTCATCTTTGTTCATTCATTGGTACTCACGAAAGTTCCAATTTCTTCCATATAAGGCAATCATTAGCTACATCACTCATTGCCCTTGAACATTTAAGTACCCTTCCATTTAAAGACACTTAGGAGAACTGAAAAGGTATAGGCTTTAGACCTTTCAAACATCACTTCTATCCTTTCCTAGTCACGAGAGCCGGATCCCTAGGATTAGCCTAGACGGATCCCCATTGGTGGGAACCGAGGATCCGGTGATGATTTATGTCAACTCTTGCTAGAACAATCATTTCAAGCTCATCTTGCTAACTTGAACACTCCACCTCATCCTAATTAAATCCCTAGATCAAGAAACTCTAAAGTTGACTCTTGTGCATGCTAATCATCACATTCCAAAGGATATTAGAGACTTAAGTCTTGAATGCACTTGCTAAATCCTTCCCTTTATAAGTCATCTTGCTAGAATCCCTTAGTCATCGAACACAACATAATTCTTAGCATTTAGAAACCTTTTCCTTAGTCATTTCATCATGAGGAAAGCTCCTAGTGCTAACTCATCCAACCAAGAACCACCCTAGAAACTTTCTCGTGTTGTACACGAAATTTCCTCAACCGAATCATCTCCGGTTAAACCCACAAATGGTATGATTTCCCATCCACCGAATCATCATCCGTAAGAGATAATAGTGCTAGAATCTCACCTCAACAAACCCAATCAACAATTGCCAATAGAACCGCAATAATTAGCATTAAACCTTTTAGGTTAGAAAAGGGATCATCGATCTCTAAACCAAACGTACCTAGTTCTAGCAAAACGTCTAAACCTTCATTCCTAGAGCATGAACTAGAGTCCTTCACCGAGCCTCTCTCTATTCATTAGAGCATTCACCACCGAGAACTTCCCATTCACCAACCTTCTCGTTAAAATAGGAACCACCTACATCACCAACTAGTCCATCGTTGGAAACAAGGAACCACCAAGGACTTGATCATATGGAGGAATTTCCATTACCACCACTGATTCCTAGTAGAACCTCATCCTAAATTACTCAATGTACCTCCATCATCATTTGTAGAACCTCCTCAAAATATCATGTTCCTAATCAAGACAATAATTGCTCTAATTGTCTAATCACCCAAGGACTTGTTCAAGAAGTACGAAATGAGTTGCATTTCATGTTTAATCATCTTCTTGAAAGATTGGACCAAATCAACAAGTCTACTCATCCCTAGACTCAAGCACATTGTTGCCTCTTATGCTTTGGTCACTTATTAGTTTTAGTAGAATATGGCTAAATCATTCTCTTAGTTTTTAGAGATTTGTTGATCATCTCTTATGTTTTATTGAATGATAGTTTACTTGCCATATTGCATTGAGTATATGTTTGTTGGCTGAATACATATCTCATTTTGATGTTAACATTACTTGTTACATCACCATTGCCGAATTTAATCATCGCCTATACGGATCCCTCAAAATTGCCTAGACGGATCCCTACTAGAGGGAACCGTGGGATCCGTGAGACGAAAACTATTTTTCTACTAACTTGGATCACATATGCAGAAATTGTGCATTATACTTGTTTTCTAACCTTTGTTTTGTAGTTATTCAATCTACACTTAAAGCATTTTACACCCTAAAGCTAGGGGGAGCTTTGTGTCAAAACAATACATTGCAAATTACTTGCAATATTAGGAATACATTTCTCGACATCCCTTTGCAAAATTGCAATCATCATGGGGAGCACATTCGTCACTTAGACGAAATATTTTGCAAACTTAGTTGCAAACAAACTAGCTTAGTATTACTTTCTTGACGCCTTACATAGGGATGGACTCGTCAAGGGGAGTAAAGACGAGATCCGCTCCTGCTACTTGCTCTATATATTTTTCTTTCACATGTTTTCCTAAAACAATGTGTTAGTTTCTTTCAAGCTCTTTTGTTTCGACAAAAGGGGAGAAGAAAGTAAAACTACAATTCAAACTTTACTTAATTTTAGCTTTTCCTTAAAATAATTTTATGTTTTGTCATCAACAAAAGGGGAGATTGTTAATACAAATAAGCCGTAAAACGCTTATTTATATTTTACGATCTTCTAATGTTTTGTCGATAACAAACGAAATCATATTAACGAAACAAATAAAATACGTAAATGGTTTGAACTAATAGTTTCTAACATATTCACATTTTCACATAAAACACTAAAACAAGTATAAGTGATTTTATGATTTAGTATTACATATGTACAACAACTAGTGTTTACATATTTGGGTAAATATACACATAACTAGTATGTAGTATATTGGGTAATGTAAATGGGTAGAAACTTAAGTATTTGACCCATTGACCAAATACATTGAATGTAGTTGGGTAAAACAAGTATACACTAAATGGGTAAAACTAGCAAATGGTATTGACCCATAACCCATGGTTTTATATATACCACTTGACTAAGTTCATTGTACTCTTAATACTAGCAAATGGTATTGACCCATAACCCATGGTTTTATATATACCACTTGACTAAGTTCATTGTACCCTTAATACTAGCAAATGGTATTGACCCATAACCCATGGTTTTATATATACCACTTGACCAAGTTCATTGTATCCTTAAGATACATTGTATCTAGAAAGAAAACCATGGATCAACCCATAACCCATGACCCATAACCAAAAATACCCATGGGTAAAGAGGAGCTGCCCACGGATCCTCGGCTTTGTGCTAGCCGGATCCCAGTGGAAGGGATCCGTGGGATCCGGGAAACAAGAGAGAATTTTCTCTATAAATAGAGAGCCATTTCTTCCTTTCTATTCATCCCTTTACACACATACTTCCCAAGTATTCTAACCTCTAACCTCGGATCCAAGAGATCTATGTAGCTTTTCTCTTTGTTTATGTGTGATCTTCTAGGTTCCTCTTAAAGGAAAGATCACCACATCTTGAAGACGCAAGCTCAAGTCCATGAGTTGCCATGCTTCGTCATCATCAAGACAACGAAGGTTCTCTTGTTGATAGATCTACCTTTCTCCATAGATGTTGGGTTGAAGGCATTAGTGAAGAATGCCGAAAGTGTCAAGATGAAAGCATTAGTGAAAGGTGCTCATCATCCGTGTCAAAGCATTAGTGAAGAATGCTAAAGGTGTCAAGACGAAGGCATTAGTGAAGGATGCCAAGCGTTGTGTCAAAGGCATTAGTGAAGGATGCCGATGAATCAAATCAAGTAGCATTTGGGAAGAATGCTTAGGTCGATAATCGATGAGGTGCATCGTTATACATATAAGTAGTTGTTTATTTCAAGGATGGTGATATCCTTGATGGTGTTGTAACAAGGAGTAGATCTCCTTGATAATAGGTGTTGTGTCGTGAAGGGTAGTAGTTCCTCCATAAATGGAACTAGGTGCTTAGCCTAGTACCTAATAAAGGGTAGGCGACGTTGTGATAGGATTAGTTCTCCTAAGGTGTGAAAGAACTCGGTGGTTAGCCTAGCACCGTATAAAGGGTAGGCGACGTTGTGTTAGGTGTGGTTCGCCTTGGTGTGAAAGAACTCGATATTTAGCTTTGTACCGAAAAAGGTTGCGACGCCAGTGAAGGCTTCTCCGCCATAAGGAGTTGGTGTAGTGCTTACGAACTCTCGAGTAGGTGACTCGGGAGTGGAGTAGGCAAGGAAGGTGTCCTTGTAGCCGAACCACTATAAATAACTTGTGTCGTGGTGATGTGCTTCTTACTTTTATCTTTCATTACACGTTTATATATCTATCTATCAACGTCCAACATAAACAACCAAATAGATTGACATAAGTCGATCTAAATATTTAAAAGGAGTTTTAAATTGGTAAAACTATTCAACCCAACGCTTCTAGTTTTCCCTAGCAAATCTACCAACACTCGTATCCATACAACATAGCCGGTCTAATCGCCACCAGAAAGACTTAGGGCCCGCTTTGGTTGGGGTGTATGGGTATGGATATATGACTTTGAAAATCATTAATGTTGTTTGGTTGGTTATGGGCCCCACCACAATGGAATGAGGATACCCAAATATGAAGGTTTCCTCATATACTATATGTGTGGGTGGTTTCTTCATACCCTCCATTATCATTCCACTCTATACCAACACCCATACCCATTGTGATTCATAGCGACAAACCAAACGCACCCTTAATCCAATCTATCTATATCTTATCATCTTTAATCACTTTATCTTTTATTTACTTTTATCATTAAGTACATACTACTATCTCATTGCCTCACACAATCTCAACTCTCACTATCACTTTTACTTTTATCAAGACAAGTTATATATAATACTTGTCAATTATTATATACTTGCATTCTCACAATGCAATCTACTAATCATCCGTCAACCTCAAGTTGACTCACACGTTTTATCTTCTATCTATCACAACTTTAGCCTACTCAACTTTACTTTCTTGTAACCTCATATAGGTTATAACCTATAACACACTCACTATCATACTCTTACTCTTCACACATTTTAAACTATTCACATGATCTTGTCATGTTCTTACTATACCACTTATCTTTACTTTCTTGTTCACATACTTTATTCATCTCATCTATTCATTGGCATTAAAGCCATACTACTTCACTCTTTGAAATTTAATCATGCATCGAGCATTCATTACTAGCATATTCTACTTATCATGTTTTATATATAACATGATCTTATCACATCATAACTATGCACTTTAACTTTTCTCATCTCTTTTATTAAGTATGAAAACAACCATGCTTCTACTATTTACTTACTATCACATCAATTCTTTGATTCAATATAACTACCACAATTAAACTTTATCTTATCTTTCTATGCATCAAGCTATAAGCATACTTCACTATCATATCATACTTCATTATCTTTTTATGCTTCATCTCAAGTTTTCTCAATAATTATACTTCCTCATATAATTACCATATTATACATGTAAATGTATCCATCTCATCTCATATACTTCCATACATCACGCTATCAATCACATACATGTAAAACTTAGACACGTAACTAACTACTATAGACTTATTATCACACATGCTTTGATAACAATACTTAACACTTAACCGATAAGTGTTATAACATTCTTAACGATCCAATCATATAGTCCATGGCTTTACCTTATACTTTCAAATACTAATATATATCTAAGCTACTTACTCATCTCAATTCTACCATAAACACTAACTTCGCTTTAAAAGTAAGGCATCAATACACTTCACATATCTACAAACTTATATCACACGCAACTATTAGTGGTTTAAGTCTAGGAAACCCTATAGTGGGAACCTAATTCACTTAAACCCAAGCTCGATACCAATTTATAACACCCTTGAACGACTTGACTAAAAACGTGAAAAGTTTTCGCAGAGAACACGCTCAACACAAACACAAACATATGCGTAAATAAAGAAGGAAAGATTAGAAAGATGGTGACTTGATGTTATGTAAACCGTGTATGTGAAGAGAAAGATGAAAACAATAAGTTGTATATTCCAAAGAAAACACACACACACACACACTACACACCCTCAAATGACCATTTGAGGGTATTTATAGTACAAGTACATGATGCCCTAAAAGGCTTTCTATGGGCTTCGTGGGGGACATGGGTTGGATTACATGATTATATAAGGCTAGCTTAACTAAACTAATACCCATTTAGCTTAGCCCAATCCACGAGCCCGCTGACTATTCTATCACGATATCTAACACACGCTATAAAGTTCCTAAACGTGAATGACCATCACTTCTAATAAAACTATTAAGGCTAATAATCTCCCCTGGGGGTGGTCATTCAAAAGATGCTCCACTTGATTAGGTCTTTACTTTTCTCGAGCTTGAACTTTGTGTGTAGATATAGAATAGTCTTGATTCTTTGTTCCTTCATGCTTTGTGATCGATTAATGTGGTTGTTCCGCCGTTGTCAACTTCGTTGGTTAGGTGTCTCCACGCCTTTCTCCACCATGCTCACACTTCTATTTGTCTTTGGTTACCAATGATGTAGTTCTCTAGTCTTTAAACTTTGTAGATTCTTTGACATTGACGAAGAATCATCTTTAACTTTGAGTAGCCTTTGATTTTGATGAGAACTTTCATGTGTTGTTGGTATGAGCATGTGGAGAATCTGCACGATCAATCCGCCCCGAGCTTCCATAAGAAGAAAACATAAAACAAAGTTAGTAATAAGCGGATTCCGCACTTACAAGTTTGAATTTCGAGGGTGTTAACAAAGATAGTGTGAAAACACGCCTCTAATTCTCACAAAGGCCGCTCTCGAACCGGAGTCCCACAAGTGAGATAACGCGATATACCAAAGTACACCTACAGCTCGATGAGTCGCCGAGGTACACCAAGCATCACCCCACGATCAGAGACCGCTTGAGACACACTAAGCGTAATCCACGGGAGTTACCGGCGACTCGCCGTGGTCGCTTGATGTTGACCCCGGCAGAGTTTCCATTCAATCACCAAGATCACAATGTGAAACTTCTCATAAATGTTCGGCAGATTGCTAAGATCTCGTAGGACTCTAGAATATATCACTTGTGTCCTTATTGATGAACAACAAGCGATGTCATGTCAAGTGTTCCTATGAGATCTTTTGATGAATCTCGTGGCTCTAGACTCAATAGTGCATTTTGGTTTTCCCGAGCGGAGACTAGGAGAGGGTCTCCTCTTCAATACCAACGATCTCTAAGAGAAAGTCGATAGATTATGTAGGGTTCCAAGTGAGAATGAAACAAACCTTTTAAGAGGAATTGAGTGGCTAGAAGGTTTAGTGCAAGGCACACCGGGTCCATGACGCCTTTGTCTTCAATACCAAGTCATCTAGTGACAACCAAGAGTGTATGAATTGAACCCGGTTTCGCCTCTAAGGTTGAATATGGAGGGCTATTTCTTTTCACCCTTTTCATTACATTTCTTTTAATTCTTCAACCCTTCTTTCTCCTTTCTCACATTACTCCTTTTTTCAATCATTCCTAAGGACTTCTAATACTAACTATTTGTGATGTCCTTGGTAGATCCTCCGCTCATGGATCATAGGACTAATTTCCTATCCTTAGTCACCTTATAACTCCATGACCGTCCTATTGTTGCCATAAAACCATTTTTCTTGAAAATCTCTCAAAGTGTTTATGATAGAAAACATGTTTGAGACACTCGAGAGTTTTATATTTTCGTAAACACCCCCTTCACATGTGCTTATAAGTTTTGATGTAAATCGCACATAGAGGGTAGAGTTCGCACTTTTGAATTGATCGGCTCATGATAGACAATTCCCACGAGACACGATTACGCTGCTTAGTTAAAGAGTTCCATTGTCGCTTTTAGGTGACAACTAGCTCTAATAACTAACTTGAAGTTGTAAACACTCCTTGAAAAGGAGGTTAGACCCATGAAAGTGCATATCTATCACAAGTTTCTCGAGATGGTACATTTATCGACTTTGATTCCCGCCAATTCATTGGTTCCGTCTCGAGTCGAGCTCATTTTGAGATTCAAACACCGATCATTAAACTTTTTGATCACATTTTAATCACGCCTCCCCCCTCAAAAATAGCATATTCGTGATATTTTTATATCAACGGATTAAACAACATTTTAGAATCTTTTGGGAGACAAACGGATTTGATTTAAGCATGAATTTGGAACATTTTGTTTTATACTCCCCTTTAATAAAGCATAATCAATTAAAGGGTTTTAGAGGAGTTATCTTGAGCACAAAATATTTTGAAAGATTTTGAAAATCTTTTGAACAATCTTGAAAAGGTGCTCAAGATGATGATGATTTCTCACCATTTTTAAATGTAGTGCATCAAGCGCACACTTGATTTTTCTTTAAAAGCACGAGTTTTGATTTGAAAAATAATCAAAAGTCATCATTTTGGTCCGGTTTCGCATCAAGTATACGAAAGCCATTTTATGAAGAAATTTTGAGAAACGACATGTTTTAGAAAACATTTAAAGAACTCTCGCCAAGCATCCGTACATGCCCGTATCATTGTTGAATGACATTTCTAGAAACGCATGTAATATCGATTATACGAGAGACATGTCGTGAGAAGAATATTTTGGATTTTTGATTTTATATTGTTTTTGTATTTTTGAAAGTTTTATATTTTTATATTTTGCTTTTGTTGGTTTTTCAAATTTTGTATTTTGTTTTTCAAAAATATTTACAATAAGCTTTTTGAAAAATCATTTTCAAGAAGATTCGAGAAGACGCTCTAACTCCTCGTGGGTTAGGCTTCGATTCCAATTCGTCGAACTAAATCGTCAAACCTTTCTTTTGGAAGGGCTTTAGTAAATAGATCGGCGAGTTGGTAATCGCCTTCACGAAGAATAATTCAACAAGACCATTTTCGACGACTCTTTGATGAAGTGATAGCGGACTCGATATGCTTAGTCTTTGAGTGATGAACAGATTGCATGATATGGCTATGGCACTTTTCGAGTCACAATACATAGGTATTTTATCGAAAGTAAAGCCATAATCTGTGAGTTGTGTTCTCATCCATAGAACTTGAGCACAACACGCAGATAGAGACACATACTCGCCTTCAACGGTTGAAAGTGCAAGGCAATCTTGTTTCTTTGAAGACCACCGACTAACTTTTCACCCAAAATTGTGCTCCTCCGATGTACTTTTGTCAGAACTTGATCACCGCGTGGTCCGTGATCCGAAAAGGCAATTAGATCAAACCGATTCCTTCGGATACCAAAGTCCCATGTGAATGGATGTCTTCGTGCACCGAAGATCCTTTTAACCTCTTTGAGGTGCAGCTCGGTAGGCTTTGCTCGAACCGCTAATAAGCAAACAAAGAAATGAATATCCGTCGACTAGCAAGTGAGGTACATGAGAGAACCAATCATGTCGATATTTCTTCTGATCAATAGGTTTCCCAAACAAATCGGCTCCAATTTTTGGTGAAGTTACCATTGGTGTTCCGACCGAATCACAATTATCCATACCATGATTTTTCAAAATCTCGCTTGTGTATTTAGCTTGATTTATAAAAATTCCACGAGGGACCGATGTATTTGTAAACCAAGAAAGAATTTTAGTTCCCCATCATGGACATTTCAAATTTGCTTTTCATGAGATTTTCAAAATGTTTTGAAAGATTCGGATTAGTGGACCCAAAGATGATGTCGCCCACGAAATCGAACAATCAAAATGTCGCTTTTGCATTTTGTGTAAACAAGGTAGGATCAACTGCCCTTTGGTGAAATTGTTTTGGATAAGGAAAGAGGATGTCATCATACCACGCCTTGAGCTTGTTTCAAACCATAGATTGCCTTTTGAGTTTGTAGACGAGTCCGGATGTTCCATGTCGATGAAGCCTTCGGCCGACTCACGACACTTCTTCTTTCGTAGTTCCATTCAAGAACGCGGTCTTAATGTCCATCCGATAAACCGTGATGTTTTTGTGAGTCGATAGGCTAAGAATATCCCGATCGCTTCAAGTCTAGCTACCGCGCGAATGACTCTTCAAAGTCTATCCTTCCTCTTGTCTCGTATCCTTTGGCCACAAGACGAGCTTTGTTGCGAATTACGCTCATCTCTTCATCCCTTTTGTTCTTCCATAACCATTTGAGATCAATGACGCGAATGTCAATTGGTCTTGGAACCATTTCCCAAGAGTCATGAAGACGGTATTGAGAAGTTCCTCCCGCATCGCTTCTATCCATGCGGGTTCTCGCCATTGCCTCGCGAATGTTCTTTGGCTCTATATTGCTAATTGAGCAAAGGTAAATGCACAAGTCGCAATCGGTGGCAAGTTGACGCCTCGTCCGAATCGCCTTGAAGGTTCACCAATAACTTGTTCAATTGGGTGGTCTTTTGTCCACTTCGTAGTAGAAGGATACCGCTGGTTAAACGATGCGAGTTAGATGGTTCTCGTAAGCTTGAAGATGATTCACCGATTCCGTAGCAAACGGGTTTTCAAATAAGTCTTCATCTAACGTTGCATCGCTCGTTTTGGTTTTGCTCATCAACCGCCGGTAGAACGGGTGCAAGAACCGGAGTAGATGTAGATGATGTTGATGGAGTTGGTGCATTGGTTTCACCGCTGTAGATGCATCTTCCGTTGGTGGTGGAGGATGATTTTGAGCGGTGCAATGGAATGATGGTTTGATGCATTTGTCAAGTTCCACCATAGTATTCATCGAACATTAACTCAAGAAATTCTCCCATTCTTGTTCTTTAGGATTGTCAAACGGTTGATTGAGCTCTTTGAGGTACGAGTCCCGAATCGATGTGTCCGTAAGTCTCATGGTTTAGTGCGGGTTCTAGAGCGAGTCTCTCGAAGCCATATGTGAAAGTTCATCAAATTTCACATTCATCGCTCCATGATCCTCCTAGTTCTTCTCGTTATACACCCCGAATGCCCTCGAGTTATCTCGAATATCCAATGAAGATTCCAATATCACCTTTAGCTTTCGCTTTACCTAGATCTTCTCTCGTCATTCGTCGGATAGCACAAAGCGCCAAACACGTGAAAGTAAGAGATATCGTGTTTTCGTTGTTCACAAGCTCATATGGGGTTTTATTGAATCTTGGATGGATTAGGATCGGTTCGAGTGAAACAAGCAAAGGCAACAAAGATCACCCATAGAAATAACGGTGCACTAGAATAGATTAGCATTGTGCGAGCAGCTTCCACAAGAGTTCTATTTCTTCTTTCAACTACCCCATTCTCACGTGGAGTTCTAACAACCGATGTCCGATGTGTGATTCCAACATCTTCAAAATAAGTTCTTAACTCCCGATTAGTGAATTCAAGTCGTTGTCTGCTCTTACAACCCTTACTCGAGTTTGAAGAAGTACTTGAATACGCTTCGTAAAGGTGATGATGATGCCCGGTGCTTCGCCTTTTGATCTCGTAAACTTAACCCATGTATATCTCGAATAATCATCGACGATAACAAGAATATACTTTTTCCCATTAATGCTTTCAACTCTCATTGGGCCACATAAGTCCATGTGCAACATATGCAACTTTGCTTCCGAACTAGGTACGGATTTGGGTTTATATGATGCTCTTTTGCTTTTTCCTTGTTCGCATGATGGACATAAGTGATCCTTGGTGTATTTGAACTTTGGAAGTCCGTTGACGATGTTGTCTTTGGCAAGATTGTTGATGGTGTCAAAATTGAGATGGATAACCTTCTATGCCACAACCAGATCGTGTTCCGTATGCTCGTGTCATAAGACATATTGGTGATGAAGAGGCCATTTGATTGATGTCGATAGCATACAAGTTTGTATCACGATTCCCGCTAAGAGATCGCCATCCAAGTTTCTAACGGCAAGCATTTTTCCTAAAAGCAACCTCTAAATCGCATCACGTAATCGCCTGATCGAAACAAATTGTGTCCCAACCCTTCGACATAGTAAACCCGAGTGATCAAATAATTTCCAAAAGGTAGATCTCCATAACCCATGATAGTGCTACATGATCATTTCCAAAACGTACGGTTCCCATGAATTTCCGCATTTAAATTGATCGCAGCCTTCAGATTCCCGGTCATGTGCTTGGAGCAACCCGAGTCGACGATCCAAAGACAAATTTCGATAACCCGCCAAGAATGTAAAAAGAATATTTTGGAAACCGCTTTGATTTTGGTTCCTTTGGGTTAGAGGTAAAATCCCGATCACACTCAAAGAGGTTTTCTACAGGAATTCGTTTATCACTCATTGTACCATTCTCGAGTGTGAAAGTTCTACCGTGGGTTTCCAAATATCATCCCTAAAGTAAACACTATGGTTCTTGTCAAGAGTGTAAAGCCTAAGTTTTGCAACTAGTCTTCCTACTGTTTAGCGAAGATCTTTTGGAACGTTCTTCTTAACAGCTTATCATTCACATTCTTAGAAACACAATCATCTTGAACATTAATTAAAGATTTCTTGCAAGTTAAACAAAGAGATTCAACACATTCATTAGACTTAGCAAGTTTCATAGGTTCAAGACATTCAGATGAAATGTCTTTCTTATTCAAAAGCGTAAATTCCTAGGGTGTTCTTCTACTTTCTTCTCTTTATTCAAGCTACTACTCCTAGAGGCAATGAGACTCTATTGTTCCTTGTATTGCTCTTAGGCTTTAGTCTCGCTGCTCCTAGAGGTGCTTTCTAGTCCCGTAGAAGGTAAGGCACACGATTAGATTCACATTTTTATCAAGGGAGGTGGTTTCATTTTCCTAGTCTCTTTAGAGTGCTTTTCTAAACTTATGTCGTTTGTTCCATATGTTTTAGATGTGGAGGCGCACGATTAGTGGTACTCATCTTAAAAAGGCCAAAGCTAAAACTTTTGGTTTCTCGATAACCGCTTTTCCTTTATCAACATTTTGTTTAGGCAAGGCAGTGGAGTGACCGGTTTTGATGAAACATTTTTCTCATTGACTTTTGGAGGAGGCATAGAAATGTACATTTTGGTTTGGAAACCGGTTTGGGAACATTTGCTTTCTCCTCACCAATGGTTTTGTAATCACAGCTCCACTACCTTTCCTTTTTGACTTTCCAAATGAGCCCTCAAAAGATCATTTTTCGCTTTCATGTCATTGTAGGCACGCCATACGACAATTTGTCATATTTGCATTCCTCGCTTTTTCGATCAAGTTGTTTAAAATATGACACATTTTCTTTTCAAGTTTTTCAAGAGCTTTTTCATATTTTGAAACAATTTCGAGGTCTCAGATCGAGTCTTTCATGATCTTCAATGTAATATGTTTGCAAAATGATGGACATAATATCGAGAGTCGAACATCTTCAAGAGAGAATCATTTAAATTTTCCAAAACTTTGATGTGTTCAACACTTTCATTAGCTTGCTTTACTGTGGATTTATGGTCCTTGACAAAGTCACTGCTTTTTCAAAAATGCTTGTTCAAAATGAATTACCCTTGAGTTGATGTTATTCAAATGAGGGCAATTTGAGTTTCAAAAACTTTTTCTGCTCATTATCAAAACTATTAAACCGTATGTTTGTTGTAATATTGGTTTTAGTTTTAACAGCCTCTTGAAGATCCGCAATTTAGTTTTCACATTTTCTAAAATACTTCACGCATCACTTGTGTTAAAAGGATTGTTTGAAGACATTTGTTCAATGTTCGAAAGAGATTTGGAGACAACAACTGGTTTTGAAACTGATTTTGAAACAGGTGTTGACACTTTGTTTGAAACACTTGGTGTGGTGGAAAACGTTGATTGTTCTTTATGAGAAACAAACGAAATACCATTAATTTTGTTCCATTTGTTATAATCAATTGGTTTGATTTCCGGATGTTTTTGTTTCATTTTTGATCTACTCTCCTCAGATAGTTCCAACGTTTCAAGAGAATCATGTACAATTATGGGTTCATGCAAAGGTTTTCCATTGTTCAACACATTCCGGTTTTTCCTGAGCTTTCTTGAGGAAACAAGGAGGTGAGTTACCAAGAGCCATTTTATGCATAGTATGAAAAATCGGATTTACTTGATTAGAAAGCATCTTGTTTGTTTTAGCGGAATGACCCGTTGTAAGAAGCAAATTATCCAATTTTTGATAGTTTCATTTTTATCCGAATTTCATCAAGAAGAGAATCTTCTCGCTTTGAAAAATCAAGAATCAACTGCTTTTCTCTTTTTCAAGATCGAAAATGCTGCTTTTTGTTTAGAAAGTTGGTCATTTAGTTCGAAATTTCCTTGTTTAAAGATTTTATTTTCAAGTTCAAATTCACATCAAGTGTGTCATACTTGAGTTGCAATTGTTTTTCTTAAAATGTAATCTCGATAACCAATTTCTAATTCGATAGTTTGTTTGTATGAAATTCAAAGGCTCTTGCTTCTCTTTGTAACTCTCAAGCTCAACCGGTCAATTTAGCATTCACGCCTTAACTTCGCGATTGACCGCTCTAACTTTCTCAATTTCAATGCCACGCTTATTGATTAATGATTCAGTAAGCACGTGTTTCCTCATCGCCTCAAGATTTTGTGCCACACACCTCCACTAGGATCCACATCCGAGTTTCGAGTTAGTATTGCTACAACTCGGATTGTCCGTATGTATCATAAGTAGGTGTCAAGCCACGTAATGTTGTTCGTCATGAGTAAACACATCAAATATGACATTGTTATAGCATGGATCAATGATTGGTACCTCGACATCATCACATGGCCATAGAGAGGAGGTGCGCCGAGTCGTTGTCGACTTAGTCTCCTCAAGATTTGCCATGAAGATGCAGCTCAGATTGATTTCCTCGAGGTCTTCCAAATCATCCACAATAGCGAAAAATCATTTTCCTCAAGACTCAACCGCATCCCCGCTTGCTTCGTAACAAAAGATAGCTCAAGAAACTCAAGATTCTTCTTGTGTGGCTTAGTGGGACAGCTTTCGCCATGCGACCCACTCCTTGACAGCTTATAACACTTAACCCGACACCCGATTCACATTTCCATAATTCCCAACGATCGAGTCGCAACATTCCCATTCTCGACACCCATCGCTTATTCCCAACATTCTCGTCCCATCTCGATTTCCAACATTCGACCCAACTGACACCCCGATACGGAACCGCTGACACCCATGCGAAATCCAAGAGTATATCCTCGCCGATTCCCAATAACTCCAACCATTTGTCCTTGATTACCCATATTCACACCCTACCGTGCAATTTGCCTGCTATGCAGTGTTTGATGAAACTTTGGTTGTTGTTAGTTGGTGTGGAATAGCGACTCAATGCTTTACCCAATAAAGAAAATACCGTAGCAAGGCTTCTTCTTGTTCGCCAGATCGCGATTCCTTGTTCCCGGTATTGTGGATACCGTTGTTGTTGAATGACTTGTTGTTCGTGGATAGAATTGTTGTTGAGGATAACAACTTGTGGTTGTGGAATGTATTGTCGCAAGTTGTTGTTGTTGGAAGATGATGAAGCTTGTTGTTGTGTATTCACCAAGGTTGAGTCTTTGCAATAAGAGCCAATGGATCATGATTCTTTGCCAATCTTTCTTTCCCGACTTCATTCACTTCACTTGGTTTTGTTTCGTAAAATCGCTTAGTTGATCAAAGTTCACCGATGTAAGTCTTTTGTTTGGTTGACAATAGTGACATATCGTCCCCATTCTTCCGGAAGATTGTTCAGAACTTGATGTTTTGAACGATAGTTCTTGGTGCTAACTTGTTTCGATAAGCTCATTCATCAAAGTACAAAACCTTCCATAGTAGGATTCAATGGATTCTCCCGAGTTGAAGTGAACTTTTCCCATTCGCTAGCGCCTTGTTCTCCATGTCTTGTTGACCAATTTCTGCTCCATGACAAAGCCGCCTAACACGCTCCCACATATCGAAAGCAGCTTCACAACCGCTCACAAAGAAGAAAGATGTCTCTTGGTAAACCCATTGGACAATATGAATTGCCATGTCATCTCGTGATCGACTTGTTTCGATCCTCTTCAAGGTATTCTCGATTCGCTTTGAACACGAGAAGATGGTGGGATGGGAGGTGTTGCATCAAGATTTCGTGGATTTGGACTTGTCGAGGCTTGAAGGGTCCATTCGAATGGATTGAATCATCGCTTTTCCATTAGGTTTGGTCTTGATGTAACGAAGCATACGACTTGTCCATTGAAGATAACCACCTTTTTCCAACATAGAGGACGGTTTTCGCACCTACCGCATGAATATCTTGTTGAGTTGCCATTGATGAAGGTATGATCCGATAAAGTTGATGTAGGATCGATTCAACGATAAAGGAGTTGTGTTTAATAAGATATTGCCGCTTGAAGTTTTTCTCGAAAGTCGCACTCGTGAACTTGGTTCTTAGGCCTAAAAATTTTTCTCCCAAAATTTGAAATTCACTATAAAAATCAATTCTAAGGTCGTATGAAAATTTGAGTTATGACAATTTTGACGCCAAATTTGACCGAAAAATTTGAATTTGGGTCCAAAATTTGAATTTTGACCAAAATTTTCCAAGTTATACCAAAATTTGAATTTCACGTAAAATTGAACGCTTAGTCTCCTCAAAATTTAAATTTTACTCAAGTTTTCCCGCCAAATTGAAGAGCTTAGGCGAGACACAAGAAGTTACGAGTAGACTATGGTGCTTAGGCGAGGCAATAGACTTAAGCGTAGGATCTTTATGCGAGGAAGCTTAGGCGAGAGATTGTGCTTAGGCGAGAGAGAACTTACGCAGAATACCCAAGTTACGCCGAATAATAGAGTTATGCGAGACTAAAAACTTAAACGTAGAATCCTTATGCGTAGGATTTACTTATGCGTAAGACAAGCTTAGGCGTAAGAAAATACTTATGCGTAAGAAATTATACGCGTAAGATTTAGCTTATGCGTAAATCTAGGGTTTTGCCTAAAATCCTTTACACTATCACAAAGGTAAAAGATATCCAAAAGTCAAGTGTTCCACAAACTTATCCAAGTGAGGAAGCACCGAGTCACCGTTATAGCTCAAGAAACCGCACAAAACTCTTATGCGAGAACCTTATGCGAGAAAAAGGGTTTTGACTTTTTACGCGTAAAAATAGGGTTTTGACTTACGCGTAAAAATTTCCAAAGGATTCAACCGATTTCGATGCACAAACAAATTTCCAAAATACTCAAATAACACGAAAGTATTGACCTTAATCACCCAAAGTGCCTTTTATGCTTATGCGAGAAATGAACAACGAACCAAACACGAGTTTAAAATGAAGAAAACACGTAAAGCTTCGAACTTTTGCAAAAACTCAAACTTTAGCACCAAATAAACCTTAAACCACAAGAATCTTGAATTTTAAGTGCAAAATTAAAGTTTTAAGCGTGTCAAAGATGTATAACGAGAGCTTTATGCGACAAAGACCAAACTTCAAAACAAACACAAACACTCCTAAACCATTGTTAGGCGATTGATACCAATTGTAGGACCTTACTTTTATCAACCTTATCACAAACCCAACACACAAGTATACCACGTGAAACCACGCCACGAAGAACACGCTCAACACAAACACAAACGTTATGCTTAGAAGAAAGAAATAAAGATGAGAAAGATGGTGACTTGATGATGTAAACCGTATGTATGTAGAGAAAAGATGAAAACAATAAGTTGTATATTCCAAAGAAAACACACACACACACACACATAAGCACACCCCTCAAATGACCATTTGAGGGTATTTATAGTACAAATACATGATGCCCTAAAAGGCTTTCTATGGCTGGATTGGGCTTGGACATGGGTTTGATTCATATAAGGCTAGCTTAACTAACTAATACCCATTTAGCTTAGCCCAATCCACGAGCCCGCTGACTATTCTATCACGATATCTAACACACGCTACAAAGTTCCTAAACGTGAATGACCATCACTTCTAATAAAACTATTAAGGCTAACATGTGGGAATTATGGATACTAACTTCCTTCATGATATAGAACATTAATCCTCTTCCAATTTGATCATAGATCATCTTTGGCTTTTCCCTCTCTTATGCACAAACCGACATCACCACTTCTCCACCATTTTTTGGAAACTTACCTAATTATGATAATTATCCACTCTTATATATGTGGCAAGTTTTCCTAATTGGCAGACTTAGTCCCTCAAGTCCCATTCTTCATATTTTGGCCACTAAACACTTTATAACTTAATAACTTAGGCCCCTCTATTTTCCATAACTTTTACACAACAATTGTAGTCCCACAATTGTTAACAATTTTTCCATCTAAAGTGGGGCCTACTTGTAATCTGGGATATGAGTCTAACACCAAATCCTATAGGCAGCTTTCCATGAGGATACCTAAAAGAACTTGATCCATCTCCTTTCCTCTACACCTAACAATTTTTCCATTGATTGTCCTAAGCATAGTGCTACTTGCTACTCCCACCTTCATTACTTGCACTACACTTTTAGGTTAGGAATTAGAAATGCATATTCGGACGTGTATTAAAGAGTCGGATCACCTCAAGTATATGTAATCGTCCTAATTAGAAATTCCGCTCACCTCAGTCGTAAAGTTAGTTTTAAAGCTAAGTAGTATTTAGTTAAGCAACACCGTGGAGGACTGACGGTCTTTACCCACCGTATGCCCGATCCACACCCCGCTGTGTGGTGCTTTTATGTAAGATTATAAATACTCTCTACCTTCCAAGGTAGAGAGTTGGAGCTCATAATAATATCTTTCACTTTCTCTCACTAAAGTTCCCTAAACCTCTAACTTTCTCTCTAGAATTCCACTTATACGCCACCTTGATGTTATGGTTTGATGTATGTGAAAACTAATATCTTACAATTGGTATCAAGAGCCATGGTTAGATCATATCTTGCACATCTTTGGATTTCTAGTGGTTTTAGGTGGTTTTGAGTTTGAAAAGTTTAGTGGTTTGTGCATCATTTGGTTGATTTCTTGTGTTAAAGCTTGGATTTTGTTAGTACTTTTATGTTTAGAATCATCACAAGTGTTTAGGTTTTCATTTGGTAAGCTTGAATCATCTTGGTTGGGTTGTTTTGGATTGAAAAGTGATGTTTGTGTTGTTTTTCTTGCTAGCGACTTGACCTACGGATTTGTTTCTTAGTAGCGACTTGCTTTACAATTTTGTAGCGAGTTGCGCTTTTGGAGCTAGCGACTTAGGCCTAGCGACTTACAAGACAAGTAGTGGACCTCCACCACGGGTAGCGACTTGGTGTTAGCGACTTGGTCTCAGAGCGAGTTGCTATTTAGCGACTTGAATCTTTAGCGACTTGATTAGCGAATTGTCGCCAAAATTTTGCTAGCGACTGAGGCTTAGCGAGTTACTATTTAGCGACTTGCCTTTGTTTAGCGACTTGGGACTTTAGCGACTTGGTGGTATAGCTAATTAGGTGTTAGCGACTTGGTGCATTATCTTCTAGCGACTTGGGTGATTTTTTACGGTTTTCTTTGATTTAGTAAAACCCGTGAAAGAATCTATTTCCGCTTAATCATAGAGTTATAAAATCCCGCATAACTGTTAACATGTCTACCAACGCTCCTACTATCATCTCCATCGCTGTCGAGGATGTTCAAGCAACCGGTTCGGATACTGTCCACCCATGCTTGATGTAATCGACTACGATTCTTGGGCTCAACGAATCGATTGTACTGCCTTGGAAAGGAAAATGGTGTCAACATTCTCAAATCCATTGATGAAGGACCGACGAGTTGAGACGACTAGAGATGTACTTGATATCAAGATGGAACTCGATTTACGGAATGGATGCACTAAAGATGTATGATGAGCTTGATGATAAGGAGAAAAGAGATTCGATGTCGATATCGTGGCTTCTAACATTGTTCTTCAAGGTCTTCCTAAAGACATCTACAAGTCGATCAATCACAACACCGAAGCAAAGGCAATATGGGATAATGTCAAGATGCTTCTCTCGTGTTCTCGAATTAACTATGGAAGACAGAGAATCACAACTCTATGACGAATTTGAACACTTCAAGATGAAACCGATGAGAGTGTCTATGAGTACTATGAGATTTCATAAGTCAGTGAATGATATGAGGAACATCGAATGACTATGCCTAACATTCACCGAACTCAAAATTTGTGAACAACATGAATCCCGAATGGCACAAGTTTGTCACCTCCGTGAAGCTCACTAAAGGATTGAAGAATACAAACTATGAGCAACTCTATGCCTTCCTCCTTCGTAATGAGAGACATGCTATGTTTGAAAAATGATTCTTAATCGCTCAAAACCAACCAGGAGAGACAAGCTCGCCTAATGACTCAACCGCCTTCTACTCAAACATCGTAATCACAACCAAAGCCTCACAAGTCATACCCATGGGTAATGGTAATCACAAACTCATTCCCGATCCTATGTTCAAACAAGTCGATGCCGATGCACACGCTGGTAACATCATTAATCAACTAGCTCTTCCGATTAGTCAAAACATGAATTCTCCCACAAACCAACAACAACCTCGTAACAACATCTAACCCACACAATCAAGCTATCATTAAAGATGGGAGGATCGTGGTGCAACCAGCTCAGAAAGACAAGATGATCGTGGAAGAGGTGGAGTCGGTAGAGGTTATGTTGGTAATCGTAATCGAGGAAGGAATGGTAATCAAGGTCAAGCTAAGCCGATCAAATGTTATAACCGTGGTGGTGAGGACACATTGCAAGGAACCGCACATCTCCAAAGCGCCCATGTATCGCCGATTACTTCGTAGATAAGATGTCGCTTGTACAAGCTCGTGATAATGGTGCCGCTGATGAAGAGGAATTGTTGTTTCTAGTCGAGGCAATGCCAAGACCTATGATGCGATGTGGATGAGCAATTTATTCAGAGATAGGTCACAATCATCGAATGCCTTTCAAGTCGCCGATTGTGATGCATACGACTGATGTGGATGATGGACCCATCGCACACACAATTTTTATGGCTAGCATTTCTCCAATGGTTTCTCCCAAGGTCTCTTCTTCACCACAAGTTGGCTCATCCAAAGACAAACTCATCTCGAGGTATTAAAACTATACGATGATGTCGATGTGCAAAAGATGCATGACAAAGTACAATCAATCAAACTATTGAATCAAATGTTGAAAATATGGGTAATATCAATATTGTCCCATATGATCAATATGTGAAACAAAGTGAAAGTGAAGTTGTACCAAGTGATGCATCTTCCGCAACAACAATGACTATGTTTTTGATGAATACACCGCATGCGCCTCGATGATTCTGTAATTTCGAACTAAATGCCTATAAAGAACGTGTTGCTATCTATGAACAACGCAAAATTTGAGTTGACCTCTCGTGAGCAGTGAAATGGATGACCAAGTGCGCATAATCATTAGAAAAGTAATTTTCGAGAAGAAGTATTAAAACAAGAGTTAAATTCCTTGCAAGAAAAGCTTTCTAAAACCGCTAAGCAAAAACAAGAACTTCAAGAAAATGTGAAAATGCTTAAGCAAGAATTTAATGCAAAGGAATCAAAACTCTTGAAAGATTTTTCTAATATGAAACTTTGAAAACAAACTTGAAAACAAGTTGTACATACAAGGAACACCATTCTGATCGCTTCACATGATCACTAAGCATAGAGTCTTAAGCGATAAGCATAGCATTCCCTTGTTGAGGAACCAAATCCAGAGGTCATTAAAAGGCTAGAAATGCTCATAAGGTTCTTTATGATGGCAATGAAACTTAAACCTAGACAGAAACCTAGTTGCGCTGAGTGCACCGAGGAAGATAAGAAATCGATGAAGTCACTAGGAAAAGATGAACAAGAAATTAGATGATCCTAAATGTAAAGAGAAGAAAATAAAGATCACACCCCATGATTACAAGAAGGAAAACTGATTTCCTTGAACATGTTTAAGCCTCGTACATTGTTGACTCCCGAACAAGTTTTCTCGAAAATGGATTTAGATAAGCGTAAAGTCGAAAATATTGTTGAAACAAACCCTCCCTTTGAAAATGCCTAGAGCGACTCGTGTATCCTCCTAATACACCAATGCATCTTGTTCCTAGAACAATTGCCACTAAAAGCAAGACCTTAATTAGCCAATATGTTATATTTCAACTATTTGTTGATTTTGAGAAAACTTGCAAGAAAAGGATCACACCCACCGTATAATCAAGGAGAAAGGGTTTTGAGCAAATGAAAGAATGTTATTTAACCGAGGTCATGCCTTTCTTTAAACTTCTAAAAGATCACTTTGAGAGTCTTAAAAGGGATAGAAACCGATATTAAGGGAATGGAAAAGGAATTTGATGCAATGATAGTTGAAGTTAGTGACTATGAGCGAGCACTAAAATATAATGAGATTGAGAGGAAGAACTTGCATACACTAAATGAGAACCCGATTTCAATGTATTGCTCAAGATGTGTTTTTCATCGCTACAAATTGTTCTATTAATGCTTCCAAATTTCATGAATTATCGGTTGCCCCGAAAGTCTCCCATGATCGTGTCATTGAGCTTGAAAAACTAATTCGAACTAAACGAGAAAATTGAACCGATGATCACGACAATTTGGTTAAACATTTTCTAAACTAGAAGTTGAGCATTTTAATTTACAACTAAAATATCAACATCTTAAAGAAAATGTCAAAACTTCAAATATCAAGACATCCTCGATGCTCCGAGTTTGATGCGCTTTTCAAATTAACAAACGTGATGAATGATTCAAGCTCATTGCAACACGATCGTAAAGTTGAAAGCCCAAATCTCTCAATTAAAGGGTCAAACGAACAATATGACAGCTCCCAAATGCCTCCTCCTTTAGATTCTCGTAATTCTCAAACGCTTCATCTTCAAAACCTAGTAAATGCATTACAAAAGGAAAACGAAAGTTTTCTAGAAGAAAATGAAAAGGTTAAACGTCATTTCAATGAGTTATTTGAATCAATAAAGGTCACTCAGAATAAAAATAACGAACAAATAGCTTCATTGCAAAAGGAAATTGAGAATCAAGAGTCGTAAAAGGAAAATGCCAATGACCAATGGGGAGAATGGTGTATCAAAGGTTCACTTGTAATAAATATGCTTTGTCTCAGAAATATGTCCTCCTCATCTCGTGAACAACAAACTTGTTGCTCAAACATACTTCTCATCCCTTAAGGATTGCCTAGAATGTCTCGCGTGAGATTGTTGAAGAGGATAAGTTAGAGAAACCTCATGATAATGCAATTGGACATGCATGCTTATATGCCAAACGATCTCAAGAAATCCTAGAATGCTTGATCACAATATGCCCAAAGTCCTTAGGTGAGAGAGTTAATCCTTTGATTCCATGTTCGATGCCTAATGCCAAGTATGATATTCATTCGATGCCCAATGTCTTGAATGTGAACCTTAGTGTGCCTTTAAGTAGTTCGATTCCAGATCCGCAATGCTATGAAAGAGAACTCAAGTGTGCCTTCTAGGAGTACAAATCCCAAGACTTCTAGTTTTAAGAAAGTGAACCTTAGTGTGCATGCATGTAGTTCAGATCCCAAAGACATCTAAACAGTGATGCAAAGAATAGTAAAACCAACTAATGTTCCCATTCCTCTACAGAGTAATCATGACATTAAAGGGAGCAGTCAAAGTCTCAAGACAATACAAGGAATGATAGGACCTCGCAAGCTAAGAATGTGCACCGAAAAGAGTAGAAGAACAATCTAGGAACTTTAAGTTTGAATCGAATAAAACGAATCGTGTTGATTCTAGTATTAGCCATAGGCGCATCGTAATTAATTCAATTCGATACTATTTGCAAACCTTGTATTGATGTCTCGCTGAATTCGCTTCTAATCATGAATGTGGTGTTAATGTTTTGCCTAATGATGTTAATTGTCCAGCTTAATATTGTTAATGCTAAAATTCATGCTAAAAAGGCTAAAAGGCAAAACGAAAGAAAGTTAGAAAACAAAGGAAACCCACAGAAGAACATTTAGTAAGATAGGCTATTATTGGATACCTATTGGTCATAAGACTAATCGACAATGCCCACTAGAAAATGGATGCCTACCGTAGAACTATTCCTTAAGAAGTGAGCACACCGTGAATGTGGCTAATACATACACTAGTATCGCATCTATTCACAATGATTCCATTGCCTTATTTTCGATATGAATGCTTCTTTTTTCGATGCGGGTGTTCCAACCATTGTTACTAACCAAATGGAACCCATTCTTGCATGGGATCCCAATTATCCGCTTATCCATTCTTGTCTCGTGTTCAACCGCAGATCGCTCAAATCGCTCGTGGTACCGGACTCAGTCGCTCCAAGCATATGATCATGGCGACCGTCACGGCTCATGAACTTCGTGAGCAAATTCATCGACGCTTAGATTCGGAATGATCATTTCGTGCTATCATGGGTTATGGAGACTATGTTGTTGGCAAAAGTGTTATCTCCGTGGTTTACTATGTAGAAGGTCTTGGTCACAACTTGTTCTCTGTTGGTCAATTCGCGATTCGATCTAGAAGTAGCCTTCTAAAACATACATGCTTTGTTAGAGAACTTGATGGTAAGGAACTTTAAGAGGTTCACGTGGTTCAAATCTATACACCATCTCTATCGAAGATATGATGAAGTCTTCTCCAATTTGCTTGTCGTCAAAGGCTTCTAAAACAAAGTCATGGTTATGGCATCGCTGCCTCAATCACCGAACTTCGCACCATCAATGATCTCACCGTAAAGGACTTAGTTGTAGGTTTACCTAGACTCAAGTACTAAAAGGATCATCTTTGTTCAAGATGTCAATTGGGAAAAGCAAGAAGTATGCCCATAAACCCAAACCTACTAACTCGCACGTAAGTTCTTCATATGATTCATATGGATTTATGTGACCAATGAGGGTGCGTAATATCTTTGGGAAGAAATATGTGTTAGTTGTGGTTGATGATTACCTAGATTCACCGGGTCAAGTTCTTAAGGACAAAGGATGAAACTCCCGATATCATCATCAAACTCATCAAACAAATTGCAGTTCGACTTAACAAAACCGCCGTAATTATCGTAATGTATAATGGAACCGAGTTTGTCAACAAACAACTTAGTGAATTTTATGAAAGCGTTGAATCACCATCAAAGAAGTGTTCCACGAACTCCTCAATGTAACGGTGTAGTTGAAAGACTAAATCGAACTCTTGTAGAAGCCGCTAGAACAATGCCGATTTACTCAAAGGTTCCAATGTTTCTCTCGGGTCAAGCTATTGCCACCGCATGCTACACACAAAATCGCTCCTCGATTCACACCGCTCATGGAAAACTCCATATGAACTTGTCCACAACAAAACCTAATCTCTTTCCTTCGTGTGTTTGGTGCATTATGTTATCCAACTAATGAGGGTCAAGACTTAGGCAAACTTAGAGCTAAAGGACATTGGAGTATTTGTAGGATATGCACCAAACAAAAGGGATACCGAATCTACAACAAAAGAACCCGAAATATCATGGAAACAATTCACGTTACGCTTGATGAGTCGATCGGTCAAATGGCTCCTGGACAATCCAGCCAGACCCGCACTTCAAAACAAATCCCATTGGTTCATCCTTGTTCCAAACTCTTCTCAAGAAACTCCATATGTACCTCCATCCAAGATGATTTAAAGAAATTGTTTGATCCTATGTTTGATGAACTTTATGATCCAAGTACTAATGAGGTGTCGATCCCTACAACAGAGGTCGCCATATTCCCGTGAATGAAGTCAATCCTCGCCTCAATATCTTTAAGTCAAGAAGCGCCATCACGATCCTTCGCCTCATCAACAAATCATCATTCTTCAAATGTACATCATGGAACTGCTTTCGCATCAATGATGAAGTTAATCCCTTTGCTACTCCTCAAGATGCTCCATTTGAAAACATATTTGCTCCCGAATCATCATCGTAACCATCTTCTTCAGAGACATCGACTGCTACTTCGCCCCTCAACAATCGCCACATGAACACCTTAGAAAATGGACTCACGATCATCCACTAGACAACATCATTGGAAATCCTCTCGTCCCGTATCAACACGAAACAACTTGCAACCGATGCCTTATGGTGCTTCTTCAACTCCGTACTATCTAAGATCGAACCAAAAGATGTTAAACCGCCATGAATGAAGATAGTCGGTTCAATGCCATGCAAGATGAAATTCATGAGTTTGATCGACTTGATGTATGGGAGTTAGTACCGCCCCAGATCGTGCTATGATTATTGCTCTTAAATGGATCTTCAAAGTGAAACTTGATGAGCATGGTGATGTGTTGAAGAACAAGGCTCGATTAGTTGCTAAAGGATACCGCCAAGAGGAGGGTATTGACTTTGAAGAATCTTTTGCTCCAGCTTGCTCGAATCGAGGCAATCGTAATCTTTCCGCTAATGTCGCTAGTAAGAACATGGTAGTCTATCGATGGATGTAAAGACGGCATTTCGAACGGAGATCTTAAAGAAGTCGCTCACGCCGCCCAACCCAAGGATTTGTGAATCAAGAGCATCCTACTCACGCTTATCGCTTTGAAGAAGGCTCTTTACGGTTTAAAGCAAGCTCCAAGGGCATGGTATGATACATCACAAAGTTTCTTCTATCTACCGGATTTAGCAAAGGAGCAGCTGATCCAACATTGTTCACCGTGAAGTCGTGCAAACATTTAATTCATGTTCAAATTTATGTTGATGATATTATTTTGCCTCGATGCACCCAATGGAATGTGATCGCTTTTCAAATGAAATGAGTTCAAAATTTCAAATGTCAATGATGGGACAAATGTCATTTTTCTTGGGATTACAAATTTCGCAAAGTCCCGAGGCATTTTCATAAATCAATCTAAATATGCAACCGAGATCTTAAAGAAATTTGGATTTGATTCAAGTGACCCCGCTGACACTCCCATGATTGATCGAACCAAACTAGATGAGGACCACTCTGTGGATCATGATTGACCAAACAAAATATCGTAGTATGATTGATCCTCGATGTACCTCACGCCTAGTAGACCGTACATCTTGTTCATTGCTTGCATGTGTGCTAGATACCGTGCTAAGCCTACTAAAAAGCACCTTGAAGCGGTTAAACGGGTCTTTCGGTATCTCCAAGGAACCATCAATATGGGTCTTTGGCACCAAGGACACCGGATGTCACTAACAACCTATGCAGATGCCGATCATGCAGGTGTCAAGATACTCGTCAAGTACATCCGAGGTGCTCGCTTTTGGGTGATAAGCTTGTGAGTCGGTCTTCAAAGAAGCAAATGAGTACTTTATTTCCTCTACAGAGGTCGAATACATAGCCATGTCATCCTGTTGTGCTCAAATCTTATGGATGAGATCTCAATTATCCGACTATGGCTTTGAATTCAACAAAATCCTCTCGCATCGTGATAATAAAAGTGCTATTGCTCTCTCATGCAACAACGCTCAACACTCAAGAGCAAAGCATATCGACATTCGACATCATTTCATCGTGGAACAAGTGGAAAAGGTGTGGTGGAACTCTATTTTGTGAGGTCCGAATATCGCTAGCGACATCTTCACCAAAGCTCTTCCAAGAGAACGCTTGAGTTTATTCTTCCACGCCTTGGCTTGAAAAGCCTTCAACCGTAACACTCAAACGCCTTCGTGAGGAAGACGAGGAGTAAAGGTCTATCTTCATCTATCTCTTGTAAATATTTATTCGAAAACAAAATACAAAATTATAAAACCTTCAAAAATCAAATAGAAAAATATAAAACTTTCAAAATCCATAAAATTTGAAAAATTCAAAAATCTTCAAAAATATTGTCATTTTGTCATGTTTCTCTCGGTTCGATAATATCTACGGTTTTGATGTTGTCATTCAAAGAATGACACGGACTTTAGATGTTGTTCGAATTTTTAAAAAAAAAAAAAAAAAAAAAATCAAAAATAATTTTTTGAGAGAAAGAGAAAAATGGTTTATTGTCATTTCAGCAAGAACCCGCTTTTCAAAGAAAGAACAGAGCCATGCTTTACCATGTTTTCAAATTCCATGCTCGATTCTATAAACATTTATCTCATTGAAACTAATCGCTTTGAAAAATAACTCGTCTCTATTTTTGATAATCATCGTGACTTATTTGTCAAAATTATCTCTCAATCAACAACCTATGTCATTGATTGAGGGGAGAATGATTTCAATTAAATTAAAAGTTATTTGGCATTAAATTGTTTTCAAAAGATATACATGCATGTTTTATCAATGGAGTTTAAAGTCTTAAAATCCGATCCTTATCGCTTAAAACGCTTTCATAATCAAGTCACAATTCTCCTTAAAGCTTTCAAAATCAATTTAATCAATAAGAGATCACAAATCTCAAATGATTTGATAATTGTGATCGGGGAGAATGTGTGATTTAAATTGATTTAAACCGATAATTCGGTAAATGGTTTTATAAGGATGTACATGCTATCCTTCCCACATGTGACAAACGATTTCAAATTTTCCATGCACATGTCGAGGGGAGCATCTATCTTAAACCTATGATTTGAAACGTGATCATTTATCTCAATGTGCAGTGTTCCTCTAGTATGTGCAAAACTCTTTTCAAATCTCGAGGCACATATTGAGGGGAGCAAACTTATGAAAACCTCATCCTTCCCAAAATGCTTTATCTACTTGATTTGATCAAGGAAGTGATGGTGATATCTTTTAGAAAATGATAATCAAAGAAGTAATTTCTTCCTCTTGCCTCCGTGCAAAACGATTTCAAACAATTCATGCACATGTTGAGGGGAGCACTTATTCTAAAAATATCAAAACAATTCAGTACAAAATGTTTTGATAATATATCACAAGTATCCGGATTGATTTTCAAATGGTTTTCAATTGGTTCCAATGGCGTATGAACAATACCAAATAGACCACCAACTTTACTTTATGTACGGTGATATAAGGATGATAAGGTTAGGTATGTGTTCCCATGATCCGCCGTAACCGGAGGGATCTACCTGTGACAATCCACTAGTTAGTGTAGAAGTCCTTAGGTATGATGATAAAAGGAGAAAATGAGATATGGGAAGAGTGCGGATCGAGACCGAGCTAGTAATCGAATAAACCCAACAAGGTTCTAGCTATGAAGTCTCGGTAAGCAATCAAGGGGTTGAAGAATTAAAAGAATTGAATGAGAAAAGGGTGAAAACAAATAGCCCTCCATATATTCAACCTTAGGGCGTAAACCGGTTCAATTCATATGCTACCGATGGTAACATCGGTATTGAAGACAAGACGCCATGGACCCAAAGGACGCATCGCACTTCAACTTTCCAAACCACTCAAGTTCCTCTTAAAAGGACTTGTTTCATTCTCACGGGAACCGACATTATCTATCGACTTTCTCTTAGAGATTGTTGATATTGAAGAAGGAGACCTCTCCCTAGTCTCCGCACAGATCCAAATATGCACAAATTGAGTCTAGAGCCACGAGATCATCAATAAATCTCATTAGGACACTTTCAATGAAGACTCTCTGCTTCACACAATGTGGAAAGAGAGATTATATCTCGAGTCCCACGATTATCCTTGTGGTATTGCCGTAACATCCGAGTGATGTGTTTACATATTCACAATGAAGATGGAAAGCCTTCGAGCCAACATCAAACAAGCTCCCGGTAGGTGGCATGTGAGATCTATTATATAGATCAACCATGTGACAACCGAACAAAAAACAATGGGCGATTCAATCTCTTGAATCAATCTCGGTTCAGTTATGGATTGACGGATACCTTTGAAAACCGGTCTTTGTGCTTAAAAACTCTTTTCTTTAGCACATCGACCGTACGGATTTTTCAAATCAAAAGGTGTTTTATGATTGATAATTGATGTTCACTAAAACCTTCGTTGTATTGCAAAACAATTTCTATTGAGCAATACACGATTGTTTTTCAAATCTCTTTTCATCAATCGCTGAACTTAAATTCACCGGTTCACTCACTCCGTGTTGTCTTCTTTGAGATGTTCCGTTTGAGAACAACTAGAGCAACGCGAAACCCCGTCAAGGAAATTCTTCGAATTATACCGATCACAGCAAGATTTGTAATCGATCAACGGGAACCGTGGGCCGTGTACTCAATTCAACGAAGTGATCAAAGACACTTTCGTACGATTTATTGCTAATCGTTGTATGCGTGTACACCCGACGCTTGTAAACCGATCGAATGAAGCGGTCAATCCATAGCCGCATGCTCACTTAACACATTCATCTCAAAAGAAATCATGATTAGTGCATCAATGACTCGATATTTTCACTCCATGCTTCGCTACGCCGCGCCAATATCATGAATCAACGAAAGCTTCCGCTACTCGATGAGAAGATATCATGATCCGTAATGTGAGCATGTCGGTCCGAAAGTCACAACATCACATAATACCAACACCACAATGGATGTCTCGTAGATTTTTGTTAGTCGATGGTCTCAAAAGTCGGCTCAAAATTATTATCACGTGGATCAAGAAAGACCTCCACTGGATTAACCAAACATGCAATGAGAAGAATCAATGACTACGAGCTTCAGAGCAAAGTACTACATCAAGAATGCAAGAACAATTTTAATGTAATATCTATTTGTATTCAATGTAATTTTAGTACATGATTGAGGTGACCTCCTTGGGGAGATTGTTAGAATTAGAAATTCCGTATTAAAGAGTCGGTCACCTCAAGTATATGTAATCGTTAGAAAGCTCGTAGTCGTAGTTATTTTAAGCTAAGTAGTATTTAGTTAAGTAACACCGTGGAGGACGGACGGGTCTTTACCCACCGTATGCCCGATCCACACCTGTTGTGTATGCTTTATGTAAGATTATAAATACTCTACCTTCCAAGGTAGAGATGTGGAGCTCATAATAAGAATTTTCTTCTCTCACTAAAGTTCCCTAAACCTCTAACTTTCTCTCTAGAATTCCACTTATACGCCACCTTGTTGTTATGGTTTGATGTGTATGTGAAAACTAATATCTTTGGATAATTGGCTTAGAGTGCACTAGGCCATCGTTGTGTTTAATTGCTTGAGTAATCTTTGTCAACCTTAGCTTATGAATCACTTAGCGGAATTGTAGGCTAAACATCCAAACATAACCTTAGAGTTAGTTTATGAAACCTAGAGATTTCGTAGGCAATAACCTTAAGGTAGTCTCAAAGAGTTAAAGAGAAAAGCATACCCTACGACCTTAGAAAACACAACGCGTTAAGAATAAGAACGTGACAATTCAACCACCAATAAAAGATAACTAGGGAGTAATAGTATCTAGGTAGACACATTTTTAATCATCATACGAGCACACATCAATAGACTTAGACTGCCCATAGTTTAAATAATTAGATAGTAGAGTAATCGGTAGAAGTACCAAACCTCAAATCCAAACCCCGAGATTTTACCCTTAGCTTTCTAAAAATATAAAAAGATAAAAATAATCTTCCTCAACCTCAACCTTAGCATAGTACACTTCTCACTAGCATTCCTATTCCCTAGAGAACGATATCAATACCCGAGGCTTACCCAATACTACACTACAACGATTAGGTTCATCGCCTAGGTGTTGAAAACTTGCTCGATTTAAAAGGAAGTTCCTTTGACCCCGAATGCATTATACACGCATCAAGTTTTTGGCGCTGCTACGGGAATAGAATAGCTAGTTAGGTTTTTATCTCGTTTAGGTTCCCTTGCTTGATTCCTATCAAGTAAGATTTTTTCTCTTTTTTAGATTCCTTGTAGTCTATCCCCCTTCTTCGTGACCTTGTTAGTAATCCCATCACTTTTCATCATGGAAGTTGATAACCTACCACCAAATAAACCACTTCCACTCAAACCACAACCCATTGACCAACACCCCTCTAACAATCGCCGCAACCGATATGTTAGTAGAAACAACGATCTTCAAGATTTGCATAGGGTATTTGAGAGTACAATTAGGGACGCTGTTGAAAAAGCGGTTAGCGCTCAGTTGTTGGCTCCATGATTACCAGTAGTTCGGGTAATGATTTAGTAAATGAAAATGTGAATGAAGAAAATGGTGCTTACTTCAATATTTACCCCACTAAGGAAGAAGTTGCTTACCACCAATACATAATCGACAATCCTCGATCACCCATCATTAGGATATGCCCAAAGATTAGGAGAGGAAATCCTTGTAACATCAAAATCCCTTGTATGATTGGATATAGGAATGTCGAGCACGCCTACATAGATACGGAATCTCCCATTAATGTGAGGTCATCAGCTGTTTACAATGACATAATGAATGAGCGACTTAAGATTAAGAGAGACCCTAAGTATCCGGGTGGGGTTTGCAATTTTGTGGGAAGTGTCAAGGATGTACACGTCTTTATAGGAAACTTCACCTACTTAGTTAATTTTATGGTCCTAGAAGACATAGGATGTGTCATTGACTATAGCTTGTCCCAAGTTGTGCTAGGAAAACCGTTTGTCAAAAAGTCTAAAATGAGCTATAACAAATCCGAATGAACGGTTAGGTTTATGGAAGGGGACGATGAGATCACTTATAGGATGCCTTGGAAAATGAATGGATATGGCCCTTTATCCCTTTATGAGCGAGATAAAATTAGAGCTTTTGAGGAAAAGAGCGAAGACGATGTTGAAAAAGGCTTGAACTTCATGTGGAAAAAAGGAGACTTTACTATAGGGATTGTTTAACCCTTGGACCTAGGTATAGAGTAGATGAGAATTTTGTCAATATGATAGAGTTTTCATTGAGGATGAAAAACGAGACAATGTAGGAGCACGGCTTCGAGTCTAGCTACAAGACTCATAAATAAAGAAAAGCGCTTCGTGGGAGGCAACCCATGCTTAATTGTTTTCTTGTTTGTGTGTCATATATCTTTTCATTATTGTATGTTCTCATGTTTGAATTTGTGAAAATGCTTTATTTTGTCTTTAACCTTGTCTTAATTACATATAAAGGTATTTTACAAAAAGGATAAGTATAGGGAAGATTACACACGTTCTCAAAAGAACGTGAACATGAGAACTACGATTATTGAAATTGATATATATGTGTGTTTGTTAGAGTCAAATTCTTGTATCGAGTCATAATAGATGTTTTGCGAATTTTTCCATATTTTAAAGGTGTAATTTTTCCAAAAATGCAGAGACCGCCGTCGTGGATAACCCGACGGGCATCGATTAGAACTTGACGACGTCAGGAGGAGCAGAAACAACTTATAAACTTTCTCTCATTTTCTGTGCTAATTATAATTTTTTAGAAATTCTCAAGTCTTAATTTTCCAGAAAATCTGGAAACATCCATTCCACAAGCATCTATACTACCTTATAATGCATTTAGGACATTCCCTAAATAGTAAGGCTTAAAATCCAGACTTTGTAACTTACTTATAATGGAAATATAATGTCTCTTGCTAAATTAATACATACATATGCTAGCTTAAAAGTTAAGCCAATACTTTTATGACTTTAAAAGTCCCTCAAATATTTTTAAAGCCCACTTTTATGACTTTAAAAGTCATGTATTGTAACAACCCATTCTTGCACCCACTTTAATGTTTTCATTAAATGTATTGATTAATAAAACGGTATAAAACTCACAAATAAACACACAAAAGACCAATCATATCTCACACTCTCTAAAAACGAATTGCCACTCTTGTGCTAAATAGCAACCGCTCCATTAACCAAATCGCCACCATCGCTAACGGCATGTGTCGGCATCACCACCCTTGACATGGTCTAGGTGGCCTTCGCCAAAACTTTTTAGTATAATCGAAAAACATTGCACGCTAAAATAGTTTCGTGGTACCACGCCGCAACGCGGCTGGTACCCCGCTAGTTATATCCTAGTGTAGTAGAGTCATATATAGTTTTATCGCCGATTTACGAAGGTTTTGTCTATTTTCTTAAAGTGTGCAGGTTTTATTTATCAAGAAGAAGAAACATAATATTGGATGAAGCTTATCACGCATACATTCTTCTTGGGAAAGAATTTAACCACTACTTCACATGGATCCTACCAAGCTAATCAGGGGAGTACTAGTTTCTTTCTCTTTTAATTACCTTCCATTATCATAACTTTGATACTTTCGGGGAACATTGGGGACAATGTTCAGTTTAATTGTAGGGAGGGAGAATAAAATGGGAACTTTGAAACTATGCTTATCCTTGATCATTTGTCTTGTCATATTTCATTTGTGTAATAAGCTATGAGAAATATTTGTTAGGGCAATTTTAGCACCAAATTTAAATTTTTCATGACATGTACGGGTGGGACTTTAGTCTTAATAAAGCTGCCTCATGGATAGGAGTTATATGACTAGCACAAAACCTTTACCACTAAAAATCCACCAAAAAATGCGAGGTTCTTCCCTAGATCTATAGGAATTAAAGCATTCACCTTTAATGCTTCGAGAGTGTACCAGTAGTATAATAGATTCTAGAACTTGTTTTGTGATGCATCCCGAGATCGCTCGTGAGACTACACTTGTGTAGTTAGGAATAACTAAATGATAAAAGGCATTAGGATAACCCTTGTTTGATACTCGTATTATAATTACTTCTTCCACATCGGTTGAGTAATTACCCCACACCCTGGCGATGTACTCATCTTTAGTACACGATACCCCTAGTTAACCCCTCAGAGCCTGTTGGGAAATAAGCTTATTGGAGTTAATAGTTATTGTAATAGAGTTAGTACTGATAGTGTTAAATGATAAGTATTAACTAGTTAGTACTGATAGTGAAAAATGTTAGTACTGATAGCTTTAAGTTTGTACTGATGTAAGTATGGAATGTCGTGTAAAGACTTGTAACAACATATCTTCTATTCTAATAGAAGATATGATATACTTAGTCCAAAGTTATCTCTGTAAGGGATCTCCTTAGTGTATAAAAGGAGATCCTAGCTAGGTTAAACATATATCATATTCTAGCCATCTAAAGTAGAGCTTCAAGGTTGTAAACCCTAGTACTAGGAGAGTACTCAGTATTATTACTTAATAATATTGAAGTCATCAAGTGCTATACTTTGTTTACATTGTCTTTGCATTAAATCTTCTAAGTGCATACAAGTAGTTTCCAGATATTATGTGTGTATTAACAACAAAGTTTCTCATTGTTGTTTTGGAACCATCCAAGGCAACCAACACGCTTGCAAGCTAAGTGTTCTAGATCCAAGGTTGGGACTTTACAAGTGGTATCGAGCTTGTGTCCCGAAACTTTGTTTTAGAAGATCATGTGTTAAAAATATGAAGAAATGGATTTGAATCAATGCAATCCAATGTCATAATGTAGTTCCTAAGTTGCGCCCACATGAATATGAACTCGAGAATGCGATTGAGCAAGACTTTTGGTACTTGATTTCAAGTCGTGAAACATTGTGCTCTATGGAGACTCCTACAAATGCAATCACATCAAGAAGTTCTTGGTAATCACACTACAAAGGAAAGGTGATCCTATCACTAATGAAGAAATGGCTCTAAGAGGCAATGATCTCAAGGCTAGAAGTCTTTTACTTATGGCAATCCCTGATGATCATCAACTCACCTTTAGCAAACATAAAGATGCACAGAGTCTGTTAAAAGCCATTGAATCCAAATTTGGCGGAGATTTTGTCACCAAGAAAACTCAAAAGACTCTGTTGAAGCAAGAATTTGAAAACTTCACTGCTGGTGCAACTGAGTCCATTGAATCGCTTTATAATAGGCTTCAAAACTTGTTAGCCAACCGGCAGATTGGATGTGGAGTTCTCGCAAAGAAGATGTCAACCTCAAGTTTGTTAGAAGTCTTCCATCACCAAAATGGGACACTCATATCATTGTATGGAAGAAAGCCGATTTCAAAACCATGAAGTTGGACAACTGCTCAATGACTTTAAGGTGATTGAACAAGACATGAAAAGAAAAGCAACTGCATCTTCCAGTTCTGGAGCACAAAACATAGCTTTTGTGGCTCACCCTGTCACTAGCAATGATGTGGATAGCTTTGATGTTAGTACTCCTAGTACTAATGTTAATACTGATAACCCAGTGACTACTGCAACATGTATCAATGAAGGCACAATCTATGCTTTCATAGCTGAACAAAGTCATGGATCCCAGATCACTCATGATGATCTGAGAAAAATCCATGAAGATGACATGGAGGAGATGGACATCAAATGGAACATTGCCCTGATCAGCATGAGGGCAAAAAGGTTCATGAAGAAAACCGAAGGCGATTAAGATCAATGATGCAGATGTTGCTGGGTTTGACAAGGGAAAGGTTGAATGCTACAATTGTGGCAAGCTTGGACATTTTGCTAGGGAATGCGAAGCCCTAGGAGCAAGGGAGACACACCGATGTCGACAACTCCTCTTCTAAAGCAATGGTGGTCATTGATGGTGCCGGATATGATTGAGCTTCATGGTCGATGAAGAAGAAAGTCCAATCAACATGGCTTTGGTATCCGAGGTACTTAATTGTTCAGATACATGCATTCCATTAGACAAATATTTAGAGCTGAAAACCAGGTTTGATAATGTGTCTAAAGAACTTTCTTAAACTGAGTAAAACTTAGCAAATCATAAAAGAGGCTTAGCAGTCTTAGAGAAATCTTTATAAGGAAAATGAGTCTTTGTTTACTAAAACAACTGTTGTGCTTAATAGAGAAATCTCTTTTAAAGAAATCACCATAAATGTGTTAAAAGAAGAACTAGAGAAAGTCACTATAGCTAAAGATAACATAGACTTAATTATTGAGGCTCTTCAAGACGCAAAACATTATAACACTAAGAGAGTTGATAAATTCCTTGAAAAAGCTCTAATTGGCAAAGCAAAATCAGGTATGGGTTATAATGTTGTACCACACCCATTCAGAGGAGTACATTCACCTCCTGGTATAGACCTTGCCCACACTGGATTAGCAGAGTTTCAGGAACCCACATTTATCCGAGGCCCTACAATCAAAAGTACTTTCCCTGAAAAGACTGATGAAGTGTTTGAAAGTGCTAGTGACACCTCCTTAACTGAGATATCTGAATCTGAAAATAAAAAGGCTAGTGTAGAGTCTAGTGAACCAAAGCAAGAACATGCCACTAAACTAGTCAAATCAATTGAAAAACCTGTTAAAAAACCAGTAAAATATGCTGAGATGTATAGAAACAGGTCATCTAGTCCTAGAGGTAACAAGAGAAACTGGAATCAGTTAAAATCTGAACAACTAGGAGATGAATTTTTCATGTATAACAAATCTTGCTTTGTGTGTGGTAGTTTCTCTCATCTGCAGGCTCATTGCAGACACCCTATGAGACCCCGACCCATCATGACCCCCAGAGCAGTTCTTCTCAAACCGCATAAAACCTTTGAATAATGCAAGGCCGCTTATCATCGCTATACCACAACCCAGTATTTGATGAAAGACCTAAAAGAAACTTCTCAAAATCATCATCTACTTCACCAAGGTCCTTTAAATCTGCAAAAACCTTTAACTCTTATGATGAACAAATCAAGTTTTACAAGAAAAAGGTTAATACTTATGAGCTAAAACTTAATACTTATAGGCCAAAAGTTAATACTTTTAAGCCTAAAATGAAACCAGTTGGATCTAAAGTGAATATTGCAAAGGGAAACAAGGGCAATGATGTTAAGCCCTCAGCTTGTTGGGTGAGAAAGACCACTCAAATTTCAACAAAGGCATCGCTTACTCTCAAGAAATATGATTACATTGATGCACGAGGCGATCCAAGTCATGATGGCTTGGGTCCCCAAAAGGAACTAATTTCCTTTATTTTATGTGCAGCACACTCCAACAATAATGATGATCTTGGCTATTCGACAAAGGGTGTTCCAGCACATGACTGAAATCTATCCTATCTTCGAGACTTCACCGATTTGAATGGAGGATATGTTTTTTTGGAGGTGGAATAGTGGAAGGATTACCGTAAAGGCACAATCAAGACCGGTAATTTGACTTTGAAGATGTGTACTATGTGAAATAACTCAAATACAAGTTGCTTCAAGGTGTCACAAATGTGTGACAAGAAGAATTTTGTTCTGTTCACAGATACTGATTGCTTGATTTTATCTCCTAACTTTAAGTTACCCAGTGATGATCAGGTTCTACTTAAGTTTCCTAGGAAAAGCAATCTTTACAGTGTCAATATGAAGAACATAGTGCTCAAAGACCATCTTACATGTTTAGTTGCTACAGCTTCTTTGGATGAATCTATGTTATGGCATAGAAGGCTATGTCATGTAAACTTTAAGGTAATCAATCTTTTAGCTAAAAATAACCTTGTAAGAGGTTTACCTTTAAAAAGATTTGAAAATAAACAGACCTGTAGTGCTTGTCTTAAAGGAAAGCAACATAGAGCCTCTTGTAAGCCCAAGGTTTTTAACTTTATCACCCAACCACTTCATATGCTGCACATTGACTTATTTGGCCCCACCAATGTAAGTAGCTTGAATTTTAAGAAGTATTGTTTGGTTGTGACCGATGATTTTAGCAGATTTAATTGGGTTTTCTTTTTGAACACTAAGGATGAGACCAGTGAAATCCTTAAGTCTTACATAGTCAGAGAAAAACCTAGCCGATAAGAAAGTTAAAATCATTAGTGTGATAATGGGACAAAGTTTAAAAACCAAGTGATGAATGATTTCACAACTTAAGGGTATTAAAAGAGAATACAAGTAGCTAGAACTCCTCAAAGAAAATGGGGTTGCTGAAAGGAGAAATAGGACATTGATTGAGGTCGCTAGGACTATGTTAGCGCATTCCATGTTACCCACAACATTTTAATGAGGCGCTTAATATCGCTTGTTATGTTCTGTAATGTGGTACTAATTGTGAAGCCTCATGGCAAGACTCCCTATGAGTCGCTTTTAGGTAGAAATCCCACTCTAGACTTTCTTAAACCTTTGGGTGTCATGTCTCTATTCTCAATACCATTTACCATTTAGGTAAGTTTGATGGAAAATCGATAGTGGATATCTCGTTGGCTACTCATTGAATAGTAAAGCCTTTAGGGTTTATAATTCTAGAACCGTAAGAGTAGAGAGAATATGCACTTAGAGTTTCTTGAGGACAAACCTAGCGTAGAGGACAAGGACCAACATGGCTTTTTGATATTGATATGCTAATGTAATCTATGAACTATATGCCGTCTCTCGTGGATTCTAACATGATTGCAGGAGAAAAGCAAGGTCCAGATGCGATTCGATGAGGATGATGATTGCATTCTATTGCCCATTTGGAATGACAACCTGTGGAAGCACTTCTTCAGGGGAGGCAAACAAAGCTGATGATCAGCCTCCAAAGACCCATGAATTTAATACTGAAGAAGATGCAAATGAACCAGTGGTCGAACCTCAAGTGTTTAGTACAACTGTGGTTAATACTGATAAGCCACAAGTTAGTACTGATGAGCCAGATTTTAGTACTGATGGTCCTCAGACTACTCCATCAGTCAATACAGAGGATCTTGATCCTTTTGGTGAAGCTAATGAGATTGATATGACTAATATAGCTTCATCATATGCTGTTCCTGCTACACCACACAGAAGAATTAATCAGGATCATCCCTTAGAGAATGTTATTGGGGATGTCAATGCTGAAAGAACTACAAGATCTAAATTTCAGCATAGTGAAACAAGATTCTTCAGTGCTATCTATGAAGAAAGAAATCATGGTGCTCACAAACATGTCTTTGCCTTTTGTTTCCCAAGCGTAACCAAAGAAAGTCTACAAAGCTCTTGAAGATGAATCTCGGTAAGCAATGCAGAAGAGCTTCTCCAATTTAAACTTCAAGATGTATAGGTTCGTGGATCTTCCCGATGGCAAGAGAGCTATTGGCACTAAGTGGGTTTTCGTAAATGTTAGGATGAAAGGGTGTAGTAATAAGGAACAAGGCTAGACTGGTAGCTCGTGGGTATACAAAGCGTGAAGGATTGATTATGAAGAAGTCTTTACTCCAAGGGCAAGGATTGACGCTATCGACTTTTGTTGGCCTATGCATCATATAAAGACTTCACAAAGATACCGATGGATGCAAGAGTGCTTTTACGGGAAGATTGAGGAGGAGGTGTATGTCTGTCAACCTCCCGGTTTTGAAGATCCAACCTTTCCGCATAAAGTGTACAAAGTTCAAGGCACTCTATGGTCTCGCATCGTGCCCCAAGAGCTTGGTATGAAACTTCGCCAAGTATCTTTGGGAAATGGCTTCGTAAGAGGAAGATTGATCGACTCTATTCATCAAGACGTGAAGACCGATATCCTGCTGGTACGTATATATGTGGATGACATTATTTTTGTTCAAGTAAGCGTGATCTATGCGAGAGTTTGAGAAATTGATGCATGACAGTTTCGATGAGTTCTATGGGAGAACTCACCTTCTTCGGCTACAGTGTCAAGCGAAGACAAATGGCATATTTATTAGTCGTGATAAGTATGTCAAGGAGATTTTAGTGAAGTTCGCTATGAAAATACAAAGATTGCAAGCATTCCTATGGAGCACAATAAGCCACTACTTCCGTGATGTCGATGGTGAAGATGTTGACCAAAGATCTCTACAGTCCATGATTGGATCTTTGATGTATTTGACCGCCTCCGCACTGCCAGATATTATGTTTGCCGTGTGTGCATGTGCAAGATTTCAAGTCTCCAAAGCTTTCTCACTTGCATGCGCAAGAGAATCTTTAGATATCCGAAAGGCCATGCTCAATTAGGCCTTTGGTATCCTAAGGACTCTCCCTTTGATCCGGTAGCTTACTTTTATAGTGATTATATCGGGCAAGTCTTGATAGGAAATCAACCACGGAGGATGTCGCTTTGGTGATAGGTTGATTTCATGGCGAAGCAAGAAGCGAGCATTGTGGCAAACTCTACAACCGAGGTCGAGTATGTAGTCGCCGCAGTTGTCGCGGGTCAAGTCCTCGGATTTAGAATCGATGCTTGATTATGGGTATAATTTCATGGGCATCGCCATTTATGTTGATAACAACAAAGACTATATGCATTATCAAAATCCAGCTTTTCATTCTAAAACTAAACATATAGAGATAAGACATCATTTTATAAGAGATCAGAATGAAAAGAAACTAATTCAAAGTTGAAAGAATTGATACCGAGTTTAATGTTGCATCTTTTAACTAAATCTTTGATTTGGGAAGGTTTCAGATTTGGTCACAAGTATCGGGATGCTTCATCCATAATGCATCTTATCTCTCTCTACTTTTTAAAGTTTTGTAAACTGGTACTTAGTACTTATTGTTATCAGGTTAATACTGATTGTGTTAAGTTAATACGGATTGGCAAGAAAATGTCTTGGATTGTGTTTTCTTGGTTTTGGACTAACTTTTCAGGTCTAACACAAGCAGTATGGATATGGTTTGGTGACTAGGTGTTACAGCACATGTGGTTTTCTTGCTAATGCTCAACTGCCACCACATGATGGGACTTATTGAATAATGGAATATGTGATGCCTAAGCATTATGTGGCATCATGTGCTTTAAATGAACATGAATTGATGGTTTTAGTTAGTCGATCACCGCACTAACCCACTATTTGCCATTCTATCTCGCTTACGATAGCGTGACTAGCCTAAGGGCTTATGGCTTAGAGAATAGCGAGCAACCGTGAATCTAACACTTGTGTTGAGGTAACACCGCCACGAGCCGGAAACCCCGCCGAAGGCCCTTTAATGGGACTATCCATCACAGGCGGCTATGCATCAAACAATTGGTTTTCACCAAACCGAGGCCATATGAGGTCGACCTTGATTAAGTGTCTCATACCACACTTAATCCCTTCAAAATGGGGTTTCAGTATTATAATTTCCAAACTATAAGATAATACTGATGGGTAAAAGTTAATACTGATGGTTATAAGTTAGTACTGATAAGCATAGTTAGTACTGATGAACTAGCCGTTAGTACTTATTTCAAAAGTCTGTTATGCAATGATTACTTTTGCAAGTAGAGTTGTTAACCGCCTGTTTTCCTATAAAAGAGTTTCCTAATTGGTTATTCTTCACTTATTACCATAAATATCTATAAGGCGGTTCAACCAATATTCTCGAAATCTCTATAAATTTCATAACTCTCTAATTGCTTTCACCACAGACCAATAAAGGCTTTTGCGACTTAATCCCACTTTTCTACCCCTAACTTTGTTCATCCACGGCTGAATTTTTCGACAAACACAATATGGTGGCATGCTTGAATTGCCAGATGGACATGATGAATTTGCAGAGATTGTAGCTTTTCTAAACCGTAGCACTATCGTGTTTGCTCTTCTTTAAACCCTACAATCTTATGTACTGCCGTGAAGTTTTGCAAACTACTATTGCCTCAACAACTGAGGAAGGGGTACAACAGCTAATTGGTATAGTGGATGGCACTCAAATTGTTATTATCGAGGCATCTCTAAGAGAACATCTTCATCTTAGAGATGTCAAGGTATTACCACTTTGCCATCAGAAGATATTGGTTTTCACTTACACATCAAACCATAACACAAAGGGGGCGATAAGTGAATTCTAGAGAGAAAGTTTAGAGGTTTAGGAACTTAGCGAGAGAAAGTGAAAGATATTATTATGAGCTCCAACTCTCTACCTTGGGAGGTAGAGTATTTATAGTCTTACATAAACGCCACACAACGGGCTATGGATCGTGCATACAACGGTAAAGACCCGTCATCCCTCCACGGTGTTACTTGACTAAATACTACTTAACTTAAAATAACTACGCCTACGAGCTTTCTAACGATTACATATACTTGAGGTGACCGACTTTTAATACCGGAATTTCTAATTCCTAACAATCTCCACGATGAGTGTGTAAATACTCATCATTTTGGTCAACTCAATCGAAAACGCTTAAAAATGCTCTGAAATGCATCAAAATATCGAAAATATCTCAAAATTGCATTTTATATGTTTCGATGCAAATGTTTAAAATCGATGAAAAATGAGCTAAGTTTGCATAATTGGCGCTTCACCCCCAAGTTTCAAAAGTTGTCGAAATAGTCCCCAGCACTTATTTCAAAGGAAAGTCACCAAAGGTCCTTTTAAAATCATAAGTTGTCAAAATTAGTCCTTTGGTGAAAAATATCAAAAGTTTTGAGAAATTACAAATTTGGTCCTTCAAGTTTAAAATTGGCAAAATGGTCCTTGAAATTTGAAAATGTCAAGTTTGGTCCTTGTACTATCGAGCTTGTCACTTTGGTCCCTTGAATAACTTTGAGATATTAAGTGATTTGGTCCTTGAACTTTCGAAAATGCAAAACAAGTCCTCAGATAACACTCCTTGTGACCCCCGCCATATAAGCCTTTTGACCCCTCTTTTGACCCTTCAATATAATAAAGCCCGGTCAAATAAGTCAAACAAACCCCCTTGCCCGCCTTTTCTTCTTCTTCAACAACTGCTGTAAGCCCTTTAATTCATTTTATGTCAGTTGTTTGCTCAAAACTGTATGTGGTTGTCTTCTTATAGTTAGTGTTAACTGTTAGCTTAAATCATTGCAGTTAGACTCATCTTACTTAGCTATAGTTAGATTAGGAAGTAATTTACACTTGATAAGTATTTTGTTAATTAAAGCTCAGATCTAAGTTACATGAACTAAGTGTTTGGCACAAGTCGAGTATCCGTGTTTGAGGATTGTTTATTGGTTAAAACCTGCTGCTCGGTCCTCTTTAGTTGTAATATAACCATTTTAAGTCATTAAATCTCATGCACCCTTAAAGTCAAAATCACAATCAAACCGCTTCATAAGCCCACTGTTGGAATCACTAGTGCAAGCTTGCATAAAAGCTTAGGATTAGTTAGGTTAGCTTGCATTAGTCTTACTTTAGCATAAAACATTAATCTCAGTTCACCATTTTGAATCTAAGTTCATTTTAGTCAAAATTTCAGGTCTGTTTCAAAAAGTCAAAATGTCCTAAATGCAGTTTTTGAATAAACTAAAGAATTTTATTGTATGTTTAATGCTAAGATTTAGCTCATAAGCTTTTGGAATATTCAAATATAGCTGCTCATATTAAATAGAAAAATATGAGTTTACTTTTAATTAGCTTTTTAAGTGCTTATTTTTTAATTTGCTTTGAATCTATTTTGAAAGATCGCCTCACAGACTGGACAACCAAGTGGTATGAGGAACTTCAGAGTTCTCCACAAGCTCATAAGAGCTTGTGAGTAGCTAATTCTTGGTTTACAAACCCCTTGCTAGTCAACTTGAGATTGTAATATCTAGCTTTAGATTTCTTGCTTATCCAAAGGGCTTAATTTTAAATTTAGCAAAGTGGTAGCCAAAATCTGTTTTTGAACTTAAAGCTCAAACAATCAAATCATGAGCTTGCTATTCAGAGGTTAAGGCTTGTGTAAATTAGTTGCATTTGGGTACTCTTAGCATATTATAGCTTCGTGTTACTTTGGTGGTCTTTGGTTTGCATTTGCTTAATATGTGCTTATTTATAAGCTCCTTGCATTGCGCTTCATTTTCTTGCACACATGCCCCTGCTTTTTATATTTTCCTAGATTCATAATATTATTTTAGACTTATCTTGAATTTTTCATATTTTTCTAGGTCTGTTTGCTATTTTTCTCAATTTAAAACAGCTTTTAAGCCATTTTAATTAGCTTTTAATACAATTAATCTTAAAAGTTCCAAAAATAAGTTTTCATTTTTCTTAGGTTAAGATAAATATAAAGTCAAAAAATATTTTTCAGATTTTTCTTAGTTAAATTTGTATTTTTAAGCAATTTAATTAGTTTTAAATAGTTTTAATTCATAGAAAATACAAAATAATCGAAAAATACAAAATAGTTTTGAAAATTCTCTTTAGTTATTTTAGATTTTTCTAAGTCATAATTTCATTTTTCTAACTTTATTTCATACTTTCTTGTATTTTAGGGTATAATTAAATAGTTAAAATTAGTTTTAAGTAATAATAATTAATTAAATAGTTATAAAAATAATTTTCTTTTCTAAAAATTTTCTTTATCATTAGGTTTGTAAAATGTCATTTTATATTTTTAGGATTAATATTGTTTAAGTTTCGCATTTTCTTTTGTACGTTACGTAGTTTTAAAGTTAAATTTGTAATAGAAAATCAAAAACATCATTTTGCAAATAGTGATAGCGTTTATTTAATATATTTTATCTTTTTAATTTTCTTTAATTTGCATTTAAGCCTCTGTAATTTATTCACTTTTTCTTTAGTTATAATCAATCACAACCTTTTTCCGCTCAAATTTCTCGATCACTATTCGCTTGGTGATTCATCGCACACCGCTGGGACATAACGACTGGGAAACTTATACTCCCGATCTTCATTGCATTTGGTTTTAATCGTTTTAAGTTTGTTACGGTTGGCCATTCACACAGTGGCTAGCTTGCATAATAAAACTCGACCATCCGGGAGCCAATCAAATTTTGGCGCCACCGGAGTCAGTGCTAATTATCTTACGCTTAGCGATTAGTGATTTGAATATTCACTCATTGTTCATACCATCTATATATGTTTATATTTTCTTATAAAATCCAAAATCCAAAACATCTAAAAATCAAAACCTAAAAAGATTTTCTTTCTTATTTTTACAAAATGTTTATCCAAAACCCAAAATATTCATCTTTACCCTCTTACCCTTTTTGATTCTTTATCCTTTACCTCTATCCATTTGATTCTAACTTCTTCAATTCTCATGGAATCTCTCGACTACTTACGACTCGGGACGAAGTTGAAAAACTTCAGACTTTATCACAAATGTCAAGAATTTGTGTTGTTCGTGATGATCCATTAATTCTCGTAGGGAAATGGAACGAAAACCGAGGTGACAAAGGACCGTGTACTTCCATCCGATAATGGAGGTGCTAAACACGTCCAACCTACGGTTATCCAAAGATCTAACCCTCAATTGCTCCTAAGCCGCCTAAAATTGATCCTAAACTTTCACAATTTACGGTTAAAAGCAAACATGCGCACTTAGACCGTGACTAGCAAGAATGACTTGCCTAATCTTCACGCTTTCAAGAACCGTAACTGTAGACCATAATGTAAGTGGTGGAAATTGCTAGCTCTCGAGCACACCACTTGTCCCACCTCCCGATTTTTCAAAATGTTCTTCAAAACTTGATAGTCATTCGATCACCATGTTGGTTTTGTTGATTCTTTGAATAAACCGATTCCTTCTCATAACTCTCAAATGAAATCGCTTATTCCTTGTGTCGGTTGTGAGCCTCTTTGGTTCACCCTCGCCGCTAGTGTACGTGTGTACAATGTGGTAATGATATTCGGACGCGAGTTGTTTGTTTTGTGGTTCGAGGAATTCATTTGATTATGATCCTAATCCGAACTCATTTAACGACCCTCAAACTTTCCAATTACCCACCACAGCCCGACTTATCTTCATATAATCAACATAATCATTGGAATTTTGTGGAGGTCCTCACCAAGGATTTGAGTGTCAATCCGGAAACACATTTGTCTATGAACAGCTTTCCCTGATGCTCGTAACTTTGGTTATGACCAATATCCATACAATTCACTCACCTGCACTCAACAGCTTTATTGTGAGTACTGTGAGGTCCCCACTTCTCCGATTGTCAAATAGGGAATCCATTTCCTTGTAACAATCATGACTCTCACAGTTTGACAAATTCCAACCTCCACAAAGACCATACGGTTCAACTCCACCGAGCCGTTGTCTCAAGAAATCTCCCAAATTTTGAAACCGCAATGAAAACACTTGATGATATGATTAGTAACTTTAAGAATCAAGTGAGTGGTGAAAGACCATGGGAGAATTGCTAGTCAAGAACGAGAGGCCCGCCAATCTAGGAAGAAATATTAGTCCCAGAGCAAGCGCTCTAAGGCATGCTCCCAATTTCTTAAGGCGCCTCTATATGATGATGACGAGGAGAGTTTTATCCTTTTAATATTATTTCTCAACCCCTCGCCGGGCTTGATAATCCAAAGCAGCTTGAGATTCCATCTCAAACAACGCTATCACACCCAAAGCTCCCACTCATCTCCTCGAACATGGGGACGAGCATCTTGACACTGCTCCCTGAAAAGGAATCGACTTAATTCATAAAGTCTAGTGTCGAGAACCTTGTCCCAATCCCGAGAGAGTCACAGGAACTTCCGATCATATGTGTGATTCTTTCCCTCTTGAGTGTTCAAAAGATCATTTTGAAACTTTCTCCGATTTTAGCGACGATTGTGCAGTCTTATGGAAACATCGTATGTTGAGGCATCGCCCACAACTGATGATGATCCTCTTCTTGAGGAGTTCACCGATGAACTCACTCACATCAATCCACTTTCATCGTAGCAACGATGTTCTCTTTGATTTCAAGCCGATCTCGGGAGAGACCGAAAGTCTCCTTGATAATGATCGCTCACCACTTCTCACCCTAACAAATTAATAGAGAATGTTGATCACTTTGTTCCCTAAACATTCAAAGCTACTTTCACCAATCCTCTATTTGAATTCGACTCAATTCACTTTAATTTCCGAGAATCCACCTTTGATACTCGCATCGAGGATAGTGATGAGCCCACAATGGAACAAGAGTTCACAATTTCACTTCATGTGAATGATTCTTTTCATGAAGAGTTCTCCTATGAACTCTCTCATGACATATCTCTCCGGAACATGATCATTTCTATTTTGATCTTGAGGATGATATTGGCTCTGAGGAAGGTGTACTCTATCATACGAGTTTGCTTATTGATGATACTACCTCACCCTTCCTCCCGATATGTTCTACATTCGAGGATGAAGAATGGATCTTAATTGTTATCAAAATCTTCTTCCTTTCCTCAAATATCTTGTGATTTCTCTTCATCTTCACTCCTTCGGAATGAAGACACTATCTTTGACCCCAAGCATTTTCATTTATCATTTTGAACCGGTTCTATGTATATCTCATCGTGTGGGTCTTTCACGCGTTTCAAATGTTTGTCCAAACATCTTGAATGAAAGTCCTATGGAGATTGTTTCTTCCACTTTGCTTCCCATGAACAAATGACTGGTCGAGTCAAGCTAGCGACTGTAATCAAAAAATGAGTTAAACATGGTCTTCACCCGTGTACCACCCTAGTGTGGGGAGTTGCCTCACGTTGTATATAAAGTTTCAAAAAAAAAAAAAAGGTATTTCAAATAATGGCGTAGTATTTTCCTTTTGGGTACTTTCTACATATAAAACGTTTCTCGCTTGGGTTACTTCATCAACAAAGTTTCATTCGACTACAAAGATCCATCATCCTTTAGGTTTCAAGATGTCTCAACCACCACACTCTAGCTATTTTCCTCATGGTATCCTCAAAAACAACAACTAACTCAACAACAAAAATTTTATCAACAATATCCTCCATCTCACAACAATTGCAACAATTTCAACAGCCGTCTCAAATGTACTTTCCTCGAGGCGAACCCTCTTCCACCGGATGGTAGATCGAATGCTAATCCACCAAGAGATGATGTTACCAACATTGTGGGTCTTGATCAATTACTACTTGACCAACTTCTTCATTAGAAGGCGATGAACTTGCAATGCAATATATCCTTTTGGGATTACCCAATCCGATGCCGTAGTTTGATGCTCGGAAGGCGCTAAAAGCAATGTGGGAGCACATTCATCTTTTAATAGAAGGCACATAACTCAATCAAGAGGACATGGAATCCAAAATCTACTTAGCATATGAACACTTCATGATTGAACCGGGGAGACATTAGAGTCATATCATCATTTGTTTCGAGACATCATCAATGACTTGGATAAACATAATATCATTATGCCAAGGATTGCAATCAACACAAAGTTTACGAGTTGTCTTGGTCGATTGGGAGAAGTATGTTATATTCATCCGTCAAGCGAAGAATCTTCATCAAGCTACATACTGGATTGTTGTATGACTATTTGAAGCACCACCAAAAGGAAGTAGACAAAGAAAGAATCATTAGTGGAGTCCACCCCGCACCGCTCCGGATAATCAAACTCTTGCTTTGTATACTCGAGCATGTTATCCTCAATTTCCAATCTTGCCAGCATCTTCCTGACCCTCCACAACCAACCTCAGATTACACCATATGATCCATTACAACAACAATCACAAGAACTTCAATTGGTTCCATACAACAACAATAATGCTCAAGCACTCTATAGTGAATCAAATGAGGATCGGAAGCATTCGATGCATTGAATCAAGGATTTGTAATGATTGCAAGAGCCTTGAACGATTTGCTAACAATGTAACAATCGCTTCGTACCTCATCAAATACAAGAAATCAAGATGTTGTTAACAATGGAAGGTTGAGGTTCGAGTGCGAAATGGTCGTCGGAAGAATAGTGGTCAAGGTTTAATGTTAATGGAAGGAATAACATGGGTGCTCCACACAACGGGTTCAATTGGTTATGGGAAATGCTCGGGGTGGGATAAATGGTCTCCTATGCTATAAGCTGCAATGAAAAGGTCATCTGGCTAATGCATGTCAAAGCCGAGAACAAGAGTGGCTTTATCACAAAGTGGCTTTACTCTTGTCTCAGGATAATTTGGTGGAACACTTACCAACAAGTATGAGCTTCATGGCTAATCACGATTACGATGATGACATGGAGGACTTGCAAGCTAATCACATTTGTGATGTTAATGGCAAACATGCAAGAACTCCACATGAGTGACACATGCCGGTGTATGACAACGATGAACTGTCTCGGTACTGATCAAAATATACTCATTCAAGATCGCTATCTCCTCCACATACGCATCCGAGCGAGGCTCGGTGTTCAACATGAATCTTCTACATCTCATTCGATGATAATCAAATGGATCCCGTAGTTATATTTGGCGATCAAGATGACCTTATGGTTAATTTTGATAATCAAGTTGACTCCGTGGTTATATTTGAGGATCTAAATAATGATCATGTTGAGACTCGAGTTGAACAAGATGAACCTTTGTCTAATCCGATCTTGAGCTCATGACCAACAATTGGGACCACCCAATCTCAATTGGAAAAGTGCAATGACATCAATAAGCGCAAGATAAAATTACCTTTGTTGACTAAGGATAATGAATGCTATAAGTTCCAACTCAACATTTTGAAGCGAAGAGAAAGCGTGAAAAGGTTTGAAGTCGCTTTTGCAAATCAAACCAAAATGAAAAATCTTTGGAAAAGCAGATATGTGATCTAGTTGCCTCCAAGAATGCATTGCTTCATAGAACAATTAAATATGATCATAAACAACAACTTAACGCTCTACTTAGAGCTCAAAAAGCCAAGTACGAGTTGTTAACTTGTCAAAAGCAGTTTTGTGAGTACAAAAAGCATTAGAGAAACAAATAAATGACTATCTTGAGGAAATTGTCGACTTACAACACAAAATCAAAGAGTTTAGCAATTTTGTTTATAAACATGGTGAGTCAATCACAACAATTCAAAAGTTTTCTTTTAAACCAAATCGAGATGGATATGGACCAATTCTTGCGATTACCAACCAAGTTTTTCACATAGAGCATTCAAACCAAATCCTCAAGTTTCTGATGCGAACATAGAATTGATGACTCAATTATGAGTGTTGTTGAATATAATGTATTGAGGAATTAGATCTTTGAAGGCAGTCGATTAAAAATGGAAAATGTTGTTTATAACAAACCATTTAACTATTCCAAAGCCATAACTTCGTCACTTAGCAGGATACTTCTAACACACCTTGGGTTATCACACCTAACCACAGGTCCTCACTCATGATGGTCCCACTCCAATGTTGCACAAATTAATGGTCCTTTACCTTCTTTTAGTGAAATAAATCTATTAATGAACAATGTCAAGTTCTAAAATATTTTGACACTTTTATGTCTAACATCAAACTTTTGGAACATGCAATTGAAGTTAATTGAAATAAAAAGCTTAACATTTTCAATCGCCATTTGCCCGACAACAAAGGGATATTTTTCGAGAAAGGGCTTTTGCCACATATCAGAAATCTAAAGATGTGTGCAATTTATTAGGAGCAGGAACTTGAGAAAAGAGATTGGACTTATGAAAACATTTTCGAGAAAAGAAACATCGATTTCAAATAATAAGCGTAAAAAGAAAATGTTGAGAAATCATGTTGACCGACTCTTAGAAGATGTTATCTATCGATACCATAAATGTTGTGTTATTACGATTACATTGCGATGCATTTGATTATATCATTGTTGATTACATTGAGAATCTTGATAATGTGTCACAAATCGAATCTTTCAAAATTGAAAATGAGTAATTATTAAATGAGCTTTCAGATGCTAGCATAATCTTCAATGGTGTCAAAAGATTGTCAAAATCGAGAACTTGCTTTGCAAAACAAAATCAACCAGATTCGCGTTCAAAATCTTTTGATCCAAATAGAACAAGCGGATGATGGCGATGTCTTTAAAATGTCAAATTTCAAAATATGAACAAGAAATTGCCAAAGTCAAAGCAGAATATGGTGTCATATTTGATTTGCTCAAAAGACTAGTGCTAAAGCGTCAAAAGATGTTGATGATCATCTTGCATATACAAAAAGAAGTTTTCGAAATAATGGAAACAATCGCTCTAAAATCAAGATTTGTTACACACTATCCATGACTTAAAAGCGGAGTTGGTAAAACTTAAGCAAGATAAGATTAGTAACACAAGTATACTTGCCCCATGAATGTTTAAAATTGACTCTAGAGCGCTAATGACAATCCACAAGATACTAATGTGCTTCCTTCCATGAAACAAGAATAGTTGCCTCTTTTTCAGCGTTTGCACTTCACGACAAGAGCAAAACCGGAAGAATAGGAAGTTGCAACGTAAAGAGAAGAATAAAGACCTCTGTAGAAGAACATAGGAATTTGAATAAAACTCAAGTTGCACCACTTTAGATGTTGCGTGAGACAAGTGTAATAGCAAAAGTTATGTAACGAATGATGAACCTTTAAGTACTTTGAATGTTATGTTTGAAGCATCTTGTGTTGGTTGTCGTAAAAGCATGTTTCACAGTTGTCATGATAAATGTGTTGCTAATGCTATCTTATCTAAGTAAGCGGAACAATAGAAAAGCGGAATACTAGGCCCACTAATGCTTCTAAGTACATGCTAGGTAAACCGCTTTGTTGTTTACTTTATGATCATTGATGTACCTATTGAACCCACTTCACATCCTGGGAATAAATTATCACCCGGTGCATTCACTAAGACCAAAGCAAAGACTAGTTGGACTTGGCGAGATGGTTACAAAACATACGAGTTTAAATGGATTCCTAAAAAATTATGTGAACCCTCTAACTCTTCGGTTCACTTCTACTTCTATTCCACTGTTTAAATGCGTGTGTAATGTCGGGTGTCTGGATCATCCTCTGGATTGTTGATAGCGGATGTTCACGGCACATGACGGGCATCTCAAACTATTATCAAACTTTGTCTCAAAGTTCATTGGCCTTGTCGAGTTGAGAATGATCCTTCCACGACTATCATGGACTACGGAGATTACATCAATGGGAACATTAAAATTAGCGAGTTTATTATGTGGAAGGTCTCGGTCACAATCTCTTTTGATCGGTCAATTTTGTGATGGAGATTTGGAAGTTGCTTTAGGGAGAAAACTTGTTTCATCCGTGATCTACAAGGAGACAATCTTATGCGAGACAGCGAGACATCAAGCCTTTACACAATATCAATGCAAGACATGATTGCTTCATCTCCCATCACTCTACTTTCTAAGGCAACATCTACAAAATCTTGGTTGTGGTACCGTCGACTTTCACTTAAACTTTCAAACCATAACCAATCTTGCACGTTACAAACTTGTTGAAGGTCTCCCAGATTTCGGTATTCTAAAGATCATCTATGCTCAACACGTGAACAAGGAAAAGCACTGTGCTCACTTTCCATAAAGGTGGAATCTGACTCTAGCATGTGCTTCATCTTCTTCACATGGTTTGTGTGGCCCGATCGTGTGGAGACAATTAATGGTAAATACTACATTCTTGTAATTATCGATGACTACTCAAGATGGACTTGGGTTTATTTTCTTGAGTAAAGATCAAGCTCCTGAGATGATCATCACCTTTCTCACAAAATTCAAGTTCGGCTCGGAACACGATCGACAAATCGAGCAGACGGAGGGCTGAGTTTGTGATCAAACTCTTCGTGAATATTATGAGAAAGTAGGAATTAAGCATCAAACATCAATTGCATAGACACAGAATAAAGCGGAGTTGTTGAAGGCGGCAAACCGTCGTTAGTAGAAGGCTGCAAAACGATGTTGATAATCTGAAAACTTCAAATTACTTATGGGCTGAAGCCGTGTCAGCTGCATGCTACACTCGGAACCGTTCTATGATAACCAAGCATACAACAAAACACCTTATGAGCTTATCCATAACATATAGCTGAATCTCAAACATTTTCATGTATTTGGTGCTCTTTGTTACCCAAATAATGATCGTGATGACTTTGGAAGCTCAAGGCTAAAGGCGACATTGGAGTATTCATTGGATACTTTGAAAATTCTAAAGGATACTGAATTTGGAACCGTCGTACAAGGGATATTATGGAAATGATTCATGCTAACTTGATGAGCTTACTTAAATGGCCACGAGCAAAGCGACTTGGAACCCGGACATAAGTCTAAACTTCCCCAAATCCCATCATCGGATGAACCAAGCTACGACTTACTAGTGCGTCAAATGGACAACTGTTGCTCCTACATTTAGTGATGATATTGATCAGCGTGCTCGGATGTATCAATGTTTCCATTGCTCGACTTTGAATAATCAATACGTCTGCAACAACAACAACAAGCGTGAAGAAGAACCTCTAATTGACAACGGCGAGACAAATCGCATCCAATGACGTTGAACCGGATGATGATCTTACGAATCATGATGTACCTACACATGATTATGATCAAATGTGTTCTTCAATCCTTTCGCTAATGAAGCGCCACTTATAATGTTGGAATCATCTACAAATTGTTTGAATCCTCCCAATCCGGATAATGTATATCAACATCAACCCTCACGCATCGTTGGACTAAATACCATCCTCTTGTGAACATTATTGGGCTTACGAATCAACGATCGTAACTAGACAAGCGCCTTGGTGATGGTGAACATTGCATTTATGCACTTACTTCGTTTTGATCAGAACCAAAAACATTAAAGAAGCAATGACTTATGACAATGGATTGAATCCATTCAAGAAGAACTTAATCGGTTTAAACATCTTGAAGTATGGAAATTGGTTGAAAAACCAGCGAGGGGTCTATGTTATTAGTCTTAAATGGATTTGGAAAACAAGTTGGATGTTGAAGGTACGGTTATCGAAAATAAGTCACTTACGGTGGCTAAGGGTTATAGACAAGAAGAGGATTGACTTGAGGAATCATTAGCACCGGTTGCTAGACTTGAGGTATAAGGATTTTTACGGCATTCGCGGCTCACATGAACATCACGGTCTGTCGATGAATATCAAAGCGACTTTTACGAATAGTGGCGGAAGGAAGCGGTCTATGTTAGTCGGCGAAGGATTTGTTGATCGAGTTCCCTAATCACATCTACAAAGCGAACAAGGCTCTCACGGTCTGAAACAAGCCCCTCGGGCGTGGTACAATGAGTTGTCATCCTTTCTCCTATCTCATAACTTTGTCAAAGGATCGGTCGACCCAACTTGTTTATACAATATCACGGGAACACATTTTAATCGTTCAAATCTCGTGGATGACATCATTTTGGGTCAACACATAAAAGTACTCAAAGCGCTTTTCAAAACTTATGAAAACACATTTGAAATGTCAATGGTGGGTGAACTTACGTTCTTTCTAGGGCAATGATTCATCAATCACCCAATGGTATTTTCCTAAGTCGGTCAAATATGCTCTTGAAATTTTAAACAAACATGGAATGCAAAGTCATGATACCTATGCCACATCAATGGCACATACCAAAAAAGCGGACGACGATTTGCATGGGAAATTGGTTGACCCTACCAAATACCAAGTATTATTGGGTCTCTCGTGTATCTAACGACCAGATGGACGACATTGTATTTGTTGTATATCTTTGCTCTCGTTATCGGTCACGACCAACTGAAACTCACCTCTCAGGGCTAAAAGATCCTCCGATACATCAAGGGAACCATTAATTTGGGGATCGGTATCCGAAGGATTACGGTTTTGAACTAATAGCTTTTAGACGGCGATCGCATGGGATGCTTAGATTCTCAAAAAGTACTTGGTGGTTTGCAATTTCTTGGTGATAAATTGGTGTCATGGCAATCAAAGAAATAGGATTGTACATCATTGTCCTCAACCAAAGCGAGAATATGTAGCCATGTCGTGTGTGTGCTCAAGTCATTTGGATGAGAACACAACTCAAAGACTATGGTTACGTATTGTGAAATTCGATTATTACTACGACAATCGAAGTGCTATTGCGATCTCGTGCAACACCGTTTAACATTAAAATCCAAGTACATCGATCTTGATATAATTTCATAAAGGAGCGTGTGGAAAAAGGTACGTTGAATTATATTTTGTAGTCTTGAACACCAATGGCGGATCTTCTCACCAAAGCCTTAGCTCTTGCTAGGTTAGCGAGTTGATCCACCGGATTGGCATGAGTGTTTGACTCGGAGGAGCTGGGCGAACTTTAACACATTCTTAAAACCGATCAAACACCAAAGCCTCTTTTATCCAAAACAAAAATAGAAAAATATAAAATCTGATAAAATTCAAAAATATTCTTCTATCTAAATTTCTTTAAACATTGCAAGTACAAATCTTCCGTCAACACTTTGCTCTATCAAACATTTCATTATTTTTCCCAGACAAGTGTTAAGGGGGAGAATGTAAATATCTTTCAGTTTCATAAAACCTTGTACTTGCATGTTACCCAAAATTGGTTGTATCTTTGATAATGGTGGATACGTTTCTTGTTTTTATACACTCCTCAGACTCGAATTTGTAAAGTTTCACTATTTCTAAAGTCGAGGGGGATCGTCGTCAAGTTCCTTTCCAAACATCACGTTTTGCTTAACCAAAATGGAAGTTATGGGCTGTGGTAGAAAATGGTTGAGGTGGAGGGACTATTATTGTCATAAGTTGAAACTCATTTTAATACAAAACCCTTCACCTAACTATCCTTTACATTTATTACAAACATTAACTTTTCAACAACCTTCATCCACGCCTAAGATCAAATCTCTAATCCGTGCTTCAAACTTGAATTTTGTTAGTGTTAAACGCTTCATTGAAAGATTACAAACATAGGTTTTAAATCTTATTCAAAACCAATGGTTTGATTTTAAACTAGAAGTGATTTTGGGTTCTATGCATAAGCGTATGAACAAGAAATCACTATGGGGTGTTTTTGATAAAAATGGTTTGTATTAAAATGGTTAAAAACAAGTCTAATAATCATTTCCATCAAGATTTTCAACCCAGAAAACATTTTTGATCATTTTCGTGGTTTAGGGTTTATGTGTGGATTTGCGTACTTTCATGTGTGAGTGTTTGAGGTTAATTAGATACTTGGGTTAGGTTTTTTACATGTTTAATTAACCAAATGCACCTTTGAATCAAACCCAAAAACATCAAATTTGTGAAATTAGACTTTAGGGTTTATGAACTAGTAGGTTTGGGTATTTTTGATTCATGATTCATTTGATATTAAAACTTGTTGAAAACATCTCTTCTTGCTTCTAAGACCTCCCAGAAATCATTTGGTGGATTTTCCATGGCGAGATTGTTTACATGTAGGTTTTGAATGTTTAGGGTTTATGTTTACGCATAATGTTATTCTACGTGTAACTGGAATTGACTTGTGATACAATGTGATGTTGAAAGTGATTGAATAACTTGTTAATAGGTGTGTTATGATTAATCTATTTAGGTTTTACGCATACCAATTCGAATCAAGGTTAAAATGGACTTTCACGCAGGATCACCTTATGCGTGAACATTACATATAAGAGCAATCTTACGCGTAACTTATCACATAAGGTTCTACAATGGGACTCGGCGTATCCATGAAGGATATCGTAAACTTGTTTCTACGCATAAGGCTTGCTCTTCACGAGTAAACATTACGCGTAAATCCTTAATCTACGCTTCGCGTAAGCTACGTGCTAAGAGTCCATTCCTACAGCGTAAGCTTTCTTACGCCTATGATTGACTCCCACGCATAAGCTTGCAAACCTACGCTTAAGCCAAATTGTAACCAATTTTTTTGAAATGTTACGTCTGAAACTTGTAATAAGTTACTATAGCCACAAGACCAAAATGTCACTAATAAGCAAAATGGTTAAAATGTTGGTGAATGAGTGAAAATTTGGACTTTAAAATTCAAAATTAACATACTCCGTAACTTATCACATCAACTTTGGACTATTGGACAACATGTGACTTTGGACTTGTAACATTCATTAACATAACAAATTCAATAATTGGACAATAAAATCAACTTTTGACTAACATAATGTCTTCGATATGTTGGTTCTTTTGTCTCAATATCTTCGGATCATGATATGGGCGTCATCATGGAAAATGTCAGCGCGCAAATGAGCTCGTGAATGATATATTCCCAGCGATTCTGACAAGACGATTGGAAAGAATAACCTCAAGGTCGATTTTGAGAACTTCACATGCTCGGAATCATCATGCGCAGGTGTTGTGATATTCTCAAGACTCATCCCTACAACAACATGTACGAACTACTGCAATGTGCGGAAATCTACATTCATCAATTTTGGCACACAATGAAAAAGTGGATGGTCAAGGCGTTGTCCTTTGTGACCCTCAATGATAAAGGAAGTCACGTTACTATTTCGAATCTTGATCGATTCTTCTTCTACACTATCGAGGGTTGTTGACTATGTGGCAACTCAAGTGAAGAGGATACCATTCAATTCATGATCGAGCATTGGACATGATGAAGTCTTTGGGGTCATCACCGACATTCCTCGTGGATCTAAAGAATATTCCTCAACCTTGGAGAACACTATATATTATGATCGCCAAGTCTGTGTCTGGAAGAGACAGCGGTCACGAGCATCCTAAACTTATGCATCTACAAACCTTCTAGGGCATGGTCAACAAGCAGCACATCGACTTTGCTAGTCTAATATGGGAAGACATGATGTCCCATCTCAAGAAGCCCAAGACAAAAGTTCCTTTTATCAGATACACCAAACTATTGATCCAAAATATTCTCGGGAAACATCGGGATATTCCCTTGAGACTTAACGACCCCAACAATCACTCTGTGTTGTATGAGCCCACATTAAACATTGTCAGATTCAAGGACTCATCAACAAAGAAGCAAGGTGCAGTGCTACTGGATTGCCTTCTCACTGATGATATCAAAATTTTACCGTCGTATCGTCGATACATAGAAGTTGTGAGCAAAGGAAAAGTAGGGTTTATGGATGAAAAGACTTATGCTACTCCTACCAGGAAGACAAGAAGGTCTGGAAGCATAGAAAGCACTGGGAGTGCCCTCAAGTATCCTAAAAGACATCCAAGACTCAAAAGAAAAGTCCCATCTAAGGGTGCCATTCGTAATCCTAAACCGGCACTTAAACTAGAGGACGAAGACTATGAGTATACTGAGTCTAAAGAGGTGGTTCGTTATTCCGAAAGTGCAACAGACGAAACAACCTCACTGAGGTCAGATGACAAACCACTCAGTCCCAAATCAGACAAGGGAAAGACTTCAGTTGCTGAGGATGAAGAAGAAAGTTCTGATGATGAACCAAAGGATGAAGAGATAGCTTACCACAAGACTCTCAAGCAGCTGAGATTGCAGCATGTTGCTACTGAATTCAACATCCAACAAACCAGAGGCCCTGGAGATTCTAGTGGTGGTGCACTAACCACGCCAGTTCTTGATGCGGTTAATCAACCTGATAAGAGAACTGGTACCACTACTAAGGAATCAACAGAGCAACAACAACAAGTGTCTGAAATCAAGTTCGACTTTGAAGAAGAAGAGGAACAAGAAAAGAATGAGAAGATAACGAGATGAAGGCGTGGAGGCGGCTAGGAAAAGTACGAAGAAGAAGCTCGGGCTAAAGTTGAGGAAGAACGGTTTCGAATTGAGGCTGACAGTTTCATTCAAGAAAATCCTGAACATAACCCTGAAGAAACTTCTGAGCCACCTAAAGACCTAGAACCATCTCATGACTCATCTTCATCATATTCATCATCTCATTCATCACCACCACCATCCAAAGATGCTACCACGAGATCCTCATCCAGATCGATCAAGAAACCCTCGACACTTGGGCATCACGTGCAAAACCAAGATTGTTAAAATTTGTCGGGGCAAGCAAGGAAATGAAATGTGGTTAACAAGAAGTTAAATCAATAGGTGAGCGGGGTTAACTTACTCGGTGATTTGATGAGCGAGTTCTGGAGGAAAGAGACCGAGATCCGGCAATTCCTCAGCAAGAGATATTCGAGGGTGAGATGGACAAGACGATTAGGGACTACACTCATAAGTTCCTTCTCGACACATCCTGAGTCACAAAAAGAAATGTTACAAGACAACTCTATCCACATCGATGTCTTTGGTCAAGCAAACACTTTCTACCACACGGTGATGATGCAAATCGACCGAGTTCCGCCTCATTTGTCCTTTGAAGGCGACTTGATCTCAAAATTAATAATGCGATGTCTTCTCGATCTGGAACTTTCACTTCTGATGAATCAACACTTTTTGAGGGATTGCTTGCATATCAACTAAAGCAAACTTGCAAGGAAGGAGTTGGTCAAGAAAAGCGACCAAGAGACGATGATGATGCGGACAAGGATTCAGAGCCTAAACGTCAGAAGAAAACAGGTGAATCCAAATCTATGCCACCCCCAAAGACCACCACCACAGAGAGATCATCTCAACGAACTCCTGCTTCTGATAAACCTCAGGACTCTTAGTCTCCACCACCATCGCAGAAAACTGGTGATCATTTTCAATACACCGGTGGTGACGACAAAGAGATTCCTGAGCCCCAACAACCACCCTCATCTACAACATCAACCAAGCAACAATTAGCATCATCCTCCAAGCCAAAGAAGAAAAGGTCTACCTCAGTTGTGTCATGGTTGGATGAATATGACACTGATGAATACGAATTGTTTTCCAAGCTTGTTGATGCCACCCCTCGATTACCGGAAGGCCAAGAACTAGTAGATGGTCGAACCATGGAGCACGTTAAGATAATTTAGGATAAGTTCAAAGTGAAAAAGATGACGAAAGAGGAGTTACGCCGAATCAAGAACGATGTGTTTCAGCGCTGGGCGGACTCAGATAGTGCTATTGAAGTCGAATATCATCTAGACACGAAATAACGTAGAAGTAGTGACAAGTTGTGCGTTACATACGGAAATAACGTGAAATTCGTCTGATGTGAGTTATGCGTTATACCGCGAAATAACGTAGAAGTCAATACGGTGTGGTATCGTAATACCGCGAAATAGCGTAGAAGCAATGACAAGTTATGCGTTACATACGAAATAACGTGAGGTCGATCGGTGATGAGTTATGCGGTACACGCGAAATAACGTAGAGGTCGATATAGTGATGAGTTATGCGTTACACGAAATAACGTAGAAGCGTTGACAAGTTGTGCGTTACATACGAAATAACGTGAGGTCGTACGGTGATGAGTTGTGCGTTACACGAAATAGCGTAAGAAGCGGTGACAAGTTATGCGTTACTTACGGAAATAACGTGAGGTCGATACGTTGATGGGTTATGCGTTACACATAAATAACGTGAGGGCGATACGTTGATGGGTTATGCGTTACATACGAAATAACGTAGAAGCATTGATGAATTGTGCGTTACATAAAGAAATAACGTAGAGGCGATTATGGAAGCATAGCATAGTGTGATATTGTAATAGTGGGCATGTTACGCAGTTTAACATGAAGAGGTATCAGGCATAAGAATTCGTAGTCTACTCTACACTCTCTTTAAGTTAATTATTCCTTAATCTCATTAAGTTTGTTACATCAACATTATTCTCATTTAAACTTCGCTACCCAATCAAACAAGAACAGCCTTAAAGTTTAAATGAGAATGGGTTTATACACATTTAAACTTCGCAACCCAATCAAACAAGAACGGTCTTAAAGTTTAAATGTGAGTTAATTAAGAAACTTAATGACTTTGAGAAATAATTAATTTAATTCAAATAAAACTTATCGAACCTAAAACACGGTAGTAACACATATACGACTACATACGTGTAACGGTAGGCAAGGCATAAACATTGGCGGTTATGGCGGCGTTGAAGTGTTTTAGGAAAATTTGGTTATAGTTTAGGTTTGAAAATACATAATTCTCTATAACCTTGGCTCGATACCAATCAGAACACCCCAAAATTTGCAGTGAAGCGTTAGGTCATGAGGTGCTACTAAATCAATATACACAACACAAGGTAATAAAGAATGGAAGTGCATTCCATTTTCAAAATCAGATTTATTTAAGAAATGGTTTTACATCATTGTTTCAAAGTGCGGAAGTAAACCCATAAAAATATATGTTATCCCATTAAAAGTTGTATTAAATATGATTGTAAACACTTCGGATGCCAGTCTTCAACGTATGCCTTTGCCATTGCCCACGTCAAGAAATAAACCTGAGAAAAACATGTTAAAATGTCAACACAAATGTTGGTGAGTTCATAAGTTTAAGTTTAAGAAATCAAGTTTTCAAGTTGGACCACAGTTGCACATATAGCATCTTCGTGAATGACACTATATGCAAAAGGTTATTACGCTAGTACCAAGTTCATGGGCGAAACTACGACGGTGTGCATGCATCTAGAAGCATGATAAATAAAAGCCCAACAAGTGTATTTCGATTACACTCAATCAATACGATATGATATCGCGGCGTTGCCTATCCGGTCAAACTTCGAGCGGAGGTGTCATCCCCAATAGGTCTATTCATAACAATCGGTCCTCCCAAAGAGAACTAACGGTAGCATAGTTGGGATTCAAGGTTGTTTCACGTAATAGTGTTTTCAGTTTCAGGTCCGAAAAGAGTTTTGCATGTTTCTCACCCCATAGTTTTATAAAGCAAGTAATAAAAGTAAAAGTGGGGCTATAAACTCACCTTAGCAGTTTGATGAATAAAGCACAAAGAGATCAAGTTTGATATAGAGATGGCTCTACCGGGACCTAAGAGCGAGATGGCATGACTCGGAATAATGATAGATGTTTGGTTTACGACCAAAGGAGAGAGTATTGAATATACAAGTCAATAGATTGTTATTGGCATTGATTTATAAATATGATGATGTTAGAGAGTTTGGTTTAGTTACTTGAGATGTGTGAATTTATATTACTTTTGTTTTAAATATTATCTTGTCTTTTAGTCGGGTTTTGGTGTTAAAACTAAATATGTTAATTTGAAGAAATTACTACAAGATGTTATGGGAATAAATTGTTTAGACATTTTATTATTAGTTATAAAAATGTATAAGTTTAGGGTCAAAGATAGTTGTTAGAATGTAAAAAGTATATAAAAGAATATCAAAGTTATAAACTCGAGGGGTTGAATTTGTAAGGATTTATATAAGTTTCTAAGTTATAAAAAGTTTTTAATAATTGTGTTGAATGACATAAAGTCGAAGGACTAAGATTATAACTATTCATATTAGTTTTGAAAACTTATTAAAAGTTTTAAGAAATTTTGATAAATGACATTAAGTGGAGGGGCCAAAGCTGTCAAATGAAGAAACTTGTAAAAATATTATAAATTACAAAAAAAGTGCCCACCTGATTGAACACAGGTGGTTTGTGTAAACCTGAGCGCCTAATAGAAAGACACAAGGCTTCTCGTGTTTTACTTTACAAACTATATCTATATAGTAGTAACAATAATTCTTTAGTTATAAATCTTCACAGTTTGTAAATCGTGCATGTACATATTGTTTTGGTTTCTTCTCCAAAGCTGTTGCCATTTGTTCATCTCATATTCTAAATATGCATAAGGTTTCACGAGATTGTTTTCCTTTTTAAGCATATATAAATGTTTATAAATAAGTTTTGCAAACAAAACTATTTAACAACAATGATCTGTGCGAGTTGAGTTTGATTTACTACGAGGATAAAAAGTGCGTGCGAGGAGCGAACAAGAACCAAAGAAACCCGACCTTGCTTTTCTCCGTCTTCCTTCTCGGCAGTGAACAAGGAGTAACAAGAGGTGTGTTGGTGAGTTGGGAGAGTTGTAAGTGTGAGACTAGGATGTGATAAAAGGGTTGGCTTATATAGCCAAGACTAAGCATGGCCTAAGCAATATTTTAGCTTTTTCTTGCATGATTTTCAAGCAAGTCAAAAGAAAAGTATGCAAGCATGCATGCATTGGCTGAAATGAGGGAGGGTATGGTGGTTTGGTCATGTCAATAAGGTGGATAAGGGAACACATTATACCAAGGTTCTAAGGGTCAAGATGGTCAAGGTATATCTAGGGTATTAGTTTATGTATAGGGTGGCTTAAAGTGAATGTTTTGTCTCCTTTGGTTTGGTCTTACACGCAAGAAAGAAAGAAAAGTATAATGTTATGTTTGTTTTGTGGTCCTGTCGTGGGATAGCAGCAACAAAAAGAAGAAGGAAAATTTCAACAAAGTTGGTCATTTGTTGCTTTTGGGTTCGTCTAATAGAATAAAAATAGGTTGTTCACATTTTCATGTATCCTCGCATAACCTTTGTTTATCATATTAGTGTGTGTGTTTGTGTGTTCAACCAATCTATCTTCATCTATATTTCTTACATATTGTTACTTGTCTTATATTATGGTGACCTAACGGTGGTATCAATAAGCCATCTAGTTGGGTGAAACATTTTTATTTTAGTAAAATACTATCTGCGTGGGTTTTATAAGCAACATTTCATACGCCTAAAAGCTTTAATTTTTACACTTGTAAACTCAAGATTCTTGTGGTTTAAGGTTTATTTAGTGTTAAAGTTTAAGTTTTGTGCATCAAGTTTCAAACTTTACGTGTGTAGAGTCGTTTTTAAGCTTGTTTTATTCGTGTACTATTTTCTACGCGTAAGGGTGATATTTGTTTTTCATCATCAAGTTTCATACTTTATTGTTATTTTTGGTAATATTGAAGCTATTTCATCATTATAATCAGGTTACAAAACACTTTTGAGCATAAAAATGAGTTTTGGTAAAAGTTGGTACTTTCTACTCGTAACAAAACCCTAGTTCTACTCAGTATACTCAAAGTCTTCGCCTAAGCCTTGTCTCGCATAAGAAATCTTCAATTGATCTTCAAAGTTGTTGGTTTACTCGGTGTTTTCTTGCTTGGATAAGCTGAAAATACTTGACTTTGGATATCTTTTACACTTGGATAAGTGTAAAGGATTTTTAGGTAAAACCCTAGTTTTACGCCTAAACTTAACATTTCACGGCGTAGAAACTTCTTTGCTAAGCATTTCCTCTGTTGAAGCTTGTCTTACGCCTAAGGAAATATTACACATAGGTTTCTACTACTAAGTCTTTGGTTTACGCCTAAGCTAAGTTTTCTCAAGTCTCAGCGTAGCTATCACTCAGCGTAAGCTCTTGTCTCTGTAAGTTGGGTATTATCGTAAGGTACTTTCTCGCATAAAATCGTTTTCTCGCTTAAGGTTACTTCATCAACAAAGTTTCATTCGACTACAAAGATCCATCATCCACACAAGTTTCAAGATGTCTCAACCACCACACTCTAGCTATTTTCCTCATGAGTATCCTCAAAAACAACAACAACTAACTCAACAACAAAAATTTTATCAACAATATCCTCCACCATCTCCACAACAATTGCAACAATTTCAACAGCCGTCTCAAATGTACTTTCCTCAAGGAGCAAACCCTCTTCCACCACAGATGGTTCAACCAAAACCTCGTCAACAAGTCCAACATTGTAACTACTTCCAATATCAATATCCGGCTAAGTATGCTATAAATGTTACAACGCAAAAGGAACCTTCTTGGTTTTCAAAGATGTGTGAAGCTTTAAGTAGCCAACAATCCATTCATGAAGCTGGATCCCTTGATAGACCTCCAATGCTCACTCCCGGAAACTACGATCAATGAGTTATAAGGTTCTTTAGGTTTTGTGATCTCAAGAAGCCACATGGTAAGTTTTGAAGAAGGTCATCCTTGAAGGTCCTTTTCGGATGCCTACTATCCTTTGTGCAGGAGATCCGAATGCTAATCCACCAAGAGATGATGTTACCAGCGTTTCGATCTTGATCAACTTACTCTTGACCAACTTCTTCACTTAGAAACCGATGAACTTGCAATGCAATATATCCTTTTGGGATTACCCAATCCGATGCCGTAGTGTTGATGCTCAGAAGACTGCTAAAGCAATGTAGGAGCATATTCATCTTTTAATGGAAGGCACAAAACTCAATCAAGAGGACATGGAATCCAAAATCTACTTAGCATATGAACACTTCATGATTGAACCAGGGGAGACATTAGAGTCATATCATCATTGGTTTTCAGACATCATCAATGACTTGGATAAACATAATATCATTATGCCAAGGATTGCAATCAACACAAAGTTTCTGAGTTGTCTTGGTCCTGATTGGGAGAAGTATGTTATATTCATCCATCAATCGAAGAATCTTCATCAAGCTACATACGGATTGTTGGATGACTATTTGAAGCACCACCAAAAGGAAGTAGACAAAGAAAGAATCATCTGTGGAGTCCCTGCTTGGCCTTCACTCCCGGATAATCAAACTCTTGCTTTGTATACTCAAGCACGTTATCCTCAATTTCTAATCTTGCCAACTGTCTTCACAAACCCTCCACAACCAACTGCTCAGATTACACCATATGATCCATTACAACAACAATCACAAGAAACTCAATTGGTTCCATACAACAACAACAATGATCAAGCACTCTATAGTGAATCAAATGAGAATGCAGAAGCCTTGATGCATTGAATCAAGGATTTGTAATGAGTGCAAGAGCCTTCGGACGATTTGCTAACAAATCAACAATCGCGTCGCACCTCATCAAATACAAAAATCAAGTTGTTGTTAACAATGGAAGGTTGAGGTTCGAATCGTGGAAATGGTCGTCAGAATAATAGTGGTCAAGGGTTTAATGTTAATGGAAGGAAGAACATGGGTGCTCCACAACAACGGGTTCAATTGGTTGATCAGGGAAATGCACAGACTAGGATAAATGGTCTCCTATGCTATAACTGCAATGAAAAGGGTCATCTGGCTAATGCATGTCCAAAGCCAAGAACAAGAGGCAGCGCTTATCACAAAGTGGCTTTACTCTTGGCTCTCAAGGATGAAGTTGGTGGAACACTTACCAACAAGGAGCGAGCTTCATGGCTAATCAGATTCTCGATGATGACATGGAGGACTTGCAAGCTAATGCATTTGTGATGTTAATGGCAAACATGCAAGAACTCCACATGAGTGACACACGCCCGATGTATGACACGATGGCTTGTCTCGGTACGATCAAAATATACTCATTCAAGATCGCTATCTCCGCCAACATACGCATCAAGCGAGGCTCGAGTGTTCAACAAGAATCTTCTACATCTCATTCGATGATAATCAAATGGATACGTAGTTATATTTGGCGATCAAGATGACCTTATGGTTAATATTGATAATCAATTTGACTCGTGGTTATATTTGAGGATCTAAATAATGATCATGTTGAGACTCAAGTTGAACAAGATGAACCTTTGTCTAATCCGGATCTTGAGCTCATGACCAACTTAATTCGGACCACCCAATCTCAATTGGAAAAGTGCAATGACATCAATAAAGCGCAAGATAAAATTTGCCTTTATTGACTAAGGATAATGAATGCTATAAGTTCCAACTCAACATTTTTGAAACTAAAGAGAAAGCGTGAAAAAGGTTTTGAAGTCGCTTTTGCAAAATCATACCAAAATGAAAATCTTTGGAAACGGATATGTGATCTAGTTGCCTCCAAGAATGCATTGCTTTCTCAAATAGAACAATTAAAATATGATCATAAACAACAACTTAACGCTCTCACCCGAAAACTCAAAAGCCAAGTCTCGAGTTGTTAACTTGTCAAAACAGTTTTGTGAGTACAAAAAGCATTAGAAACAAATAGATGACTATCTTGAGGAAATTGTCGACTTACAACACAAAATCAAAGAGTTTCGCAATTTTGTTTATAAACATGGTGAGTCAATCACAACAATTCAAAAGTTTTCTTTTAAACCAAATCCAGATGGATATGGACCAATTCTTGATGATTACCAACCAAGTTTTTCACATAGAGCATTCAAACCAAATCCTCAAGTTTACGATGCATAACATAGAATTGATGACTCAATTATGAGTGTTGTTGAATATAATGTATTGAGGAATTAGATCTTTGAAGGCGAGTCGGTTAAAAATGGAAAATGTTGTTTATAACAAACCATTTAACTATTCCAAATCCATAACTTCGTCACACAGCAGGATACTTCTAACACACCTTGGGTTATCACACCTAATCACGAGTCCTCCTCTCATGATGGTCCCCACTCCAATGTTGCACAAATTAATGGTCCTTTACCTTCTTTTAGTGAAATATAGCCATTAGTGAACGATGTCAAGTTCTAAAATATTTTGACACTTTTATGTCTCACATCAAACTTTTGGAACATGCAATTGAAGTTAATTAAAATAAAAATTTGAACATTTTCAATCGCCATTTCTTGTGACAACAAAGGATATTTTTCGAAAGGGCTTTTACCACATGTCCGAAATCTAAAATGTGTGCAATTTATTGGGAGCAGGAACTTGAGAAAGATATTGGACTTATGAAAACATTTTCGAGAAACCGAAACATCGATTTCAAATACTAAGCGTAAAAAGAAAATGTTGAGAAATCATGTTGACCGACTCTTGGAAGATGTTATCTCGTGATACCATAAATGTTGTATTATTACATTACATTGCGGATGCATTTGATTATATATTTGTTGATTACGTTGATAACGTTGAGAATCACGATAATGTGTCACAAATTGAATCTTTCAAAATTGAAATGAGCGATTGTTAAATGAGCTTCGAATGCTAAACGCCGTCTTCAATGGTGTCAAAAGATTGTCAAAATCGAGAACTTGCTTTGCAAAACAAAATCAACCATTGCGTTCAAAATCTTTTGATCCAAAATAGAACAAGCGGATGATGAAAGCGTGTCTTTAAAATGTCAAATTTCAAAATATGAACAAGAAATTGCCAAAGTCAAAATGCGAATATTGTGTCATATTTGATTTGCTCAAAAGACTCGTGCTAAAAGCGTCAAAAGATGTTGATGATCATCTTGCATATACAAAAGAAGTTTTACGAAATAATGGAAACACTCGCTCTGAAAATCAAGATTTGTTACACACTATCCATGACTTAAAAGCGGAGTTGGTAAAACTTAAGCAAGATAAGATTAGTAACACAAGTATACTTGCCCCATGAATGTTTAAAATTGACTCTAGAATGCCTAATGACAATCCACAAGATATTAATGTGCTTCCTTCCACTGAAATAGGAATATTTGCCTCTTTTTCCAACGTTTGCACTTCACAGCTTAAGAGCAAAACCAGGAAGAATAGGAAGTTGCAACGTAAGAGAAGAACAATAAAGACCTTTGAAGTAGAAGAACACCTTAGGACTTTGAATAAAACTCAAGTTGCACCCACTTTAGATGTTGCGTTAGACAAATGTAATAGCAAAAGTGATGTAACGAATGATGAACCTTTAAGTACTTTGAATGTTATGTTTGAAGCATCTTGTGTTAGTTGTCGTAAAAGCATGTTTTCTTGTTGTCATGATAAATGTGTTTCTAATGCTATCTTATCTCGTAAGCGGAACAATAGAAAACAATACCTCTAGGCCCACTAATGCTTCTAAGTCTGTGCTAGGTAAACCGCCCACTAGTGTTTCTGCTACGATCATTGATGTACCTATTGAACCCACTTCACATCCTAGGAAGAAATTATCACCCAGTGCATTCACTAAGACCAAAGCAAAGACTAGTTGGACTTAGCAGAGATGGTTACAAAACATACCAGGATTTAAATGGATTCCTAAAAAATTGTAACGGAACCCTCTAACTCTTCGGGTTCCACTTCTACTTATTCCACAGTGTGCAAATGCATGTGTAATGCAAGTGATACGGATCATCCTCTAGATTGTTGATAGCGGATGTTCACGGCACATAACGAGCAATCTCAAACTATTATCAAACTTTGTCTCAAAGTTCATTAGCCTGTCGAGTTCGGAATGATCACTTTGACTATCATGGGCTACGGAGATTACATCAATGGGAACATCGAAATTAGCGAGTTTATAATGTAGAAGGTCTCGGTCACAATCTCTTTTAGTCGGTCAATTTTGTGATGGAGATTTGGAAGTTGCTTTTGGGAGAAAACTTGTTTCATTCGTGATCTACAAGGAACGATCTTATGTCCAACAACCGAACATCAAGTCTTTACAAATATCAATGCAAGACATGATTGCTTCATCTCCCATCTGCTACTTTCTAAGGCAACATCTCTGAGAATCTTGGTCATGGCACGTCGACTTTCACACTTAAACTTTCAAACCATAACCAATCTTGCGTTACAAACTTGTTGAAGGTCTCCCAAGATTTCGGTATTCTAAAGATCATCTATGCTCACTGTGAACAAGGAAAATCACTGTGCTCACTTTCCTTCAAAGGTGGAACCTGACTCCTAGCATGTGCTTCATCTTCTTCACATGGATTGTGTGGCCCGATCGTGTGCGGACAATTAATGGTAAATGCTACATTCTTGTAATTGTCGATGACTACTCAAGATGGACTTGGGTTTATTTTCTTGAAGTAAAGATCAAGCTCCACAGATGATCATCACCTTTCTCACGAAAATTCAAGTTCAACTCCGAACACGATCGGACAAATCGAGCAGACGGAGGAGGCTGAATTTGTGAATCAAACTCTTCGTGAATATTATGAGAAAGTAGGAATTGAGCATCAAACATCATTTGCACGAGACACGAGAACAAAACGGAGTTGTTGAAAGCGAAACCATACGTTAGTGGAAGCTGCAAAACGATGTTGATAAATGCAAAACTTCCAGATTACTTGTGGGTTTGAAGTCGTGTCAGCTGCATGCTACACTCGAACCGTTCTATGATAACCAAGCGCCACAACAAAACACCTTATGAGCTTATCCATAACATGAAACCGAATCTCAAACATTTTCATGTATTTGGTGCTCTTTGTTACCCAAATAATGATCGTGATGACTTTGGAAGCTCAAGGCTAAAGGCGACATTGGGTATTCGTTGGATACTTTGAAAATTCTAAAGGATACCGAATCGGGAACCGTCGTACAAGGGAGATTATGGAAGCGATTCATGCTAACCCGATGAGCTTCTTGAAATGGCTTACGAGCAAAGCGACTTGGAACCCGTACATAACCGTCTAAACTTCCCCAAATCCATCATCGGTGAACCAAACTTACGACTTACTAAATCGTCAAATGGAATAGCTATTTGCTCCTCTGTTTAGTGATGATATTGATCAACGTGCTCGGATGTATCAAGCTGTTTCATTGCTAGACCGATAATAATCCAATACGATACACTGCAACAACAACAAGCTGTTGAAGAGCACCTCAATTGATTCTACAACAACGGTAACAACAAACCGCATCTAATGACGCTGGACTGGCCGATGATCTTACGAATCATGATGTACCTACACTCATGATTATGATCCAAATCGTTCTTCAATCCTTTCGCTAATGAAGCGCCACTTATAATGTTGCGGAATCATCTACAAGCCATTTGAATCCTCCCAATCGGATAATGTATATCAACATCAACCCTCCACATCGTTGGACTAAAGACCATCCTCTTGTGAACATTATTGGAAACAGAATCAACCGATCGTAACTAGACAACGCCTTGACCGACGGTGAACATTGCATTTATGCACTTACGTTTGCCAATCTGAACCCAAAACATTAAAGAAGCAATGAATTATGACAAGCTGGATTGAATCCATTCAAGAAGAACTTAATCGGTTTAAATGTCTTGAAGTATGAGAATTGGTTGAAACACCAGCGAGGGTCTATGTTATTCGTCTTAAATGGATTTGGAAAAACAAGTTGGATGTTGAAGATGCGGTTATCGAAATAAGTCACTACGGTGGCTAAGGGTTATAGACAAGAAGAGGATTGACTTCTAGGAATCATTCGCACGGTTGCTAGACTTGAGGTTGTCACGGATTTTTTCGTCATTCGCGGCTCACATGAACATCACGTCTATCGGATGGATGTCAAAACCGCTTTTACGAATGGTAAACCGAAGGAAGCGGTCTATGTTAGTCGACGGAAGGATTTGTTGATCGAGTTCCCTAATCACATCTACAAAGCTGAACAAGGCTCTCTACGGTCTCAAACAGGCCCTCGGGCATGAGTACGATGAGTTGTCAACCTTTCTCCTATCTCACAATTTTGTCAAAGGATCGGTCGACCCGACACTTGTTTATACAATATCACGGGAACACATTTTAATCGTTCAAATCTATGGATGACATCATTTTGGGTCAACACATAAAAAGTACTCAAACGCTTTTCAAAACTTATGAAAACACATTTGAAATGTCAATGATGGGTGAACTACGTTCTTTCTAGGACCGCAAGTTCATCAATCACCCGTGGTATTTTCCTAAGTCGGTCCAAATATGCTCTTGAAATTTTAAACAAACATGGAATGCAAAGTTGTGATACCTATGCCACACCAATGGCACATACCAAAAAGCTGGACATTGATTTGCATGGAAATTGGTTGACCCTACCAAATACCAAAGTATTATTGGGTCTCTCATGTATCTAACGACGATGGACCTAACATTGTATTTCTGTATATCTTTGCTCTCGTTATCGATCACGACCAACTAAAACTCACCTCTACGAGGCTAAAAGAATCCTCCGATACATCAAGGGAACCATTAATTTGGGGATCCGGTATTGAAGAATTGCGGTTTTGAACTAATAGCTTTTGAGGGCGCTAATCACGCAGGATGCTTAGATTCTCGGAAAAGTACTTCATGTGGTTTGCAATTTCTTGGTGATAAATTGGTGTCATGGCAATCAAAGAAAGGATTGTACATCGTCCTCAACCGAGCGGAATATGTAGCCATGTCGGCATGTTGTGCTCAATTCATTTGGATGAGAACACAACTCAAAGACTATGGTTACGTGTTGTGAAATTCCAGATGTCTTTGCGACAATCGAAGTGCTATTGCGATCTCGTGCAACACCGTTCAACATTGAAATCCAAGCACATCGATCTTCAATATCATTTCATAAAAGAGCATGTGGAAAAAGGTACCGTTGAATTATATTTTGTGGTGCTCGAACACCAATCTGGCGGACCTTCTCACCAAAGCCTTAGCTCACGCTAGGTTTCTTGAGTTGATCCACGGATTGGCATGAGGTGTTTGACTCTAGAGGAACCGGCGAACTTTTAACACATTCTTAAAACCAGTCAAACACCAAAACCTCTTTTGTAAATAAATTTATCCAAAACAAAAATAGAAAAATATAAAATCTGATAAAATTCAAAAATATTCTTCTATCCAAATTTCTTCAAACACTGCAAGTACAAATCTTCTGTCAACACTTTGCTCTATCAAACATTTCATTATTTTTCCCGGACAAGTGTTAAGGGGGAGAATGTAAATATCTTTCAGTTTCATAAAACCTTGTACTTGCATGTTACCCAAAATTGGTTGTATCTTTGATAATGGTGGATACGTTTCTTGTTTTTATACACTCCTCAGACTCGAATTTGTAAAATTTCACTATTTCTAAAGTCGAGGGGGAGCGTCGTCAAGTTTCTTTCCAAACATCACGTTTTGCTTAACCAAAATGGAAGTTATGGGCTGTGGTAGAAAATGGTTAAGGTGGAGGGACTATTATTGTCATAAGTTGAAACTCATTTTAATATAAAACCCTTCACCTAATTATCCTTTACATTTATTACAAACATTAACTTTTCAACAACCTTCATCCACGCCTAAGATCAAATCTCCAATCCCTGCTTCAAACTTGAATTTTGTAAGTGTTAAACGCTTCATTGAAAGATTACAAACATAGGTTTTAAATCTTATTCAAAACCAACGGTTTGATTTTAAACTAGAAGTGATTTTGGGTTCTACGCATAAGCGTATGAACAAGAAATCACTATGGGGTGTTTTTGATAAAATGGTTTGTATTAAAATGGTTAAAAACAAGTCTAATAATCATTTCCATCAAGATTTTAAACCCATAAAATGTTTTGATCATTTTCATGGTTTAGGGTTTATGTGTGGATTTGGGTACTTTCATGTGTGAGTGTTTGAGGTTAATTAGATACTTGGGTTAGGTTTTTTATATGTTTAATTAACCAAATGCACCTTTGAATCAAACCCAAAAACATCAAATTTGTGAAATTAGACTTTAGGGTTTATGAACTAGTAGGTTTGGGTATTTTTGACTCATGATTCATTTGATGTTAAAACTTGTTGAAAACATATCTTCTTGCTTCTAAGACCTCCCAGAAATCATTTGGTGGATTTTCCATGGCTAGATTGTTTACACGTAGGTTTTGAATGTTTAGGATTTATGTTTACGCATAATGTTATTCTACGTGTAACTGGAATTGACTTGTGATACAATGTGATGTTGAAAGTGATTGAATAACTTGTTAATAGGTGTGTTATGATTAATCTATTTCAGGTTTTTACGCATACCAATTCAGAATCAAGGTTAAAATGGACTTTACGCTTAAGGATCACCTTATGCGTAGACATTACGCATAAGAGCAATCTTACGCGTAACTTATACGCATAAGGTTCTACAATGGGACTCTGGCGTATCCCAGTGAAGGATATCGTAAACTTGATTTCTACGCATAAGGCTTGCTCTACGAGTAAACCTTACGCGTAAATCCTAATCTCGCTTCTGCGTAAGCTCTGTGCTAAGAGTCCATTCCTACGCGTAAGCTTTCTTACGCCTATGATTGACTCCTACGCATAAGCTTGCAAACCTACGCTTAAGCCAAATTGTAACCAATTTTTTTTTGAAATGTTACGCGTACAAACTTGTAATAAGTTACTCATAACGCCACAAGACCAAAATGTCACTAATAAGCAAAAATGGTTAAAATGTTGAGTGAATGAGTGAAAATTTGGACTTCAAAATTCAAAATTAACATACTCACGTAACTTATCACATCAACTTTGGACTATTGGACAACATGTGACTTTAGACTCGTAACATTCATTAACATAACAAATTCAATAATTGGACAATAAAATCAACTTTTGACTAACATAATGTCTTTCGATATGTTGGTTCTTTTGTCTCAATATCTTTCAGATCATGATATGGATGTCATCATGGAAAATGTCAACGCACCAAATGAGCTCACAATGAATGATATCTTCCCAACTGATTACAGCAAGACGATTGGAAAGAATAACCTCAAGGTCGATTTTGAGAACTTCACCTGCTCAGAATCATCTTGCAGAATTGCTGTGGATCTAAAGAATATTCCTCAACCTTGGAGAACACTATATATTATGATCGCCAAGTCTGTGTCTGGAAGAGACAGCGGTCACGAGCATCCCAAACTTATGCATCTACAAACCTTCTGGGGCATGGTCAACAAGCAGCACATCGACTTTGCTAGTCTGATATGGGAAGACATTATGTCCCATCTCAAGAAACCCAGGACAAAAGTTCCTTTTATCAGATACACCAAACTGTTGATCCAAAATATTCTCGGGAAACATCGGGACATTCCCTTGAGACTTAACGACCCCAACAATCACTCTGTGTTGTATGAGCCCACATTAAACATTATCAGATTCAAGGACTCATCGACAAAGAAGCAAGGTGCAGTGCTACTGGATTGCCTTCTCACTGATGATATCAAAAGTTTACCTTCGTATCGTCGATACATAGAAGCTGTGAGCAAAGGCAAAGTAGGGTTTATGGATGAAAAGACTTCTGCTACTCCTACCAGGAAGACAAGAAGGTCTGGAAGCGTAGAAAGCACTGGGAGTGCCCTCAAGTATCCTAAAAGGCATCCAAGACTCAAAAGAAAAGTCCCATCTAAGGGTGCCATTCCTAATCCTAAACCGGCACTTAAACTAGAGGACGAAGACTCTGAGGATACTGAGTCTAAAGAGGTGGTTCGTTATTCCGAAACTGCAATAGACGAAACAACCTCACTGAGGTCAGATGACAAACCACTCAGTCCCAAATCAGACAAGGGAAAGGCTCCAGTTGTTGAGGACGAAGAAGAAAGTTCTGATGATGAACCAAAGGATGAAGAGAGAGCTTACCACAAGACTCTCAAGCAGCTGAGATTGCAACATGTTGCTACTGAATTCAACATCCAACAAACTAGAGGCCCTGGAGATTCCAGTGGTGGTGCACTAACCACACCAGTTCTTGATGCGGTTAATCAACCCGATAAGAGAACTGGTACCACTACTAAGGAATCAACAGACCAACAGCAACAAGTGTCTGAAATCAAGTTCGACTTTGAAGAAGAAGAGGAACAAGAAAAGAATGAGAAGATAACAGTTGAAGACGTGGAGCAAGCGGCTAGGGAAAAGGCTGAAGAAGAAGCTCGGGCTAAAGCTGAGGAAGAACGGTTTCGAATTGAGGCTGACAGTTTCATTCAAGATAATCCTGAACATAACCCTGAAGAAACTTCTGAGCCACCTAAAGACCTAGAACCATCTCATGACTCAACTTCATCAGATTCATCATCTCATTCATCACCACCACCATCCAAAGATGCTACCACGGATCCTCATCGGATCGATCAAGAAACCCTCGACACTTGGGCATCACGTGCAAAACCAAGATTATTAAAGTGTCGGGGCAAGCAAGGAAATGAAATGTGGTTAACAAGTTAATCGGCTAGGCAGCGGGGTTAACTTACTCGGTGATTTGATGAACGAGTTCTCTGAGGAAAGAGACCAGATCCAGCAATTCCTCAACCGAGATATTCAAGGTGAGATGGACAAGACGATTAGGGACTATACTCATAAGTTCCTTCTCGACACCGTCCCTTGAGTCACAAAAGAAATTTTCGCAAGACAACTCTATCCACATCTAATGTCTTTGGTCGAGCATACACTTTCTACCACACCAGCGGTGATGCAAATCCGACCAGTTCCGCCTCCTGTTGTCACTGAAGCTGACTTGATCTCAAAATTAATAATGCAGATGTCTTCTCGATCTGGAACTTTCAATTCTGATGAATCAACACTTTTTGAGGGATTGCTTGCATATCAACTAATGCAAACTTGCAAGGAAGGAGCTGGCCAAGAAAAGCGACCAAGAGACGATGATGATGCGGACAAGGATTCAGAGCCTAAGCGTCGAGAGAAAGCAGGTGAATCCTCATCTATGCCACCCCAAAGACCACCACCACGGAGATCATCTCAACGACCTCCTCTTCTAATAAACCTCGGGATTACGAGTCTCCACCACCATCGGAGAAAGCGGTGATCATTTTCAATACAGTCGACAACAAAGAGATTCTGAGCCCCACAACCACCCTCATCTACAACATCAACCAAGCAACAATCAACATCATCCTCCAAGCCAAAGAAGAAAGGTCTACCTCGGTTGTGTCATGGTTGGATGAAGATGACAACGATGAATCAATTGTTTTCCAAGCTTGTTGATGCCACCTCGATTCGGGAAGGCCAAGAACCGGTAGATGGTCGAACCATGGAGCACGTTAAGATAATTTAGGATAAGTTCAAAGTGAAGAAGATGACGAAAGAGGAGTTACGCCGAATCAAGAACGATGCGTTTCAACTGCTTAAGGACAACTCTGATAGTGCTATTGAAGTCGAATATCATCTAGACACAGAAATAACGTAGAAGCAGTGACAAGTTGTACGTTACATACATAAATAACGTAGTGGTCGATACAGTGATGAGTTGTACGTTACACACAGAAATAATGTAGAAGTATATACAGTGATGAGTTGTACGTTACACACAGAAATAACGTAGAAGCAATGACAAGTTGTACGTTACATACAGAAATAACGTGAGGTCGTCTGATCATGAGTTGTCGTTACACAAAAAATAACGCGAGGTCGATATAGTGACGGGTTATGCGTTACACGAAATAACGTGAAGCGGTGACAAGTTATGCGTTACATACGAAATAACTTGAGGTCGATCGGTGATGAGTTATGCGTTACACACGAAATAACGTAAAGCGTTGACAAGTTATGCGTTACATACGAAAAAGCGTGAGGTCGATCTGATGATGAGTTGTGCGTTACACACAGAAATAGCGTGAAGCGTCTGGTGATGAGTTATGCGTTACATACGAAATAACGTAAAGCATTGATGAATTGTACGTTACATAAAGAAAAAACGTATAAGTAGTTATGGAAGCATAGCATAGTGCGATATTGTAATAGTGGGCATGTTACGCAGTAGTGGGCATGTTACGCAGTTTAACATGAAGAGGTATCAGGCATAAGAATTCGTAGTCTACTCTACACTCTCTTTAAGTTAATTATTCCTTAATCTCATTAAGTTTGTTACATCAACGTTATTCTCATTTAAACTTCGCGACCCAATCAAACAAGAACAGCCTTAAAGTTTAAATGAGAATGAGTTTATACACATTTAAACTTCACAACCCAATCAAACAAGAACAGTCTTAAAGTTTAAATGTGAGTTAATTAAGAAACTTAATGACTTTGAGAAATAATTAATTTAATTCAAATGAGAGCTTATACGAACCTAAAATACATTAGTAACACATAGCATGACTACATCGTGTAACGGTAGGCAAGGCATGGCAGACATTGGCAGCTGACGGCGTTGAAGTGTTTTTAGGAAAATTTGGTTATAGTTTAGGTTTTGAAAAATACATAATTCTCTATAACCTTGGCTCTGATACCAATCTATAACACCCCCAAAATTTGCACAGCGGAAACGTTGGGTCATGGGATGCTACTAAATCAATATACACAACACAAGATAATAAAGAATGGAAATTCTGTTCCATTTTCAAAATATAGATTTATTTAAGAAATAGTTTTACATCATTGTTTCAAAGTCGGAGAAGTAAACCCATAAAAATATATGTTATCCCATTAAAAGTTGTATTAAATATGATTGTAAACACTTGGATGCCGAGTCTTCAACGTATGTCTTTGCCATTGCCAGCGTCAAGAAATAAACTGAGAAAAACATGTTAAAATGTCAACACAAAGGTTGGTGAGTTCATAGGTTTAAGTTTAAGAAATCAAGTTTTCAAGTTGGACCACGATTGCACATATAGCATCTCGTGAATGACACTATATGCAAAAGGCTATTATGCTAGTACCAAGTTCATGCTGTTGAAACTACGACGGTGTGCATGCATCTAGAAGCATGATAAATAAAAGCCAACAAATGTATTTCGGTACACTCAATCAATACGAAATGATAAGCGCCCGATGTTTATCTATCCGGTCAAACTCGAGCGGAGGTGTCATCCCCAATAGGTCTCTATTCATAACAATCGGTCCTCCCCAAAGGGAACTAACGGTTGCATAGTTGGGATTCAAGGTTGTTTCACGTAATAGTGTTTTCAGTTTCAGGTCTGAAAAGAGTTTTGCATGTTTCTCACCCCATAGTTTTATAAAGCAAGTAATAAAAGTAAAAGTGGGGCTATAAACTCACCTTAGAAGTTCGAAGAATAAAGCATAGAGAGATCGAGTGTGATATAGCAGTGGCTCCTACCCGGGACCAAAGAACGAGATGGCATGACTCAGAATAATGATAGATGTTTGGTTTACGACCAAAAGGAGGGAGTATTGAATATACAAGTCAATAGAGTGTTATTGGCGTTGATTTATAAATATGCCGATGTTACCGAGAGTTTGGTTTAGTTACTTCGAGATGTGTCGATAATTTATATTACTTTTGTTTTAAATATTATCTTGTCTTTTAGTCGGGTTTTGGTGTTAAAACTAAATATGTTAATTTGACGAAATTACTAACAAGATGTGTCAAGAATAAATTGTTTAGACATTTGTATTATTAGTTATAAAAGTGTATAAGTTTGGGGTCCAAAGATAGTTGTTAGAATGTAAAAGTATATAAAAGAATATCAAAGTTATAAACTCGAGGGGTTGAATTTGTAAGGATTTATATAAGTTTCTAAGTTATAAAAAGTTTTTAAGAATTGTGTTGAATGACATAAAGTCGAAGGACTAAGATTATAAGTATTCATATTAGTTTTGAAAACTTATTAAAAGTTTTAAGAAATTTGATAAATGACATTAAGTGGAGGGGCCAAAGCTGTCAAATGAAGAAACTTGTAAAAATATTATAAATTACAAAAAAAGTGCCCACCCAGATTCGAACCTGGGTGGTTTGTGTGAACCTGAATGCCCCAGCCAAAGGAGCCACAAGGCTTCTCGTGTTTTACTTTACAAACTATATCTATATAAGTAGTAACTAACAGTAATTATTTAGTTATAAATCTTCACAGTTTGTAAATCGTGCATGTACATATTGTTTTTGGTTTCTTCTCCAAAGCTGTTTGCCATTCTTCATCTCATATTCTAAATATGCATAAGGTTTCTGAGATTGTTTTTCCTTTTAACGAGCATATATAAATGTTTATAAATAAGTTTTGCAAACAAAACTATTTAACAACAATGATCTGCAATGAGTTGAGTTCGATTACTACGAGGATAAAGGGGGTACATACGAGGAACGAACAAGAACCAAAGAAACCCGAAGCCTTTTTCTCCTTCTTCCTTCTCGGCAGTGAACAAGGAGTAACAAGAGGTGTGTTGGTGAGTTGGGAGAGTTGTAAGTGTGAGACTAGGATGTGATAAAAGGGTTGGCTTATATAGCCAAGACTAAGCATGGCCTAAGCAATATTTTAGCTTTTCCTTGCATGAATTTCAAGCAAGTCAAAAGAAAAGTATGCAAGCATGCATGCATCGGCTGAAATGAGGGAGGGTATGGTGGTTTGGTCATGTCAATAAGGTGGATAAGGGAACACATTATACCAAGGTTCTAAGGGTCAAGATGGTCAAGGTATATCTAGGGTATTAGTTTATTTATAGGGTGGCTTAAAGTGAATGTTTTGTCTCCTTTGGTTTGGTCTTACACGCAAGAAAGAAAGAAAAGTATAATGTTATGTTTGTTTTGTGGTCCTGTCGTGGGATAGCAGCAACAAAAAAAAGAAGGAAAAATTCAACAAAGTTGGTCATTTGTTGCTTTTGGTTTCGTCTAATAGAAGAAAAAATATATATATATATATATATTTAAAGTTGTTGCATGGCTTGTAGCTTGGAATGTGTAGAAGAGAATATATATATATATATATATATATATATATATATATATATATATATATATATATATATATATATATATATATATATATATATATATATATATATATATTATATATAACAGAGGCATTTGGCATTAATGCCTCCTCAATGACACCTCAATGACACCTCAATGCCACCTCAATGCCACCTCAATGCCACATAAGCATTTTTTTGCCAACTAAGCAATTAATTGTTAATTTTCATTTTTTTTCGGATTTTTTTTAAACATTTTTGAAAATTATGCCATATAAGCATTTTTTTGCCAACTAAGCAATTAATTGTTATTTTTATTTATTTTTTTTTTATTTTTTATTTTTTTCGGATTTTTTTTTAAACATTTTTGAAAATTGTTTATAAAAAAAGTCCCTTGCAAGGTTTGACCTTGGTTGTTTTGATAAATAACTTGTGTGTTTACCATTTAGGCAACAAGTTATTTTGATAATTATGTTGCATACTATAATATATAAATGGCTATAATTTTATTAGAATCATAGAGTAAATAAAATTCTTTTGAAATCAGTATTATCTTAGGATTTTGTTTCCTTAATTATAACTTTTCAGTGTTTTAAATTGAAATACGGAAAAAACTAATATTATTATTTTTTTTTCTCAAAACCCTAATATCCATTATAAACTTTATACGAATTCTTTGTTCTTTTGGTTGCATGTATTTTTTTTCTTATAATGTTTCTAACGCTAATTTTCTTTTAGTTGCATGTATTTTTGTTCTGAAGAATTTTCTGAAGAAAACTCCATCACAATTTTAGGGTTTTAATGATTTTTAATGTGTTTTTGTGTAGGTTACTATGTAGCCAGTAGTGGATGAAGAAGGATTACTCAATTCATTTAAACATGATTTTTCAGAAAAAGGACACAAATTAAGCTATATCATTCAAGGTATGTTTTCAATTTTTTTAAAACTTGACTGATTTCCTAATGGACTTTGATCAGGATAAGTCATCTGGTTGCTAAGCTATTACATGGTATGTTATCAAATTCACATAAATATTTGAGATTTGCATACTACAGTAATATACAAAACTGAAACATGCATATGCTAAAACATGGAAAGCTCCAACGATGTAGATTTAATTATCTACTATCCTGATACACACTTGCAATATATGTTTTGCAGTAACAAGGAATTTTTCAGTTTTGCATATTAGTTTTTAGTTTTTCAGCGGTTTTATATGACTACATATGGCCTACAACATGTTTATAGATATAAGTGATGCTTCTTTTAAGAATTTTTACACTGATTTTGCATGTCATTTTATTATGATTTTATCAGATTTTAGCCGACACAATTAATCTACCATTTCGAATAGCCAAGGGTTGCAAATACTGTAAAAGAGATGATGCATCTTCTTGCCTTATTCATTTTGGTGTTGACAGGTAAATTATAGTAGCTTCAAACATGCCTCAAACCTAACTTTACGCTTAAGTTTGCTGAAGCTAACTAGAAATATATGATTCGTGAATTCATTTATTTTGCTAAAATTCACACAAGTTGTTATAGCATGAGAATGATCACATGTTCTGATTTAAGTATGCTATCTGTTTATGTAGGTCAATCAGTTTACCATCTTCATTTGCATGTTTTTGACGGAGGACAACAAACATTCTACGCCAATCATCCCTATCTTCAGGAACAGACCCCATCGTCACACTCCATTTCCACTTCTAAACACCCTTTTTGTATCACAGTCCTCCCAATATGTATATGACAAGAAAATACTAATTTGTTCATTTGTTGCGAGTTGTTATTTTATTTTTATTTATTTAATACAAGTGAGATTTTACGATCGTGTAACTTTAAGAACTTCATCTTGATGAGCTTGAAAATGTTTTCGGTCGACATGTTCTTGATCCTTTTATGCTCGATAATTGCGGTGTCTTGCGATTCGATGGGGGAGTTCCACAACCGACGTGGAGCAACAACCATACCATCAACATCACGCAAACGTAAGTGACCCACTGCTATTTTATTCTAACTCCCGCACACATAGTTTTGGCTGCTTCACTTAAATTGCAGACTTAGTCATCAAATCAGAGAGTCATGGGAAGTCACTACTTTTTTAAAGACCTATGTAAACTACAGATGTAAGATGTTTCACATATCTTTGGATTTGTTTTTATTTCTCATAACGTTTATGGTTCAGCCTTTTCCAGAGTTTTTACTTGATAGTGGTGAATCATGTTTTTTTACGGATTTGTAATATACCTTCTAGACAGTTGAACTCCGATAAACATTAGCTGCATATATAGGCTGCCACATAGGTATGTTCTTAATTGCCTTTCCACTAAACATGTTGTCTCATTCATATTATAGGTGAATTAGAGACACAAGTTGCGCCACAAATGAGAGCAAATGTGGTGAGCCTAATAGGACCACAAATGGCAGCTCCACATTTCTTCTGAGATTTCACTGCAGGACCTGTTTTGCCCCACAAGATCAAGGTAAATTACAGTCTTTATTTAATTTTAGCTATACCTTGATTATTTGGGTCCATCCACATGAAAAACCTGTTTCGTATATCAACCGACTTCTAAATGCATGAAAACATCTCTTTCCCTGCAATTTGAACAAGGGATATACACAGAGTGGTCCATAGATACACAAAGATTTCATTACCTAACCATCACATCTGATGTTGAAGGTTACAGTCAGCTTTTGTCTTTATCTAACTATCCCATCTGATTTTGAAGTGTATGCAGAAGAGATTGATGAGGTGTTTGGCTTTGGAAACGAGGAGAATGGTAATGCAAATGGAGCATTGCAGGTGGTGTTGACTGATCACAACGTATTGGATTGCTCAATCTATCACGAGCCATTGTGCACCCCTTTCCCTTTCTTCTAGGTACAACATTTTTATATTTCAGTTTTATCGTAAATAAGTACTATCAAATGTGTATTTCAAACCTCTCTACTGAGAACTACTTATAATGCCAATGCGGATGATCAAAATCAGTTGTATGATCAATATACTGTAGAGTGGATTTCTTCTTGAAATAAGCTATTCCAAACACCATATAACTATTAGTTACTGAAATGGCTTTAATGTTAGGACATAGGCCAGCGCTGTATAGTCATAAGTGTCTCTTCTATGCTTACTTAAATAGCGCATTCATCAAAGACAACTTACTAAAGGTAAAAAAATTAAATTCTAATTTGGCAGTCTTTAAAATGTCATCATATATTTTGCTTTAGTCATAATATTAACTATACTAAAAACTCTCTTCTATATCTGATCCATGTTTAGTCATATTATTAACTATACTACTTCTTTAAAATGTCATCATTTACTAATTCTGATCCATGTTGAGACTGATAGCACGACAGATAACAAGCTCTCTTAGCGTTAGGATCATCTTGTGTAAGGTAATTGGTTGATAACTCATAAGGGTGAACCACATTGGACATCAAGAGGTTAGCTTTTAGTTGTAACTTTATTATATATCTGTTATTTTATATAATTTCACCTTCAATACTTTTTCCCTTTTGACTTTTTTAGTATCTTTATCGGTTAGGGTACTGTCGTTATTTGGTAGCAATATGCAACTTAAAGTCGTTAAGTATATTGTCCACGTGGGCATATTAATATGTTTCACTATGGGGTATGGGCCTAACATTTCTTGTGATTGAGTTGTTGCATCCCACCGAGTTTAGAACGTTGAATAGTGATTATATCGTTACATCCAGGTTGGTTCGCTTCGATCTTGATGCATTAGCCTTTTTTCACGATGAGGTATTTCTACTATGATACTACCAACATAAATACTCATTCCCATGCTTATAAGCTTATTCAAACATTCTTTAAAAAAAGTGCTTATTAGCTTTTTATTGGCTTAAAAAGTGTGTCTTGATAAAGGTGCACCTTAGAAGGTGTGTTTTCGAGACATAATAAGCTCTTTTATAGAAGCTTAGCCACACACCTGTGATAAAGAAAGTCTTACCCAACATCTTTTTTTATCAGGAAACTTATTTCAGACGAAATGGCCCGTTGATCGAAGGAGTTCATTTGATCCATAATCGAGAAAATGGCGGCTGCTACACCAGAAAGGCTCTGGTCCTAATGAAAATATATCAACTTTCAATTTGCGTATTGTGTGTTTTTTGGTCATTTGTATCCCCCCTATTTACATGAAAAAAAAGATTTGTATATATCTCTATGTATAATAATATCATTTTATCTGATAACTTTAAGTAGATCCGAAAAGTATGTCATCCATGTGGCACAAAATGTTTAATGTCCTTTTCAGGATCCGGGACTGTTAGCTCAGTTATATGCAAAAGACATCACTCTTGATGATAAGCAGGAACTTTGTGAAGCTTTTCATAGAGAATTGAAGTAAGTACTAATGTTCTGAGAGCTATTGCTTATGTTTGTGTAAATATATTGAATGCAACAACCGCAAAACATAGCTCAAAGCTCACCACAGGTTGAGGATGAACATGTATTAGTAATGGAGATCTCTGAAAAAGACATTCTTTTCGAGAAAAGAAAGGTTAGGAGCTCTAATATACCTATTTAATGGTTATGCTTCTTCAAAGTTTGTATTCGTCTTTAAACCTCATTTTTCTTGATAGAAACTATTAGAGGTCAAGGGTTTGACCCCACGGGAACAGTAAAAAAAAAGAGCAATTGTAGCATCGAATTGGTGAAATCTTTATTGGAAAAAATGCTCCAAAGAGCAAGAATCCTAAACTCTGATGAGGTAAATTGATAAGTTTATCAACACATTTTACAGTCGAATGTAAATAGATTTAATAATATTGATACTCATTGTTATTAGGTTGATCTTTACTTTGGAGACATTGAACAAGAAATCACAAAAATGCGAGACTGAATATTAGAATCTAAAGAGCTTGCTCTCCTAGGGTTCTTGCACATAAAGAGTATACTAACATAGGGCAATAGTGTCCGAAAGATGATCATGCGAGGCTGAAATTAGTCTACCAGTTGATGTTGTGCCTCAGAACAGGCAACCAAGCTCTCCCAATTTATACTAAATCCGTTTATAAAATTGGAGTGTTGGATACAATGAAATTACAGCTCTTAAGCCTATTTATAGATTTTAATTCATGAGAATTCATTCAATACTTTGATTCCTAACAGCTATTACTGATGTGGATATAACCAGTTATAGATGCTAATATGTTATCTCTTTTAATTGAAGATGGGCCCAGAATAGATGGCTTTCAAATAACTGGGGATGCAAAACTAGGAGGTAGAATTTTAGGCTGTGGTTTTCCTGTAAGTGGGACCTCAGTATGCATGTTTCAGGTAAAAGAACATTATACATTCCAATTTTCAGCAAAAGTGTACTTTAAATTCTAAGAGAGAATGAGAGATTGATATATTATAATTTTGCTTGTCTGTGACAGTGGGTTTGTTTTCTGCAAGACGGAAAAAGGGAGTACATTGATGGTAAGTATTTAGAGACTCATATATGCCATTTGACAAGCATAGTCTGGTCCATTATCTAATCCCGTTGATCCACCCATTTTGCTACATCGAGTAAAATGGTTGGTTTATCATAGATTGTGCCATTTGATTATTATTTGTGCTTAGAAGGGAGGAAGTCAAGGTATCTTGCAGTCCCATCAGTATTTATTTGCTCTTGACCTGCAGTATTCTTGATGACACGGGCCACAATCAGATTATTCTCATCTAAAGAATGGAGAGTCACTGAGCTCATATTCTGCTGAATTCATGATAAGTGGATGGGATTATCTTAGGATTATCATTCTTGGTCTAAATCACTGCATTCTTATTGTAAACTTTGTTTTCAGAAAGAATGGAAAATCATGTGCCGAAGACGATGCAACTATTCTACACCGTGCATCAAGTGAAATGAAGAGTCTTTTGTCTGGATTTGACTCGATGTTATATTTTCTATCTTTTCATTTTTTAAGTTGTATTATATCGTCTAAACCAAGCTAAATTCGGACATGTTTATATACTATTTTTCGTACATTTAGAACTTTTATGGGTGTTTGGATATTTTCAGCCGACCTAAACCGGATCCTTCAGTCCTAGAATAGTACAATTTTATTTAGTTGGCGGAACTATTATATTAATGCTACATCTTGGCTAACCTTACATTGATGCTTTTATCTATTTTACAGAATGCATAATGAAAATAGGTATAAGAAAATCCATTGGTTGTTTATATGTAAATGCTCCATAGCTGATGGTTGCAAATGATATTTTTGTTTTGTTTACGTTTTTACTGAAGTACATGTATATGCTGGTACGAGACTCGATGATAGTGGATTATAATATTGTAAACTTGACTTTGTTGATTCAGGTCTCTTTGGCTGTATAGATTGATGCTTCTTTTGTTTCGGGATTTGGAACTTTTCTGAGCGGATTTTGGTATCATGGAAAACCACAACATGATTGTTGGGCAAAGGCGAGACATGCAAATTTGAGAGACATGATGATGGACCAATACTCGAGGTTTTTCCTAAAGTTTTGTAATTTAATACCTTTTGCATTTTCATGTTGTGTCAATACGTAGATGTATCATTCCTTGGTAATGTTAACTTTCGAAGCTTGACCACTTGACATCAAGCAAATCAACATATTATGACAAGAGTTGAAATCCGCTCACGTGGACTAGAAATGTTGAGCCATGTTAGATGGTCACTTCATATTATGTCGCTATAGTAAAATATGACACGATAATTATAAGTCATGGCAGCCATCGGCAGCGCTTATATGCCCGGAGGGCTTATAAATCATGCCCGTAATATAAAATTAATTGTCTTTAATTTGGTATGCATTATGATATATGAACCACCTAATTCAAATCAAATTCCCTATTTTTATCTCATTAGGTATTGGGGATTCGGTATTAAAACTCGATTTACGATTTGCAATAGAGCAATTGGTTGGTAGAGAGCCGTAAAGTTCATCTTTTGCATAAGTTATACATTCCATTTTACATAGATTGCAACACTGGCAAACCAAGATCTAGAGCTACTCGATCGCCCACTGCTACGGACTTCAAGTTGGACCCAATATCTTTGATGATACCAGCACACTCATGTCCAATTACCATAGTATTTTAACTAATAAATTTTCTAACGGGTCAAATACTAACACTTGCATCATTTTCTGTAAGTAAAAGAACACTGATTTCCACACTCGAAGAATGAAAGGGGTCGGGCAATGCAACATCCACATTGTTAACACTCGCTTTGAAATCTGTAGGTAGCATTAAACATTACAGGCCTAAGTATGACTCTGTTTCTTAGAGACAATTGTTTTATAATAATGTTTGACAATTCTAAAAAATGTATTTTAGTTAACAAAAAACAACAAACAAATAATTATAAGTCATGCCCCCATTGGGCTTAAAAACTATATATATATATATATATATATATATATATATATATATATATATATATATATATATATATATATATATATATATATATATATATATATATATATATATATGTCTTATAAATTTTGAATTAAGCTTGTATAGTTTTTAGGGTGCGATTGGGTTGGTTTGGACACGAGAGCCCAAAGTGAAATAAAATGAAGTTAGATCCGTTGGGTTTGAGGCGGTGAGAAAATATAAAGTTTATTATATATTTATTTTATAAAATTTTTATTATCGAGGTCAAGGTGAAAAATATCCCGTGACTTGTCGTGTTTAAAGTTCGAAGCGAAAGAAAAAAAAAATGTAGCCACGAAAACAGGTAATGGAAATTCACGAGTTCTTACAGTACCTACCCCTTAAAAGAAACCACGTCCTCGTGGTTTAAGATGCGAGAATCGTTGAGGTCGATATAGTGAAGAGATGTGGGTATATACACTTAAAACGTGTCGTGGAAAAGAGGCTAGTTGTTCAAGAAAGATTTAGCAACATGAGGCGTTAGTTGAGTTCAAAATAGAAAGAACAGAGTCGTATGAGGTTATAAAGGATGGAGCATAAGAGTGCCATAAAAGATCGTGACCAGTGACAGAGGTGGTTTAAATACGTGTGCGAGAATCAAGTAGTTGTATGTTACATAAAGAAATAACATAGAACCAGTGATGATTTGTACGTTACATAAAGAAATAACATCGAGGTTGATACGGTGTGAGTTATACGTTACATACGTAAATAACGTGAAATTCGATAAATGACGAGTTGTGCGTTACATACGAAATAACGTAGAAATCGATACATGACGAGTTGTGACGTTACATACGAAATAACGTAGAAGCGGTGACAAGTTGTACGTTACATACGAAATAAGGTAAAGGTCGATCGATGATGAGTTGTATGTTACACACGTAAATAACGTAGAAGTCGATCGGATGACGAGTTGTACGTTACACATAGAAATAACGTAGAAGCAATGACAAGTTATGCGTTACATACGTAAATAACGTGAGGTCGATCATAAGATGAGTTGTCGTTACACGAAATAACGTGAGGTCGATATAGTGACGAGTTATGCGTTACACACAAAAATAACGTAGAAGCGTTGACAAGTTGTACGTTACATACGTAAATAACGTAGAGGTCGTCTGATGATGAGTTGCACGCTACACACGAAATAACGTGAAGCGGTGACAAGTTGTATGTTACATACGTAAATAACGTGAAATTCGATCACGTGATGAGTCGTGCGTTACACGGAAATAACGTGAGGCGTACTGGGTGATGAGTTGTACGTTACATACGTAAATAACGTAAAGCATTGATGAATTGTAAGTGTTGGGATATAAAAGATTAAAGTTACAAGAAACAAAGTCTTTGAAGAGTTAAAATCTTGAAGTCAATCTTGCTAAGAATGAAGTCAAAGTCTTGCTCGATTCATCAAAATCGCATGCTTAAAGGACGATATGCAAAATCGTTAAGGATTATCTTGTAATTCTAGAATGTTCTAAGATTAGTATAGTATTACTTGTCGTACAATGTTTGTAATTGTAAACCCCTAGGTTGGCATTAGAGATATGCATTTTTAGAGTTTTAGAGAGTATGATATTAGAGTTTTAGAGTTGTTAAAGAATCTATATAATAAGCAGGTTCTAAGTATTAATAAAATCGTTGAAGTTAAAAATTAATTCTTCTTAGCTTTGTTAAGTAAATTCCATACTTAATAGAGTTTGTTCGGTGTTTCATTGTTAGTGACTTAGGATTTATCCGAGTTATTAAACCACTTACAAGCTATATAGTTAGTTTGGTTAGAGTACATCGATCCAACAAGTGGTATCGAGCTTGTAGAAACTCGACGACTAAGAAGAAACCCTAAAACCTAGTTAACAACAAACCCTAAAGATGTCGATTGTTTCGCACCACCACCATCCATCACCTCACTCGAATACCAATCATCAGAAGGGAGAGTACGATCTATGGAGCATGAAGATGAGGCGTTACATTGCTATGCTGAGACCATGCAATGTGGAATGTAATTGTCAATGGCAATGAAGTTCTTGTAGAACCATGAGATTCTGGACAACCTAAACCACCCAAGGTCGTCTTACGGCTGATGAGAAATCAATAAAAGGCTCTCAACATCCTCTTGTCACGCTATACGATGGTCACCTACTCAAGTTTCATGATGCTAAGGATGCTAAACAACTATGGGCTGCTCTCAAGACAAGGTTTGGAGGTAATGATGCTTCCAAGAAGATGCATAGAAATCTGTGAAACAGCAGTTTGAAACTTTCACGGTTGGTGAAAGAGAAGGTCTTGATCTTGCCTGATAGATTTCAAAATCTCTCGACATGCTAGAGTTATACAAGGCGAGGTATCTCGCTGAAGATGCCAATCAAGTTCTTAAGGGTTTGCCATCGACATGGCATGTGATTGCTACAATGATCGAGAGACAACCCGGATTAGATACTATGGACTTTGATGATCTCTACAACCATCTCAAGGTGTATGAGCATGAGATGAATTGCCAAACAAGTTCAAAGTCTCACAAGATAGCTTTTGTGTCATCTCGAAAGAGGCGATTTCCACTAAAAGTCACTTACCTACTCAGTCTTAATTCCTCAAAGTAATCGTGCATATCCCCGCTCATTCTATCACAACCATGACCAACCCCACATTATCACCAACAAACACTATCCATTATGATGAAGTCGTATGCTCATTCTTTGCTCACCAAGCCACTTTACCTGTTATTTATGAAGAGGATTTGTCACAGATTGAAGAGGATGCTCTTGAAGAAATTGATATCAGGTGGTAAGTTGCTATGATCACTTCAAGGATCAAGAAGAAAAACAGGAAGAGGCCTCGACTTCAAACCCAAACAGGGTATCACTTTTGACAAATCCAAGATTGAATGCTTTAACTGTCAAAGGACTGGACACTTTGCAAGGGAGTGCAAGTTTGCTAAATATCAAGCAAACAGGATGACTGAGAAACCTAAGCTTGAACTAAAGGAAATTCATGTTACTGAAACAAAAGCTTTGGTTGCTCAAGAGAATCTATCGAGGTTGATTGAGTCACTGAGTTTGATGATGAACCGATAACCTATTGTATGGTTGCGATGGAAGAATCAATGGAAGAGTTTGGTGAGCACAACCTTGATGAGGAACTGAACATGTTGTTTTAGAATCGAGAGATGGTCTAGGAATCTTTGATTGGAGCATGGGCGAAGATGAACACATTACTTGCTTGCTATAGCTACTTCCGTTGGGATTTAGTAAATCCGTTACTTAAAGTGTCGGTCACCTCAAGTATGTATACTCGTTAAGCTCGTAGTTATAGTAATTGGTGTTAGTATTTAGTTTACTTTGTAACACCGTGGAGGACGACGGTCTTTACCCTATATGCACGATCCAGACCTAATAAGCGTCTAAAGCTTATACCCTATAAATACCCTTTGCCCTCCGAGGAAAGGGTTGGAGCTTCATAATACATTTTCTTTGTCTCTAAAGTTCCCATCCTCTCCCACTTTCTCTCTCTAAACCTTATCTCTTTATACCTAACATGATAAACCAAGATCTTACAATGGTATCAAGAGCCATGGTTTGATCATCCATTTCTCATGTTCTTGGTTTGATTGTTATTTTTGGGATAAGGTTTGGTTTTATGCAGCGTATCGTGGTGGTTATCGTGGTCTCGTATCTGAGTTTTTGTACCTTTAAAGCTTTAAATTTTACACTTTTTAATCCAAGATTCTTGTGGGTTAAGGTTTATTGGTGCTTAAATTTAGTTTCTTGCAAAAGGTTCAAACTTCTGAGTTTTCTTGGTTTTATGCGTGTTTGGATCACGATTATGCGATCTTCTGGCGTAAGAGAGAATCGAGTTTTGATCTTCAAGCTTTGTTGTTTTGGTGTTTTTAAGGTTGTGTCATCATTATAAAGTGGTTTTCTAAGCGGTTTGATCATAAAGCGTGTTTGGAAAAATTTGTACTTCCTCATATGAAACCCTAGTTCTCGCGTAAGATAAATCCCTCACAGCGTAAGTGTTTTCACGAGATCTTCATTTACGGTGGTTACTCGATTGTTCTTCTTGCTTGGATAAGCACTGAAAAACACTTCAACTTTGGATATCTCTGCACTATGAAGTGTAAGAGATTTTGTGGGTAAAACCCTAATTTTACATAAGCATAAAACTTACAGTAAAAATTCTTACGCATAAGCCTTCTCTTACGCATAAGCTTCGTCTTACGCTAAGGAAACTTCGCATAAGGTTCTTACGCCTAAGCTTTGGTTTCGCATAAACTTAAGCCTTTTACCTAAAACTCTACGCGTAATCTCTAGACTACGGCGTAAGCTACAATCTCTGGCGTAAGCTTGTGTCTGTAAAGTTTGTTATTACGCCTAAGGCTGCTACGCGTAAAGTTCGCATCTCACATAAGTGTATAAGTTATGCGGTTTCTCTCTTGATTTTGTAAAATCCCGTGAAAGAATCTATTTCGGTTAAGTCAAAGATTTGTAAAATCCGTAGAATTTAAACATGTCTTACATTCTTGATGATGTGCAAGGCTGCGGGATCGATACTAAATCCTCCATGCTTGATAGGCGACTATGAATCTTGGTCACAAAGAATCGAAATTTATCTTTGCTTAGGAAAGGAGAATGGGGTTAACATCCTTAAGTCGATTGATGAAGGACCTTATCGAGTTGAGACCACAGAGACTTAATTGATCTGCAATGACGGATGGTACAATGATCTTTGGATTAGGCGGACCAAAGACATATGATGGTATTTGAGTGATAAGGAGAAAAGATTTGATGTTGATATCGGGCTTCTAACATCATACTTGAGGGTCTTCAAAAGATATCTACAAGGTGATCAATCACAACACGAAGCCAAAGCGGTTTGGGATAATGTCAAGATGCTTCTCTCGGGTTACGAATTGACTATAGAGATAGAGAATCACATCTGTATGATGAATTCGAGCACTTTAATATGAAACACGAAGAAAGTGTCTATGAATATTCATTGAGATTCCTGGTACAGGTGAATGATATGAGAATATCAAGATGACTATGCCAAACATTAATTTGAACTCAAAATTCGTAAACAACATGAATCCGAATGGCACAAGTTTGTCACTTACATGAATCTTACCAAAGGACTTAAGAACACCAACTATGAGCAATTGTATGCCTTCCTTCTTGGAATGAAACATGCTATGTTTGAAAAAGTTCTTGAGCAGTTCAAATCTCAACCGGGAGAAACAAGCTCATCAAATGATACAAGCGCATTCTTCACCAAAGCGTCACAAGTCACACCCGTGGAAATGATAATCACAAGCCCGTTCACGATTAGGGATATAAGCAACCTAATTGATCGCGTCATGGAGCACTTTATCAATAAATTGGCTCTTATGGTTAAACAAAACTTAACCTTCTCTCCACATACCAGAGACTTCACACTAACAATGAAATGGGGCGCATCCAATCTACACAACCATGCTTTGGTCGAGGAGATGAAAAGATTCTGATACAACCCGGTTCAAGAAAGCGATCTGAACAAGGAAGAGTGGGCTGGTAGAGGCTATCTTTGCAAATCGAATTGGGAAGGAATGGAAACGGTCAAGCAAAGCCAATCAAGTGCTACAAGCCCATGGTGGAGAAGGGCACATTGCTAGGAGCGCACTCAACCAAAATGCACTCAAGCCTGAGAATACTTGAGGACAAGATGTTGTTGGTTCAAGCACAAGATAACGGTGTAATGTTGAATGAAGAGGAGGCATTGTTCTTGGTGATGGGAATGCTAGAACATATGATGGAGATGTGGACGAACAACGATTGCATCTTTTCTCGAGAACAATCCCAGCGCCTTTCAAGTTCGCAGACCCTGATGCATTTGACTCGGATGTTGATGATGTACCATGTGCACAAACTATCTTCATGGCTAATATCTCTCCATGACCTCTTCATCTCAACAAGCCGGTCCATCCAAGGAATCCATCATTAAAGGTACTCAAACTATATGATGTGGTTGATGAGCAAAGATTCACCATGAGTACAATCTCTTGAAGTCATTGAGTCGAGATATTGAAAATATGGGAAATAATAATGTTATCCCATATGAACAATATATGAAACAAGATAACATCTTGTTGTACCTAGTGATGAATCTTACGCAATTAACAATGAATGCATGCCTAATGAATACACTTTGCATTTGTGCTGATGATTCCTTGACCACGAGCTCAATACCTATAAGGAACAAGTTGCTATTTATGAACATCGTGCTAAGTTTGAGTTAACTACCCGTGAAGCGGGATATGGATAACCAAATGCGTTACAATTATTAGAAAAAGTAATTTTAGAGAAGAGTATTAAAACAAGAGTTAAAGTCCTTACAAGAAAATCTTTCTAAAGCGCTAAAAAAACAAGAACTTCAAGAAAATGTGAAAATGCTTAAGCACGAATTCAATGCTAAGGAATCAAAAATTTTGAATGATTTTCCAATCTAAAAACTTTGAAAAACAAACTTGAGAATAAGTTGCGTACAAGGAATACTATTGATTGCTCACATGATCACTAAGCATAGAGTCTTAAGCGATAAGCATAGCGTTCCCACGTTGAGGAACCAAGTCGGAGGTTATTAAAAGGCTAGAGCGCTCATAAGGTACTTTATGATGGTAATGAAATCCTTAAGCCGGTAGAAACCTAGTTGCGTTGAGTGCCTTTGAGGAAGATAAGAAATCGAGATGAAGTCACTTGGGAGAAAATGAACAAGAATCTAGAAAATCACAGTGTAAAAGAATAACATAATGATCAAACCTCATGATTACACTAAGGAAAAGCTGGATCTCCTTAAACAAGTTTAAGACTCGAACACTTCTAACTCCTGAACAAGTGTTACGGAAAATGGATTGAGATAAGCAAAAGCGAGAGAATCTTATTGTTTCTAACCCTTCCTTAGGAAATTGCCAAAAGCAATGGGTATCCTCTAATACCAATGCACCTAGTTCCTAGATCTATTGCCACTAATAGCGGGACCTTAATCGGCCTATATATTGTTTATCAATTGTTTGTTGATTTTGAGAAAATGTGTAGAAGAGAATCACACCTACGAGGGATGGCGGGGAAAGGGATTTGAGCAAACCAAAGAATGTTATTTAACCGGGTCATGCCTTTCTTCAAACAATTAAAGGTCAATTTGAGAGTCTTAAAATTGGAATTAGTTACGATATTAAAGAAATGGAAAAGGAATTTGATGCGATGAGTGTTGAGGTTAGTGACTATGAGAGAGAACTTAAATATAGTGAGATTGAGAGGAAGAACTTGCATACCTTGAATGAGAATCTTATTTACAGATGTATTGCTCAAGATGTGTTTCTACATGCTACTAAATCGTTCCATTAATGCTTCACAATTTCATGAATTATCTGTTGCTCTGAAAGTCTCCCATGATCGTGTCATTGAGCTTGAAAAACTAATTCTAAACTAAATGAGAAAATTGAACTGGATGATCACGACAATTTGGTTAAACATTTTTCTAAACTAGAGGTTGGGCATTTTAATTTACAACTAAAATATCAACATCTTAATGAAAATGTCAAAACTTCAAATATCAAGACATCCTCAGATGCAGTTTTTCAAATTAACAAACGTGATGAACAGATTCAAGCTCATTGTAACACGATCAGAAAGTTGAAAGCCCAAATTTCTAAATTAAAGGGTGAAATGAACAATGTATTGGCTCTGACGCCTCCTCCTTTAGATTCTCGGAATTCTCAAGCGTTTCATCTTCAAAGCGTAGTAAATGCATTACAAAGGAAAACAAAAGTTTTTTAAAGAAAATGAAAAGGTTAGCGTCATTTCAATGAGTTATTTGAATCAATAAAGGTCACTAAGTAACAAAACAACGAACAAATAGCTTCATTGCAAAAGAAATTGAGAATCGAAGAGCCGGTAAAGGAAAAAGCCAATGACCAATGGGGAGAATGGTGTATCAAGGTTCACTCTTGTAATAAATATGCTTTGTTTGTGAAATATGTCCCCTCATCTCGGGAATAACAAACTTGCTATTCAAACATATTTCTCATCCACAAGGATTGTCTAGAATGTCTCCATGAGATTGTTGAAGAGGATAAGGTTGAGAAACCACTTGACAACGCAATTGGGCATGCATGCTTATATGCGCGATCTCAAGAATTCTAGAATGCTTAATCACAATATGCCCTAAGTCCTTAGGTGAGAGTTAATCCTTTGATTCCGTGTTCTATACCTAGTGCCAAGTATGATATCCATTCGATGCCCGATGTTTTGAATGTGAAGCCTAGTATATCAAGTAGTTGATTCCAAATCTGTAACGACTAAGCGAACTCTTGTGTGCCTCCTAGGAGTACAAATCCGGAACTTCTAGTGTTAAGAAAGTGAACCTTAGTGTGCTGCATATAATTGGATCGAGCACATCTAAGCAGGAGATGCAAAAGTAGCAAAACCAACTAATGTTCCCATTCCTCTATAGGATAATCGGTGACATTAAAGTGAGCGGTCAAAGTCTCAAGACAATACAAGGAATGATAGGACCTCCCAAGCTAAGAATGTGCATTGGAAGAGTAGAAGACCAACCTAGGAACTTTAAGTTTGAGCGAATAAAGCGAATCATGTTGATTCTAGTATTTGCCATAGGCATCTTGTAATTAATCAGATTGATACTATTTGCAAACCTTGTAATGATATGCAGCAGATTACATTTACTAATCATGAATGTGGTGTGAATGCTTTGTCTAAAGCTGTCAAATCTCCGGTTAACATTATTAAAGCAAAATATCATGCTAAGAAGGCAAAAAGGCAAAGGCTAAAGAAAGTTAGAAAGCAGTGGAAGCCCAGGGAATAACTTTTAGTAAGATAGGTTATCAATGGATACTGTTGGCCATAAGGTTAATCGAGACAATACCCTCTGAAAATGGATGCCTCTTGGTAGAACTATTTCCTTAAGTGAACATACTTTGAATAGGACAAATACGACACCGACCTTTGCATCTATTCCTAATGATTCTATTGCTTATATTTACGATGTGGGTGTCTCAATAGCGCTACTAACAAAATGGAACCCATTCTTACATGGGATCCCAATTATCGATTATCCATTCTTATGCGTATTCAGCTGCGGATCGTTCAAATCGTTACGTGGTACTGGACTCGAAATTGTTCAAGCATATATTTGGAGACGGTCGTGACTCATGAACTTTGTGAGCAAATTCATCGGAGACAGTTAGATTGGAAGCTTGACCATCTTGGAGCTATTATGGGTTATGGAGATTATGTGGTTGGAGATAGTGTAATTTCCGGGTATACTATGTGGAAGGTCTTGGTCATAACTTGTTATCATTGGTCAGTCAGTGATTCCGATCTTGAAGTGGCTTTTAGAAAACATACTTGTTTGGTTAGAGAACTTGATGGTGTGGAATTGTTAAGAGGAACTGGTAGTTCAAACCTATACACCATCTCTATCGAAGACATGATGAAGTCCTCTCAATGCATGTTGTCAAAGGCTTGAAAACAAAGTCATGGTTATGGCATCGTCGTCTCAATCACTTGAACTTGGCACGATTAATAACCTTGCGAGAAAGGATCTTGTCGAGAGCTTACCCAGTTAAAATATGAAAAGATCACCTTTGTTCGACTTGCCAATTGGGAAAAAGCACGAAATATGCCCATGAGCCAAAACCACAAACTCGATAATGGAAGTTCTTCATACCCTTTATATGGATGCATGCGGACCAATGAGGTGCAAAGCGATAAATGGGAAGAAATATATTCTAGTAGTTGTTGATGACTACTCTCGATTTACTTGAGTTAAGTTTTTTGAGGACAAAGGATGAAACTCGGATGTCATCATCAAACTCATCAAGCGACTTCAAGTTCGACTCAACAACATTAGGATTATTCGAGGCCGACAATGGCACGAGTTTGTTAACAAAGACTTAATTGATTTTATGAAAGTATTGGAATCGGTCATCAAAAAGTGTTCCACGAACTCCTCAACATAACGGTGTAGTTGAAGGCGAAATCGAACTCTTGTGGAAGCCATGAAGAACAATGCTAATTTATTCAAAGGTTCCAATGTTTTTATGGGTTTGAAGCCATTGCCCTTGCTTACTACACCTAAAATCGTTCCTCATACACACCTCTCATGGAAAAACTTCATATGAACTAGTTCATAAGCGAAACTTGATCTCTCCTACCTTCGTATGTTTGGTGCCTTGTCTATCCAGCGAATGACGGTTAAGACTTAGGAAAATTAAGAGCAAAGCGAGATATTGAAGTTTTTGTTGGTTATCACCAAACAAGAAGGGTTCTGAGAATCTACAACGAGAACCGAAATATCATGGAAACAATTCACGTCACGTTCGATGGTGACCGGTCAAATAGCTCTGGACAATCCGATTACGGACCCACTTCAAAACAGTCCCATTGGTTCATCCCTTGTGCAAATTCCTCTCCGACAACTCCATATGTACCTCCATACGAAGATGATTTGAAGAAATTGTTTGATCGAATGTTTGATGAACTTTATAGTCAAGTACCAGCGATCATCAAGTTCAACATCGAGGCTGCTATCCTAGTCAATGAAGTCAACCCCTACATTTCAATATCATTAAATCAAGGCGCTGTTCTTGATCACTTTGTCTCATCGCAAATCATCAATCATCGAATGTACATCATGGAATTGTTTACGGCACGATTGATGAAGTTAATCCCTTTGCTACTCCAGAAGATGCTCCATTTGAAAACATCTTTGCCCACGAACCAACACGAACCATCTTCATCGAGGATATAAACTCTGCTACATCGGTCCTTCAACAACAACCACACGAACACCTTAGAAAATGGACACATGACCATCCATTGGATAACATAATTAGGAATCCTTCTCATTCCGTATCAACTCGAAAACAATTAGCTCGATGCCTTATGGTGCTTCTTGACTCGATACTCTCAAGATCCGAACCAAAGATGTTAAAAGCGCAGTAATAAAGGATAATTTGGTTTAATGCAATGCAAGAAGAAATTCATGAGTTCGATCGTCTAGATGTATAGAATTAGTACCGGTTCAGTTGTGCAATGATCATTGCTCTCAAGTGGATCTTCAAAGTGAAGCTTGATGAACGCGGTGATGTTCGAAAAATAAGAGCGCAGTTAGTTGCTAAAGGTTATCGTCAAGAAGAAGAAGTATCGACTTTGAGGAATCTTTTGCTCTGTTGCGCATCGAAGCAATCGGAATCTTCACGGCTAATCTTGCAAGTAAGAATATGATTGTCTATCGGATGGATGTAAAGGCAGCTTTTCTCAGCGGAGATTTGAAAAGAAGTCGTATCGTCGACCAACCGGAAGGTTTGTGAATCGGAGCATCCTACTCATGTCTATCGCTTGAAAAAGGCCGCTACGGTTTGAAGCAAGCTCCAAGGGCATGGTATGATCGTATCAAAGTTTCTTCTATCCACGGATTGACAAAGGCAGCGATTGATCCAACATTGTTCACGGAAAGTCGGGCAAACATTTAATTCACGTTCAAATTTATGTTGATGATATTATTTTTGCCTCGTGACCCTAATGATATGATCATTTTCTATGGAGATGGGCTCCAAATTTCAAATGTCAATGATGGGACAAATGTCATTTTCTTGGGATTACAAATTTCACAAAGTCCGAAGGCCTTTTTATAAATCAATCTAAATACATAATGAAATCTTAAAGAAATTTGGATTTACCTCTAGTGACCTGACACTCCTATGGTGGGCGTACAAAAGCGGATGAGGACCACTTAGGGATAATAGTAGATCAAGCGAAATATCGTGGTATGATTGGATCCACGATGTACCTCACGGCGATGAACCAGACATTTGTTCGTATGCATGTGTGCTAGATACAAGGCTAAGCCTGCAAAAAGCACCTTGAAGTGGTTAAGCAGGTCTTCGATATCTCCAAGGAACCATTAACATGGGACTTTGGTATCAGAAGGACTCGGTATGTCTCTAACGACTTATCACGGATCTTGACCATGGGATGTCAAGACACTCGTCCAGTACTACAAGTGGTGCTCAATTTTTAGGTGACAAGCTCGTAATTTGGTCATACTGTAGATATTAGTTATCACATACACATCAAACCATAACACAAAGTGGCGTATGAATGAGGTTCTAGAGAGAAAGTTAGAGGTTTAGGGAACTTAGTGAGAGAAAGTTAAAGATATTATGAGCTCCAACTCTACCTTGGGAGGTAGAGTATTTATAATCTTACATAAATGCATACACATCGAACATGTGGATCGGGCATCTGATGGGTAAAGACCGTCCAGTCCTCCACGGTGTTGTTAACTAAATACTACTTAACATAAAGAACTACGACTACGAGCTTTCTAACGATTACATATACTTGAGGTGACCGACTCTTTAATACACGGAATTTCTAATTCCTAACAATCTCCCCTAAGGAGGTCACCTCAATCATGTACCAAAATTACATTGAATACAAATAGATATTACATTAAAATTGTTCTTGCATTCTTGATGTAGTCCTTTGCTTCTAAGCTCGTAGTCATTGATTCTTCACATTGCATGTTTGGTTACTTCAAGTGGAGGTCTTTTCTTGATCCGCGTGATAATAATTTTGAGCCATCTTTTGAGATCATCGACTATCAAAATCTACTAAGACATCCTTTGTGGTGTTGGTGATGTTGTGACTATAGGACCGACATGCTCACATTACGGATCATGATATCTTCTCATCGAGTAGCGGAAGCATTTGTTGAATCATGATATTGGCGGCGTAGCGAAGCTTGAGTGAAAATATCGAGTCATTGATGCACTAATCATGATTTCTTTGAGTTGAATGTGTTAAGTGAGCATGCGGCTATGGATTGACCGCTTCATTACGATCATTACGCAAGCGTTGGGCACACATACAACGATTAACAATAAATCGCCGAAAGTGTCTTTGATCACTTCGTTGAATTGAGTACTGCCCGGGTTCCCGTTGATCGATACATGTCTTTGCTGTGATCGGTATAATTCAAAGAATTTCCTTGACAAGGTTTCATGTTGCTCTAAATTGTTCTCAAACGGAACATCTCAAAGAAGACAACGAAGTGAGTGAACGGTAATTTTAAGTCCGATTGATGAAAAGAGATTTGAAAAACAATCGTGTATTGCTCGATAGAAATTGTTTTGCAATACAATGAAGGTTTTATTGAAAATCAATTATCAATCATAAAACACCTTTTGGTTTGAAAAATGAGTACACGGTCGATGTCTTTGAATAAAAGAGTTGTTAAGCACAAAGACCGGTTTTCAAAAGGTATCCGTCGATCCATAACTTTGAACCGAGGATTGATTCAAGAGATTGAATAAGCCCCATTGTTTCATTCGGTTGTCACATGGTTGATCTATATAATAGATCTCACATGCCACCTACCGAGAGCTTGTTTGATGTTGGCTCGAGCTTTCCATCTTCATTGTGAATATGTAAACACATCACTCGGATGTTACAGCAATACCACAAGGATAATCGTGGGACTCAAGATATAATCTCTCTTCCACATTGTGTGAAGCAGAGAGTCTTCATTGAAAGTGTCCTAATGAGATTTATAAATGATCTCGTGGCTCTAGACTCAATTTGTGCATATTTGGATCTGTCTTGGGAGACTAGGGAGAGGTCTCCTTCTTCATATCAACAATCTCTAAGAAAGTCGATAGATAATGTCGGTTCCCGTGAGAATGAAACAAGTCCTTTTAAGAGGATCTTGAGTGGTTTGGAAAGTTGAAGTGCGATGCGTCCTTTGGGTCCATGACGTCTTGTCTTCAATACCGATGTTACCATCGGTAGCATATGAATTGAACCGGTTTACGCCTAAGGTTGAATAAATGGAGGGCTATTTGTTTCACCCTTTTCTCATTCAATTCTTTTAATTCTTCAACCCCTTGATGCTTACCGAGGCTTCATAGCAAGAACCTTGTTGGGTTTGTTCGATGCTTGCTCGACTCGGTCCGCTCTTCCCGTATCTCCTTTTCTCCTTTTATCATCATACCTAAGGACTTCTACACTAACTAGTGGATTGTCCTGGGTAGATCCCTCGGATTCTGGCGGATCATGGGAACCAATACCTAACCTTATCATCCTTATATCACCGTACATAAAGTAAAGTTGGTCGGTCTATTTGGTATTGTTCATACGCCATTTGGAACCAATTGAAAACCATTTGAAAATCAATCCGAGATACTTGTGATATATTATCAAAACATTTTGCACTGAGTTGTTTTTATATTTTTAGAACAAGTGCTCCCCTCAACATGTGCATCAAATGTTTGAAATCGTTTTGCACGGAGGCAAGAGGAAGAATTTACTTCTTTGATTACCTTTTTCTAAAGATATCAACATCACTTCCTTGATCAAATCAAGAAGATAAAGCATTTCGGGAAGGATGAGGTTTTCATAAGTTTGCTCCCCTCAATATGTGCCTCGAGGGTTTGAAAAGAGTTTTGCACATACTAGAGGAACACACATTGAGATAAATGATCACGTTTCAAATCATAGGTTTAAGATAGATGCTCCCCTCAACATGTGCATTGAAAATTTGAAATCGTTTGTCACATGTGGGAAGGACGGCATGTACATCCTTATAAAACCATTTACGAATTATCGGTTTAAATCCAATTTAAATCACATTTCTCCCCGATCACAATTATCAAATCATTTGAGATTTGTGATCTCTTATAGATTTAAATTGATTTTGAAAGCTTTTAAGGAGAATTGTGACTTGATTATGAAAGCGTTTGAGCCCGATAAGGATCGGATTTAAGACTTTAAACTCCATTGATAAAACATGCATGTACATCTTTTGAAAACAATTTAATGCCAAATAACTTTTTAATTTAATTGAAATCATTCTCCCCTCATCAATGACATAGGTTGTTGATTGAGAGATAGATATGTTGACAAATAAGTCGATGATTATCAAAAATAGGGACCGAGTTATTTTTCAAAGCGATTAGTTTTAATGAGATAAATGTTTATAGAATCGAGCATTGAATTTATGGAAAAACATGATAAAGTATGGCTCATGTTCTTTCTTTGAAAAGCGGAGTTCTTGCTGAAATGATAGTAAGCCATAGTTTCTCTTTCTCCCAAAATATTTTTTTTTTTTTTTGAATTTTTTTTTTTTTTTATATAAAAATTCGAACAACATCTAAAGTCCGTGTCATTCTTTGAATGACAACATCAAGACCCGTAGATATTATCGAATCGAGAGAAACATGACAAAATGACAATATTTTTTGAAGATTTTTGAATTTTAAAATTTTTATGGATTTTGAAAGTTTTATATTTTTCTATTTGATTTTTGAGGGTTTTATAATTTTGTATTTTGATTTTTGAATAGATATATACAAGAGATAGATGAAGATAGACCTTTACTCTTCGTCTTCCTCACGAAGGCGTTTGAGTGTTTACGGTTGAAGGCTTTTCAAGCCAAGGCGTGGAAGAATAAACTCAAAGCGTTCTCTTGGAAGAACTTTGGTGAAGATGTCATTAGCGGTATTCGAGACCTCACAAAATAGAGTTCCACCACACCTTTTTCTACTTGTTCCACGATGAAATGATGTCGAATGTCGATATGCTTTGCTCTTGAGTGTTGAACATTGTTGCATGAGAGAGCAATAGCACTTTATTATCACGATGCAGAGGATTTTGTTGAATACAAAGCCATAGTCGGATAATTGAGATCTCATCCATAAGATTTGAGCACAACAGGATGACATGGCTATGTATTCACCTCTGTAGAGGAAATAAAGTACTCATTTGCTTCTTTGAAGACCACTCACAAGCTTATCACCCAAAAGCGAGCACCTCAGGGCGTGCTTGACGTGTATCTTGACAACTTGCATGATCAACATACGCATAGGCCGTTAGTGACATACCGGTGTCCTTGGTGCAAAGACCCATATTGATGGTTCCTTGGAGATACCGAAGACCCGTTTAAGCGCTTCAAGGTGCTTTTAGTAGGCAGCACGGTATCTAGCACACATGCAAACGGCGAACAAGATGTCGGTCTACTAGCGATGAGTACATCGGGGATCAATCATACTACGATATTTTGTTTGGTCATCATGATCCACGAGTGGTCCTCATCTAGTTTGGTTCGGTCAATCATGGGGTGTCAGAGGTCACTTGAATCAAATCAAATTTCTTTAAGATCTCTGTTGCATATTTAGATTGATTAATGAAAATGCCTCGGGACTTTGTGAAATTTGTAATCCCAGAAAAATGACATTTGTCCCATCATTGACATTTGAAATTTTGAACTCATTTCATTTGAAAAGATCACATTCCATTGGAGTGCATCGAGGCAAAATAATATCATCAACATAAATTTGAACATGAATTAAATGTTTGCACGACTTCACGGTGAACAATGTAGGATCAGCTGCTCCTTTGCTAAATCCGGTTGATAGAAGAAACTTTGTGATGTATCATACCATGCCATGGAGCTTGCTTTAAGCGGTAAAGAGCCTTCTTCAAGCGATAAGCGTGAGTAGGATGCTCTTGATTCACAAATCCTTGAGTTGGGCGGCGTGAGCGACTTCATTAAGATCTCCGTTCGAAATGCCGTCTTCACATCCATCGATAGACTACCATGTTCTTACTAGCGACATTAGCGAGAAGATTACGATTGCCTCGATTCGAGCAAGCTGGAGCAAAAGATTCTTCAAAGTCAATGCCCTCCTCTTGGCGGTATCCTTTAGCAACTAATCGAGCCTTGTTCTTCAACACATCACCATGCTTATCAAGTTTCACTTTGAATATCCATTTAAGAGCAATAATCATATACGATCTGGGCGGTACTAACTCCCATACATCAAGTCGATCAAACTCATGAATTTCATCTTGCATGGCATTGAACCGACTATCTTCATTCATGGCGGTTTAACATCTTTTGGTTCGATCTTAGATAGTGCGGAGTTGAAGAAGCACCATAAGGCATCGGTTGCAAGTTGTTTCCATGTTGATACTGAGACGAGAGGATTTCCAATGATGTTGTCAAGTGGGTGATCGTGAGTCCATTTTCTAAGGTGTTCATGTGGCGGTTGTTGAGGGACCGAGGTAGGCAGTCGATGTCTCACGAAGAAGATGGTTACGATGATGATTCGAGAGCAAATATGTTTTCAAATGGAGCATCTTGAGGAGTGGCAAAGGATTAACTTCATCATTGATGCGAAACATTTCCATGATGTACATTTGAAGAATGATGATTTGTTGATGAGGCGGAAGGATCGTAGCGGTGCTTCTTGACTTAAAGATATTGAGGCCGAGGATTGACTTCATTCACGAGAATATGAGCATCCTCATTGTAGGGATCAACACCTCATTAGTAATTGAATCATACGAGTTCATCAAACATAGGATTAAACAATTTCTTTAAATCATCTTGAGATGGAGGTACATATGGAGTTTCTTGAGAAGAGTTTGGAACAAGGATGAACCAATGGGACTGTTTTGAAGTGCGGGTCTGGTGGGAGTTTCGAGGAGCCATTTGACCGATCGACTCATCAAGCGTAGCGTGAATTGTTTCCATGATATTTCGGGTTCTTTTGTTGTAGATTCGGTATCCCCTTTTGTTTGGTGCATATCCTACAAATACTCCAATGTCGACTTTAGCCCTAAGTTTGCCTAAGTCTTGACCCTCATTAGTTGGATAACACAATGCACCAAACACACGAAGGAAAGAGATTAGGTTTTGTTGTGGACAAGTTCATATGGAGTTTTCCATGAGCAGTGTGAATCGAGGAACGATTTTGTGTGTAGCATGCGTGCAATTGCTTGACCCGAGAAACATTGGAACCTTTGAATAAATCGGCATTGTTCTAGCGGCTTCAACAAGAGTTCGATTTCGTCTTTCAACTACACCGTTACATTGAGGGGTTCGTGGAACACTTCTTTGATGGTGATTCAACGCTTTCATAGAATTCACTCGAGTTGTTTGTTGACAAACTCGGTTCCATTATACATTACGATAATTCGGCGGTTTTGTTAAGTCGAACTGCAATTTGTTTGATGAGTTTGATGATGATATCGGAGTTTCATCCTTTGTCCTTAAGAACTTGACCCGGTGAATCTAGAGTAATCATCAACCACAACTAACACATATTTCTTCCCAAGATATTACGCACCCTCATTGGTCCACATAAATCCATATGAATCATATGAAGAACTTGTGCGAGTTAGTAGGTTTGGGTTTATGGGCATACTTCTTGCTTTTTCCCAATTGACATCTTGAACAAAGATGATCCTTTTAGTACTTGAGTCTAGGTAAACCTACAACTAAGTCCTTTACGGTGAGATCATTGATGGTGCGAAGTTCGGTGATTGAGACAGCGATGCCATAACCATGACTTTGTTTTAGAAGCCTTTGATAACAAGCGCATTGGAGATGACCTCATCATGTCATCGATGGAGATGGTGTAAAGATTTGAGCCACGAGTTCCTTTTAACGTTCCTTACCATTAAGATCTCTAACAAAGCGGTATGTTTTCGAAGGCTACTTCTAGATCGAATCACGAATTGACCAGCAGAGAAACAGTTATGACCCAAACCTTCCACATAGTAAACTCTAGAGATGACACTATCACCAACAACGTAATCTCCATAACCCATAATAGCACCGAAATGATCATTACGAATCTAACGATCCGATGAATTTGCTCACGAGTTCATGAGCGAGACGGTCTCATGGTCATATGCTTGGAGCAGCATGAGTCCGGTACCACGAGCGATTTGAGCGATCTGCGGTTGAACACGGACAAGAATGGATAGCGGATAATTGGGATCCCCATGCAAGAATGGGTTCCATTTGGTTAGTAGCAATGGTTGGAACACCCGCATGAAATAGAAGCATTCATATCGAAAGTGAGGCAATGGAATCATTGTGAATAGATGCGATTACTAGTGTGCAGAATTAGCCTGTTCACGATGTGATCACTTCTTAAGGAATAGTTCTACGGTAGGCATCCATTTTCTAGTGGGCATTATCGATTAGTCTTATGACCAACGGTATCCAATAAAAGCCTATTTTCTTGAATGTTTTTCTGTGGGTTTCCTTTGTTTTCTAACTTTCTTCGTTTTGCCTTTTAGCCTTTTAGCATGAATTTTAGCATTAACAATATTAAGCGGACAATTAACATCATTAGGCGAACATTAACACCACATTCATGATTAGAAAGCGAATTCAAGCGGACATCGATGCAAGGTTTGCAAATAGTATCGAATTGAATTAATTCTGATGCGCCTATGGCTAATACTAGAATCAACACGATTCGTTTTATTCAATTCAAGCTTAAAGTTCCTAGATTGTTCTTCTCTCTTTCGGTGCACATTCTTAGCTTGAGAGGTCCTATCATTCCTTGTATTGTCTTGAGACTTTGACACGCTCCGTTTAATGTCATGATTACTCTGTAGGGAATGGGAACATTAGTTGGTTTAACTCTCTTTGCATCACTGTTTAGATGTCTTTGGGATCTGAACTACATGCGGTGCACTAAGGTTCACTTTCTTAAAACTAGAGCTCTCTTGAGATTTGTACTCCTAGAAGGCACACTGAGTTCTCTTTCTTAGCATTGACGGATCTGGAATCTGAACTACTTAAAGGCACTCGGTTCACATTCAAAACATTGGGAATCGAATGCATATCATACTTGGCATTAGGCATCGAGCATGGAATCAAAGGTTAACTCTCTCACCTAATGTCTTTGGGCATATTGTGATCAAGCATTCTAAGATTTCTTGAGATCGTTTGGCATATAAGCATGCATGTCCAATTGCATTATCATGAGGTTTCTCAGCTTATCCTCTTCAACAATCTCACGCGAGACATTCTAAGCAATCCTTAAGAGATGAAATATGTTTGAATAGCAAGTTTGTTGTTCCTTAGATGAGGAGGGACATATTTCACGGACAAAGCATATTTATTACAAGTGAACCTTTGATACACCATTCTCCCCATTGGTCATTGGCATTTTCCTTTTACATGACTCTTGATTCTCAATTTCCTTTTGCAATAAAGCTATTTGTTCGTTATTTTTGTTACGAGTGACCTTAATTGATTCAAATAACTCATTGAAATGACGTTTAACCTTTTCATTTTCTTCTAGAAAACTTTCGTTTTCCTTTTGTAAAGCATTTACTAGGTTTTGAAGATGAAACGTTTGAGAATTACGAGAATCTAAAGGAGGAGGCATTTGGGAGCTGTCATATTGTTCGTTTGACCCTTTAATTGAGAGATTTGGGCTTTCAACTTTACGATCGTGTTGCATTGAGCTTGAATCATTCATCACGTTTGTTAATTTGAAAAGCGCATCAAACTCTGGCATCGATGATGTCTTGATATTTGAAGTTTTGACATTTTCTTTAAGATGTTGATATTTTAGTTGTAAATTAAAATGCTCAACTTCAAGTTTAGAAAAATGTTTAACCAAATTGTCGTGATCATCGGTTCAATTTTCTCGTTTAGTTTAGAATTAGTTTTTCAAGCTCAATGACACGATCATGAGAGACTTTCGAGAACCTTGATAGTTCATGAAATTGGGAAGCATTAATAGAGCAATTTGAAGCGATGAAAAACACATCTTGAGCAACACATTCAATAATAAGAGTTTCATTTAATGTATGCAAGTTCTTCATCTCAATCTCATTATATTTTAGTGCAGCTCATAGTCACTAACTTCAACAATCATTGCATCAAATTCCTTTTCCATTCCCTTAATATCGGTTTCTATCCCTTTTAAGACTCTCAAAGTGATCTTTTAGAAGTTTAAAGAAAGGCATGACCTCGATTAAATAACATTCTTTCATTTGTTCAAAACCCTTTCACCTTCATTTATACCGATGGGTGTGATCCTTTTCTTGCAAGTTTTCTCAAAATCAACAAATAGTTGAAATATAACGTATTGGCTAATTAAGGTCTTGCTTTTAGTGGCAATTGTTCTAGGAACAAGATGCATTGGTGTATTAGGAGGATACACGATCGCTCTAGGCATTTTCCAAAGGGAGGGTTTGTTTCAACAATATTTTCCGCTTTACGCTTATCTAAATCCATTTTCCGAAGACTTGTTCGGGAGTCAACAAAGTCTCGAGGCTTAAACTTGTTCAAGGAAATCCAGTTTTCCTTCTTGTAGTCATGAGGAGTGATAATTACTTTTTCTCTTTGCATTTAGGATCATTTAGTTTCTTATTCATCTTTTCCTAGTGATTTCATTTAGTTTCTTATCATCCTTTGTGCACTCAACGCAACTAGGTTTTTGTCTAGGTTTAAGAATCTCATTGCCATCATAGATCACACTTTGAGATGCTTTTGCTATCTTTCCGTACTCGGGGTTGGGTTTATCTATAATGGGAACACTATGCTTATCGCTTAGAACTCTATGTTTAGTGACCATGTGAAGCGATCAGAATGGTGTTTCCTTGTATGTACAACTTGTTTTCAAGTTTGTTTTCAAAGTTTTCAGTTAGAAAAGTCTCTCAGAGTTTTGATTCCTTTGCATTAAATTCTTGCTTAAGCATTTCACATTTTCTTGAAGTTCTTGTTTTGCTTAGGCTGTTTTAGAAAGTTTTTCTTGCAAGGAATTTAATTCTTGTTTCAATACTTCTTCTCTAAAATTACTTTTCTAATTCTTTATCGCACTTGGTCATCCATTTCACGCTCACGAGTGGTCAACTCAAATTTAGCACGTTGTTCATAAATAGAAACACGTTCTTTATAGGCATTTAGTTAAAATTACGAGAATCATCGGGGCGCATGCGGTGTATTCATCAAAACATAGTCATTGTTGATGCGGAAGATGCATCACTTGGTACAACTTCACTTTCACTTTGTTTCACATATTGATCATATGGGACAATATCGATATTACCCATATTTTCAATATTTGATTCAATAGTTTGATTGATTGTACTTTGTCATGCATCTGTTGCACATCGACATCATCGTATAGTTTTAATACCTCGAGATGAGTTTGTCCTTGGATGGGCCGACTTGTGGTGAAGAAGAGACCTTGGGAGAAACCATTGGAGAAATGCTAGCCATAAAAATTGTGTGTGCGATGGGTCCATCATCCACATCAGTCGTATGCATCACAATCGGTGACTTGAAAGGCATTCGATGATTGTAACCTATCTCTGAATAAATTGCTCATCCACATCGCATCATAGGTCTTGGCATTGCCCTCGGCAAGAAACATCAATTCCTCTTCATCCAAAGCGACACCATTGTCTTGAGCTTGTACAAGCGACATCTTATCTCTGAAATGTCGGCATTTTGTGGGCGCTTTGGAGATGTGCGGTTCTTGCAATGTGTCCCTCACCACCACGCTTATAACATTTGATCGGCTTAGCTTGACCTTGGTTACCATTCCTTCCTCGATTACGGTTACCAACATAACCTCTACCAGACTCCGCCTCTTCCACGATCATCATGTCTTTCTGAGCGGTTGCCACGATCCTTCCATCTTTAACATAGCTTGATTGTGTGGGTTAGAAGTTGTTACGAGGTTGTTGTTGGTTTGTGGGAGAGAGTTCATGTTTTGACTAATCGGAAGAGCTAGTTGATTAATGAAGTTACCAGCGTGTGCATCGACATCGACTTGTTTGAACATGGGATCGGGAATGAGTTTGTGATTACCATTGCCCAAGGTATGACTTGTGAAGCTTTGGTTGTGATTCCGATGTTTGAGTAGAAAGCGGTTGAGTCATTGGGCGAGCTTGTCTCTCCACGGTTGGTTTTGAGCGATTGAGAACCAATTTTTCAAACATAGCATGTCTCTCATTACGAAGGAGGAAGGCATAGAGTTGCTCATAGTTTGTATTCTTCAATCCTTTAGTGAGCTTCACGGTGACAAACTTGTGCCATTCGGGATTCATGTTGTTCACAAATTTTGAGTTCAATTGAATGTTAGGCATAGTCATCCTGATGTTTCTCATGTCATTCACCAACTTATGAAATCTCACATAGTACTCATAGACACTCTCATACGGTTTCATCTTGAAGTGTTCAAATTAAATCATAGAGTTGTGATTCTCTGTCTTCCATAGTTAATTCGAACACGAGAGAAGCATCTTGACATTATCCCATCTTGCCTTTGCTTGGTGTTGTGATTGATCGACTTGTAGATGTCTTTAGGAAGACCTTGAAGAACAATGTTAGAAGCCACGATATCGACATCGAATCTCTTTTCTCCTTATCATCAAGCTCATCATACATTTTAGGTGCATCCATTCCGTAAATAGAGTTCCATCTTCATTAGTATCAAGTATATCTCTAGTCGTCTCAACTCGTCACGGTCCTTCATCAATTGATTTGAGAATGTTGACACCATTTTCCTTTCAAGCGATACAATCGATTCGTTGAGCCCAAGAATCGTAGTCGATTCATCAAGCATGGGTGGGCGAGTATCGAGCCACTTGAACATCCTCGGCAGCGATGGAGATGATAGTAGGAGCGTTGGTAGACATGTTAACAGTTATGTACGGATTTTATAACTCTATGATTAAACCGGAAATAGATTCTTTCACGGATTTTACTAAATCAAGAAAACCGTAAACAATCACCCAAGTCGCTAGAAGAAATGCGCATCAAATCGCTAACACCTAATTCGCTACACTCCCAAGTCGCTAGAGTCCCAAGTCGCTAGACAAATGCAAGTCGCTAAGTAGTAACTCGCTAAGCCTCAAGTCGCTAGCAAAATTTTGCCGACAATTAAGCTACTCAAGTCGCTAAAGATACAAGTCGCTAAATAGCAACTCGCTCTGAGACCAAGTCGCTACCTCCAAGTCGCTACCGTGGTGGAAAGTCCACTACTTGTCTTGTAAGTCGCTAGTTCTAAGTCGCTAGGTCCAAAGCGTAACTCGCTACAAATTTGTAAACCAAGTCGCTAAGAAGAAAGAATTCCGTGTGTTAAGTCGCTAGCAAGAAAAACTCATAAACATCACTTTTCAATCCAAAAACAACCCAACCAAGATGATTCAAGCTTACCAAATGAAAACCTAAACACTTGTGATGATTCTAAACATAAAAGTACTAACAAAATCCAAGCTTTAACACAAGAAGTCAACCAAATGATGCAAAAACCACTAAACTTTTTCAAACTCAAAAACCACCTAAAAACCACTAGAAATCCAAAGATGTGTAAGATATGATCTAACCATGGCTCTTGATACCAATTGTAAGATATTAGTTATCACATACACATCAAACCATAACACAAAGTGGCGTATGAATGAGGTTCTAGAGAGAGAAAGTTAGAGGTTTAGGGAACTTAGTGAGAGAAAGTGAAAGATATTATTATGAGCTCCAACTCTCTACCTTGGGAGGTAGAGAGTATTTATAGTCTTACATAAATCGCCACACATTGGGCATGGATCAGGCATCTGAGGGGTAAAGACCCGTCCGTCCTCCACGGTGTTACTTAACTAAATACTACTTAACATAAAGAACTACGACTACGAGCTTTCTAACGATTACATATACTTGAGGTGACCGACTCTTTAATACCTGGAATTTCTAATTCCTAACATCATCAAAGAAACAAATGAGCACTTCCATATCCTCTACAGAGGCTGAATACATAGCCATGTCATCTTGTTGTGCTCAAATCTTATGGATGAGATCCTAATTATCTGACTATGGCTTTGTATTCAACAAAGTTCCTATGTATTGTGATAACAAAAGTGCCATTGCTCTCTCTTTGCAATAATGTTCAACACTCTAGAGCAAAGCACATCGACATTCGACATCATTTCATCGAGAGAACAAGTTGAAAGCGGTGTGGTTGAACTATACTGTAAGGATGAATATCAACTAGCGACATCTTCACCAAAGCTCTTTCTAGAGAACGCTTTGAGTTTATTCTTCCACGACTAGGCTTAAAGAGCCTTCAACCGAAGCGCTCAAGCGTCTTGAGGAAGGCGTCGAGGAGTAAGGTGTTCGACTCTATCTATTCTTCTTATATATCTTTTCAAAACCAAATACAAAAATACAAAATATAAAACTTTTCAAAATCCATAAAATCGGAAAAACTTGAAAATCTTCAAAATATTGGTTATTTATCATGTTTTTCTTGTCGGGTTCGATAACATATCGGGACTTTGAATTGTCACTCAAAGAATAGCACGGGTCTCTAGATGAAGTTGAATTAAAAAAAAAAAAAAAAAAAAAAACAACGAGATGGAGAAAATGTTGGTTTATTGTCATTTAGAATAATAACTCTTTTCAAAGAAAGACGAGCCATGCTTTATTATGTTTTCAAATCTCATGCTCGATTCTATAAACATTTATCGCTATCTAATGAAAACTAATTGCTTTGTAAAATAACTCGGACTCAAGTTTGAAAATCATCTGGACTTAAAAGTTTGTCAAACTATCTATCTCTCAATCAACAACTTATGTCATTGATTGATGGGAGAATGATTTCAATTAAATCAAAAGGTTATTTGTCATACAACTGTTTTTTCAAAGATATTCATGCATGTTTAATCAATGGGTTTAAAGTCTCTAAATCAGTCCTTATCGGTTAAAGCGTTTTCATAATCAAGTCACAATTCTCCTTAAAGATTTCAAAATCAATTTAAATCTCTGATCACAAATCTCAAATGATTTGATAATTGTGATCGGGAGAATTTATGATTTAAATTGGATTTAATCGATAATTCGGTAAATGGTTTTATAAGGATGTACAAGCTCTCCTTCCAACATGTGCCAAATGATTTCAAAATTTACATTAGGAATTGAAAATTCCATGTTAAAGAGTCGGTCACCCCAATAATGGTCTAGCATATGTTAGCTCGTAGATTTGTCATATTTCGTTATTTATCGGTTTATTAGTTAGTTATTAGTTTAGTTTAGCGTAGTGTAACACCGTGGAGGAAGGACGGTCTTTACCCACCGTATCCACGATCCACGGGCGATGGGAGGTCGTGTGATACGTAACTATAAATACCCCTTCCATCCATGGAAGGGTGGTGCTCTCATTCAATCTAACATTTCCTTTGTGTAAACCTCTAGCAAGAACACCCTCTCTCTTTCTCTCTCTAAAATGGAAAACATGTATTTTGATCATCAAGACCACCGAATCATCAAACACAATAATATTATCGATCCTACAATTGGTACGAGCCAAGGTTTTGTTGTTTTGATGATTCGTCTGATTTATTGCGTTTCTTAGATGCGGTTTGTGTATGGTTGTCACGGTTCGATTTGGTTGGGTTATGTTTGATGTTGTTCACTGCTGAATCTGGTTTTTTATAAGTTTTGCAGTCTTTGTCATTCTTATTAGCGACTTGGCGTGCATCTCTTTTTGGTCAAAAAGATTTTGTCCAAACAGTTTTGTCTCTGTTTTGTCTCACCTTTATCTGAGTCTTTGGGTACCAAATTCGTGTGTATCTGTGGTCAAATGGTTACCTTTTTAGTGGTCAAAATGGGTAAAAAGGATGCAATTTTTTGGGTCTGTTATTGCTGGTCATACATTCTTGGTGGCGACTTGGCATTCTTGAATGCGAGTTTTACACAAAAATGTCCAGAATCTACGTTTTATTAGTGACTTGACACTAAATGAAGGTAGCGACTTGACTCTTAATCTTGAGCGACTTATATTTATAAGTTAGCGAGTTGTTAAACATCTTAGCGAGTTATCTTGTCGATGGCGACTTATTAAAGTAGCGACTTACACTAGCGACTGCGATGTGACTTGCTTTGATAAAATGGGTAGCGACTTGATAATAATTTGGCTAGCGACTTGGACGGAAAAGAAAAGATGAAGAAAGAAGTTTGACATTAGAAATTCCGGTATTAAAGAGTCGGTCACCTCAGTATATGTAATCGTTAAGCTCGTAGTCGTAGTTATTCTAAGTTAAGTAGTTTTTAGTTAAGTAACACCGTGGAGGGCAGACGGGTCTTTACCCCTTGTATGCACGATCCACAGCCCGATGTGTGGCGTTTATGTAAGACTATAAATACTCTCACCTTGCAAGGTAGAGTTGGAAACTCATAATAATATCTTTCACTTTCTCTCACAGTTCCCTAAACCTCTAACTTTCTCTCTCTAGAATTCCATTCATCGCCACTTTGTGTTATGGTTTGATGTGTATGTGAAAACTAATATCCACAAACTAAAACTACATATGAATCACTAACACTTGAATTAAGGTTTAGGAGTGATTCAACAATCTCCCCACAAGTGTTGGTGATGAATGAAAGAGTAATAAGCGTTTTAGGTGCGAGATGTAATAGTCTCTTTGGCGTCTTGACATTCTTCTTTCTTGTGAGAAGAAGTGTCTTGATCTGAACAATCTCCCAGTAAGGAAATTGTTTCCTTTGAACAATTATGCTTTAGCGTCATTGTTATCTTTGTTCTTTGATCTTTCTTTGTGATGATAGTGATAGTATGTTGTTGTTATGCATCAAGTGCGCCGTTGCTCGGTTATCTCCGTCTTTCTCCAACATGCTCTCACGCTCATTAACGTTGGATTACTGATCTTGATGAAGTTCTCTTGGTCTTTAAACATTGTAGATTCTTTGATTTGTGAAGAATCATTCGACTTTGTGTTGCCTTTTGAGAGAACTTCCATTAGTGATGATGTTGGTATGAGCATGTGAAGAATCTGCGGGATCGGTCCGCTCGAGCTTCCATAAGAAGAAAACATACAAGCGATTAGTGATAAGCGGATTCTAGCAGTTTGAACTTGAGTGTTATGACATAGTGTGAAAACTCGACTCTAATTCTCACAAAGGCTGTTCTGAGCTGGAGTCCTGCAGTGAGATAATGCGATGTCAAGTACATCTATAGTTCGGATAGTCGGTGAGGTACACGAGCATCACCTCATATTGTAGACCGTTTGAGACACACTAAGCGTAATCCGGGGAGTTGAAGTGACACTGCTATCGGGGGCTGTTTGATGTTGACCACAGCGGGGAGTTTCCATTCAATCGAGGATCACAATTGTGAACCTCTCATAAATGTTCTCGACAGTTGATAAGATCAGCGAGGAACACGATAAAGTATCACTTGCGTTCTTGTTGTTGAGCGACAAGCAATGATTTGTCAAGTGTACCTAAGAGATCTTTTGATGAATCTAGTGGCTCTAGACTCAATAGTGCACTTTGGTTTTCTGGCGGAGACTAGGAGAGGGTCTCCTTCTTGATACCGATAATCTCAGAAGCGGAGTAGTTCACGTGGGTTCCTGAGAATGAAACAAGCTTATGTTGGGAGAAACTTGAGTGGTTAAGAAGGTTTAGTGCATGCGTTCTTGGGTCCATGGCGACTTTTATCTTCAATACCGGTGTCATCTAGTGACTACGGTAGCATATGAATTGAACCCGATTATACGCCCTAAGTTGAATAATACGGAGGCTATTTCTTTTCACCCTTTTCTTTGCTTTTCTTTTAATTCTTCAACTCCTTCTTTCTCCATTCTCAATTTCTCCTTTTATAATCATACCTAAGGACTTCTAGTACTAACTATTTGTGATGTCCTTGGGTAGATCCTCGACTCTGGCGGATCATAGAATGAGTTATTCTAACCTTAGTCACTTATAACTCCATGACTAACCTATGTTGCCACTAAACCATTTTCTTGAAAATATATCACGGTGTTGTGAATGAAAAACATTTTGTATCCTTTGTGAGAGTTTATCTTTAGCATAAATACTCCTCCACACGTGCTAAGTGTTTAGAAAGAAATCTGCGGTGAGAGAAAATGACACTTTTGAATTGATCGACTCAAGATAGACAATCCCAGCGAGACACGATTCGTTGCATAGCTAAAGAGTTACATTATCATTTTAGGTGACAACTAGCTCATGATAACTACCTTGAAGGTGTGGACAAACCTCGAAGGTTGTCAAACCATCAAAGTTCATGTCTATCAAGAGCTTCCGAATAGGTACAATCTGCTGGATAAGTCTAGGAAGACAAATCTTTTCGATTTATAACAGTTCGAGTTAGGTCAATTCATGGGTTAAGTCTTATCACACGAAGATTCAAATAGCAAATCAACATATTTCTTATCACAATAATTTTCTCCCCTCAAAATGGCATATAAATGTTATTTTTATAACGTTTGATATTAAATATGACCATTTCGGGTTTTGTGGGAAGATTTCCACGAAGAACATTTGTTGAACAAAGATTTAGCAAATACTCCTCTCAAAAGTAATACTAACTTTTGAGGTTTTTGAAAAACGTAAGGAAGTACTTGTTCTTTTGAGCAAAACTTTGAAAAATGAAAGTTTTGATAAGTTTTACTAAAAAATAAAACTTTAGCTCTTTTTATAAGGATTGTATTTGAAGCGTTTCACAGGGTCCTTTCATTACAGAAGCGGGTTGTACCTGTTGTGATGTGTGCACAAGCCATTGTCATTAAGTAATCACATCCAAATAAATATGAAATTGAAGCAGTTTAAGGGTACGAAGTCCAACAATATTTCCGGGGAATACGAGCAGGCGTTGATAGCTTTGTGAGAGAGTAATCTGGGGCGACCTACAAAGCTCTCTAGAGTTACAGGCGGTCCCTTCATGCACAGCCTTTCATCGATCAGTGATGATCCTCTTAACATCCGTTTTCACGAGAATTCCATCGCCACGACCGATGCCTTCATGTATCTCCTTTGTAGATAAGCTAACCCATCACGACCTTCTTTAGTGTGTTATCCCCAAACTTATGAAGATTTCTACATCATCAAGCGGTTGCGTTGTAGTTCACTACGGTAAACTTCTCGAATGGTTTCTTGCGGCGAGTGTATTGTGGGCGGGTTGATGTCGGGAAGTTCAAGTTGAGTCAGGTGAGGTTGACACGAGTGCGATACAATTCAACAACAAGTTGTAAATCTTCTTACGTTCTGGATCACTATGCTTACGATTAAGATGAGCAGGACTTGATGTATTCACGTTGAATTTGATCGAGAATGTCTCATTCTTCCACTGTACCTTGGCAGATCTGGATCTTGATGTCGTTGAGAGACAGAGTTACGAAAGTCGCTTCACGGAATTCATAGTCCACTTTAAATCTTGTCTTTTGACCACGGCGGTCTTGAGAAGGTGTATTCCCATTTAGGCGAAGAGTGACATGCTTATGAGCAGCGATCTCTTTATCCTTTGTACACTTCATGTTGAGACTTTCGAACTGGCGACTTTTGTAGTAGATTAAATCGGCGTTAGGCCAATGGTGAATCTAGTACATTGCATCAATGTCATACCATTCCATCTTTGTTGGAAAACATGTGGGTAGCCTTTTCTTCGATGGCTATGCGGTTGGAGTATATAGGCTTTGAGCGGAAGTGTAAGTGATGTAGCATATTTCTTTGAACCATCGCTACGTGTAGAAGAAATTCCAAATCATTGTTGAAGAAGTAGCAGAATGGGATCTTAGGTTGATACGGTTGGCAAATCATTGGTAGAGGTTTAGACCAATCGGTGTAGTATGGAGCCTTGTCTCTTACGGTGAAGTCGATGTTTGCTTGAGGTTGAGCCAATCAATGTTGTTAGACATGGCTCTTGCTATGTTTTCAAGGTGATTTTCAACTTCAATACTTTCGAAATGTCTTTGAGTAGTTGAAAACTTCATTCTTGATTCGTTTCAACTCGATTTCGTCATCTTCTTCACTCGGAACTTTCTTGCGATAACTTATCATGCTCCAATGTCGACCTTCTACCATATCGGATCATCGGTTAGGCGGGAGTAGCATCAATAAGTGTGGAGAACTAATCATACTCGGTGTCGTCTTACGTCTAGCCATGAGCGACGTTGTAAAGCTTCTTCTTTCTTTGGCCTTGATGAGGATGATGGTTTCTTTGTTGAGCGGGAAGGTGGGTTGTTGTTGGGGCTGGGGACTTCCTCATCGTCACCACGGTATACTCGAAGTGATCACGGTTTTCTCATGCGAGGTGGTCTTTCAGTCTGAGTTTGTCGATGAAGGCGTGGAGGAGATCGTTGTTGAGATGGAGTCTGTGGAGTGGAGGTGGCATGGAGGATGATTCTCAGGACTTCTTTGAATGTTTAGGTTCGTTATCTTTATCCTTATCTTTATCTTCATACGTCTCTTGGGCGTTTAGGCCTTTGAGCTTCTTCCTGCATGCATCTTTGATTTGAGTTGATATTCGGCAATGCTTCAAACAATTTACCTTCGTAAGTAAATGTTGCGGATCGTTTAGACATTTGAGTTACCAGCACGAAACCAATTCGACATCGAGAACACTATAGGATCGATAGGGGTTGATTATTCACGGTCATAGGTGTTGATCTTATAGTTTGCTTGGCCAAATGCATCGATTTGGATAGAGTTGTTTGTTGAACATCTCTCTTGTCACGCTTGGAACTTTGTCGAGTAGGCCGGTGAGTATAGCCCTTAATCATCGTTGAGTTCCCCTTGGACATCACGTTGCATGAACTTGGATGTACTCCCTTTCATTAGACATCTTGTCTATCTTGTCATGAAGATGTTTGATCTTGTCGTGAGTATATCTAACTTTTTATTAGTGCTCTTTCTTTCGACACGCGTGACTTTAACAATCCTTGTCTTTGAGATATCCAAGAGTCGGTTGGTTTCTTCTGATTTGGATGTGGATCGGTTGTTCCTTTGGATGGTGGGGTGAAGGTGAGAGAGCGAATCGATGATGAGGTCGTGAGGTGATTCGAGGGTCCTTAGGAGGTTCATAAGTTGCCTCCTTGGCGAGTAGGGCTATCGAGAAGAAAATCATCATAATTCACCGTCATCTTGACGATTTAGTTTTTATTGATGCGATACGGGCCTCTTCCTCTGCTTTGGCTTGGCTGCCGACCTCTTCATCGACCTTTTCTTTCTGGACTTTTCCTTTTACGGTTCCTCAAAGTCATAATCAATAGAATCCTCCGTAGCGCTTTGTTGTTGCTCGAGAGTGGTGGGCACCGGTTCCCACCTCGGGTTGATTAACCGCATCGAGGAATTGGTGTAGGTGTGATTGGACACCTCAGGGGGCCATGCATTTGTTCTTGTTCAAACTCTTTTGCAACATGTTGAGTCTAATGATTTTGAACTTCTTCTGTAGTCGGTATCGGTGGCTCTTCATCGAGCTTTCTTCTTCATGCTCAAGTACTAGAGTCTTCCCTTTGCCTTGGTCGAGCTTTTGAATTTGGGAGGTTTAGCTTCTGTTGGGTGACATCGGTGGCCCGTTTGAGTAGGTGACCTCTTACGTCGATCTGTTTCCTCGGAGATTTCATCCGCTAGCTTTCTTTGCGGTTCGGACTTGGGAATGGGAATAGAGCAGCTTCCTTAGAAGGAACTTTCCATTTGTGTCGAGGTTTCCTCTTGGGAACTTTCTTTGACTCGATGCTTGTAACACTTCACCTGCTTTGCCTCTTACAGTTTTCCTTGTAGGTGTACCGGCGGACTTTTCATCGAGAAAACCTACTTTGCCTTCTTCATGCTACGGATATCGTTTATGCGAGTACAGGTTGTTTGATATCATCGATTATAAGGTGATCTGGCGACCTTGCACCTTGTTTCTTTGTTGTAGAGTCCTTCGTCGGCAGAGTGTGGGCTCATACAACATGGAGTGTTGTTTGGGTCGCCGAGTCTTAAGGGAATATCGAGTTATACCACAGAGCTCGTTGGATCAACAGTTTGGTATATCGATATACGGGATTTTGGTGCCAATCTTTTTTTAAGGAATGACATCATATGTCGTCATATCGAGCTTCAATTTCAATGTGTTTCATGTTGATCAAAGCCCAAAAGATGCAGCAGTTCCACGGGCACAGGATGCTCGTAACCACTATCCGTCGAGCGGTTTGGTGATGATGATGTAGAGGTTCTCCATGGGCGGGAATATTCTTAAGATCCAGCGTATGAATGCTTTGTGATTACTCCTGTAGCTTCGTCATAACCAATATCGATCATGAATTGCGAATGGTCTCTTGAGTTGGTGTGGCATTGTATTCGGTTGGCTCGATGATAGGAATGAGAAGAACAACCGCTTAATCTGAGGTGTGATGGTGACTTGTTTGTGGTTGAGCGTCATGGCCAACATTTGACCTTTGATCTTTCCATTGTATGCAGGCGGTGAATGTAGATCTCCGCACTTTGTGCGAGAATGGTGAGCATGTTACGATAAAGGTGGTTCTTGAATGTCGACTATTAAGCAAGAAGACTACGGCGGTTGAGACTATCAAAATCAACACGAAGGTTGTTCTTTCCTATCTTCATCGGATAGCCATTAGGAAGATATCTTCAATGGTGAAACGTTTGGCTTCCACGTTTTGCATTTGGCGTCCATGTGATCGAAGAAGATATTTAGCCAAAAGAACCAACATATCGAAAGACATTACGTTAGTCAGCGGATGGTTTATTGTCTAATTATTGAATGTGATATGTTGATGATTGTTCTGAGCCTAATGTCTTGTTTGTCCAATAGTCCAAAGGCGATCGTGATAAGTTTAGGTGAGTTGATTAACTAAGTTTTAAAGTCTATGTTTTCCTTATTTTCCACAACATATTAAACATTTAAGCTTAAAGTGACATTATTGGTTTCATGGGGTTATGATTTATTTATTTACAAGTTTGCAGCGTAACAATTCATAATTAAGGTTAAAACTAGGCTTAGGCGTAGAAATGGCAAGATTATCGTGGGAGGGGTGATTATGCAGCGTGGCGAAAGCTTATCGTGGGTTCTTGACTTCGGCGTAAGAAATATTAGCGTGGGAAAAGGGCCTTGTCGTGGAAGCTTACGGCGTGGCGTATAAGGAACCTTCTGGCGTAAGGCTTACTCATAAAGTGAACCTTATGCATAGAGGTTCTTGTTTACGCATATCCTTCACACGGGATACAGCGTGGTCCCCAATGTAGAACCTTCACGTGGCGTTCGCGTAAGATTTCTCTTACGCGTAACATCTTCAGCGTGGGTGATCATATCATAGATTGCAAGTAACCTTGATTACGAATTTTCAAGCATAGAAAACACGAAATAAATTCATCACAACATCAACATTAACATCTACATTCATTTTCTAACAGTTTTAAACACGAATACTCATTTAAACAGTTAAGCGTAGAAACAGGTTACGTGTAAACCTAAACCCTAAGGCTTAATTTCTACGTGTAAGCTTTCTACCCATAGGATTAGCACCAAAATGATTACGGGATGTCTAGGAAGCCTATTGAGTTGTTCTATCAAGTTTAACATCAAACTCTAAGCGTATCAAAATACCCAATTCTTATGAACATAAACCCTAATTTCCAATTAATAAGTAATTAGTGTTTACAGGTAAAATCCAACATAGATATGATCATTTAAACTTCGTAAACAACATCTTGCAAGCAACCAATTAGCGAAGCGTTCACATAAAAATACCCAATTCACACATAAACCTAGTTTTCAAAATCAATCAATTCGTATGTCGGGGTGATGTTTAATGATAAAAATGGTTTCAATGATGTTAAATAAATGTTTTGACTTTATCACTTTAACCAAAAACATACACCATTGATTATGTGTTCATACGCTTATGCGTAGAACACAAAATCACTCATATATGAAAATCTAACCGTTGGTTTTTGAAACGATTTAAAACCCTTGTTTGTAATCATGTTAAGAACACAAAAACACTTACAAAATGATGATCTAAAACACGAATTTGAAGCTTGAATTTTGGGCGTAGGATTAAGTTAGGTTGGATAATAAATGTGAAGAATTAATGAGTTAGGTGGATGTTTTATTAAAATAACTTTGAGCTTTTGACTGTTTTAGCCCCTCCAACTTTTCCATTTACATCCAATGTCCATAACTTCCATTTTGGTTACCAAATGAAGGATATTTGGAAATAATTTTGTGACACTCCCTTGACTTAAGAATTAATGAAATTTTGTTAATTTTAGTCAGGGTGTCGATAAACCAATGTAATACACCATTATTAAAAACAATAGTGATATTTGATTTCTCCCGACACTTGATCGATAAAATACTTAATTTTGAAAGATTTGAGTGTTATGGAAGAAATGTACTTGCCATGTTGAAAGAAATAGAGATAGAAGAATATTTTGTTGTTTTATCCATTTTATATTTTGTATTTTGTTTTGAAAATATTTACAAAAGAGGTTTTGGTGTTTGTTGGTTTTAGAATGTTTTAAGAGTTCATCAGTTCTCTTGAGTCAAACACAGTATACCAATCCGATGGACCAGCTCATTAAACCTAGTAGGAGCTAAGGCTTTGGTGAGAAGATGCGATTGGTATTCATGTACCAATAGTATAATTCAACGGTACCCTATTCCGTGGTCCTTGATGAAATGATATCGAAGTCGGCGTGCTGATTTGAATGTTGTCTTGGAGTCGCATGAGATCGCAATAGCACTCAATTGTCATGATACATCGAGTTTTGTCAAACACGTAACCATAGTCTTTGAGTTGTGTTCTCATCCAAATGACTTGAGTACATCACGAAACATGGCTACATATACCTTACATTGAGGAAGCGATGTACAATCCACCTTCTTGATTGCCATAACACAGTTTATCACCAAAATTGTAATGCTCACAAGTACTTTTAGTGAATCTAAGCATCCTGCGTGGTGACATCTAAAAAGCTATTAGTTCAAAACAGAATCCTTGGATGCGATTCTAAGTTAATGGTTCCCTTGATGTATCGGAGGATTCTTTTAGCCTCGGAGGTGGGTTTCGATTAGTCTCGGTGATAGCAGAACAAAGATATCTGGCAAACACAATATCGGGCACTGCTTATTTGTTAGATAGAGACCCAATAATCTACGGTATTTGGTAGGGTCCACCAATTTCCCATGTAAATCGTCGTCTAGCTTCTTGGTATGAGCCATTGGTGTGGCATAGGTGTCACGGTTTGCATTCCAAATTTGTTTGAGTTCGAGGCATATTTGGTACATCAAAGAAAATACCACGGGTGATTGATGAACTTGCATTCGGAGAAAGAATGTGAGTTCACCCGTCGTTGACATTTCAAAACATTTTGTCATTAGTTTTGCAAAAGCATTTGAGTATTTTAAATGTGTTGACCCAAAATGATGTCATCCATAGATTTGAGCGATTAAGATGTGATCCCGTGATATTGTATGAAAAGTGTAGGATCGTAGAACATTTGGTGAATTTATTGGCAATGAGGAAGGATGATAACTTATCGTACCATGGGAGAGCTTGTTTGAGTCCGTCTGAGCTGTTGGGTTTGTAGACATGGTTAGAACTCGGGATCAACGAATCCTTAATTTGGTGACATAAGCCGTTTTTTTTGATTTGCCCATTCGAAAGCGGTTTGGCGTCCATTTGAAAGACCGTTATATTCGTATGAGCAGCGAGCGAGAAAGATCGAACGACTCAAGGCGAGCAGCCGGGCGAATGATTCTTCAAAGTCAATACCCTGCTTCATCTATAACCCTTAGCTACAGGGCGTGAATTGTTTACGATTCGTTCCTTGACATCAATTTGTTCTACAAATCCATTTGAGACCAATGACATAGACCCCTGTTGGTCTTTCAACGATTACCATACTTCAAAGCGTTTAAAGCGGTTGAGTTCTTCTTGCATGGATTCAATCCGGTTGTCTTTAGTCATGCGTCTTTAATGTTTTAGGTTGATTAGCGGGGCCGGTGGTGCATAAATCAATATTCACCATCGCTGTGAAGCGTTGTCTTATTCTGACGGTTGAGTTGGGTTACCAATGATATTCTCAAGAGGATGGTCTTTTGTCCAACGATGTGTCGAGGTTGATGTTGGTATACATTGTGCAAGTTTGAGGATTCAAATGGTTTGTAGATGATTCCATGACATCGGTGCAGTTTCATTAGCAACGGGTTAAAAAGCATTTGGATCAAAATCACATGGGTAGAAATGCTTCATTAAGAACATCATTAGGCGGTTGACGTCATTGGAAGCAGTTTGTTCAAGCTGTTGTTGTAGAGTCAGCTGGTGGTGCTTCTTCATGATGATTGTTGTAGCAAATATCGGTATAAGAGTGTGATCGGGTTGAGCGTGAAGCGGCGGATACACAGGCACGTTCATCAATGTCATCACTAAGCAGTAGACAAGAGCTTTTCCATTTGTTGTGAGTAGGCGGGGGCTTAGTTCGGTGATGATGGGGTTTAGGGAAGTTTAAGCGGTTGTGACGGGTTCCAAGTTATGCTCGAAGCCGTCTGATAAGTTCATGAAATTTGCATGAATCGTTTCCATAACTTTGTTTTATGCTGACGATTCGGATCAGGAAACCCTTAAATTTTCATAATATCCTATAAAGACTCCAATGTCGACTTTGGCTTTGAGCTTTCCAAAGTCATCGCGATCATTATTTGGCTATGAAAGGATCGAATACATGAAAGTGTTTGAGATTCGGTTTATGGTTGTGGATAAGCTCAAGGTGTTTTGTTGTGGCATTTTGTAATCATTGAGCGATTTTGAGTATAGCATGGGTTGATACGACACGCCCACAGTGTCTGGAAGTTTAGCATTGATTAACATTGTTCTTGCGGCTTCCGCTAACGTACGGTTTAGTCTTTCAACAACTCCGTTTTGTTACGGTATGCGTGCAATAGATGTCGATGCTCGATTCCACTTTCATAAAATTCTCGAAGAGTTTGGTTCTAAATTCGAGTTCCTTTATGCATTACGATTTGGCGGACGATGTTGGAGCTAAACTTGAATTTTCGTGAAAGGTGATGATCATCTCGTGGAGCTTGATCTTTACTTGAAGAAAGTAGACCCAGTCCATCATGATGTAGTCATCGACAATTACCAAGATGTGGCGTTTGCCGTTAATCGTTTGCAGCGCGTGGACCACAAAATCCATATGAAGATGAAGCACATCTTTGAGGTGTGTTCCACCTTTGAAGGAAAATAAGCATGAGTGCTTTTCCCATGTTCTGGTGAGCAAAGGTGATCTTTAGAATACGGAATCTCGGGAGACCTTGACAATTTTGTGTCGAGCAAGGTTGGTGATGGTTTGAAAGTTTAAATGTGAGAAAAGATTGCCATAGCGAGTTTTGTTGATGTTGCCTTTGAAAGTAGGCAGATGGGAGATGAAGCAACCATGTCTTGCATTGAGATTGTTCTGAGACTAAATTGCGAGCCAGACATTAGATCGTTTCCTTGTAGATCCACAGATGAAATAAGTTTTCTCAACAACTTCCAAATCTCCATCACCGAATTGATTGGTGAAAAGAGATTGTGGTAAGGCCTTCACATAATAAACCACCTTTAATTTCGATATTGCCATTGATATAATCTCAAAGTAGCCCATGATAGCTATGTGATCATTCGAATCGGCGTTGCCAATGAACTTTGCAATAAAGTTTGATATGATTTAAGATTACTGTCATGTGTCGGAACATCGTATCAACAATCGAAGGATGATCATCACACTGCATTACACTGAGGCGACACGGATGGAATAGAAGTAGATGTGGAACCCGATGAGTTAGAGGGTTTGAGCGATTATAGTAGAAATACACATCAATGACTTTGGGCATCCATTTAAATCCTAGTGTATTATGTAACTATTTACGCATCTCTAACTAAGTCTTAGCTTTAGTCTTAGTGAATGCACTAGGTGTGATACTACATTCCTGGAGGTGATCTTTGGAACTCTGAGGGACATCAATCGTTTCTTAGAATCTAAAGGCGGTTTACCAGCACGAGACTTAGAAACATTAGTGGGCCTAGAGGTATTCCGATTCTTAAGTTCCTTAAGCGAGACAAGATAGCTCTAGCAACACATTTGTCATGACAATCGGAAAGCATACTTTTCGACAAATAACACAAGAAGCTTGATGAATATCAAAGTACTTAAAGGTTTAGCATTTATTCTGACACTTTTCCATTACATTTGTCGGGGCCTTATATCTAAAGTGGGTTGATAACGCTACGCGTCGTTCGGGTCAAAGAACTTCCTTTTCATCGGCAAGTTTTCAACACCCTAGGCGATGAACCTAATCGTTGTAGTATAGTATTAGGTGTAAGCCACGGGTATTGATATCGATTCTCTGGGGAATAGGAATGCTAGTGAGAAGTTACTATACTAAGGTTGGGGTTGAGAAGATTATTTTTATCTTTTATAATTTTTAAGGAAAGGAAAGGAAAGAGTACGAATCTCGGGGTTTGAATTTGGGGGTTGGTATTGCTACCGATTACTCTACTTATCTAATTATCTAATCTAAAGGTGTATATGATCTATGTCGAATTATTGTGCTAATTATGATAGTTTAAAGATGTGTTTACTTGGGTTTACTACTCCTTAATTATCTCCTATTGGTGGTTGAATTATCACGTCCTTATTCTTAGTTGCGTTGTGTGTCTAAGGTCGTAGGGTATCGTTTCTCTAACTCTTTGAACTTACCAAGCGGTCTAGTCTACAAAACCCGCTGGGATAATAAACTCTTACTCTAGGCACTCTTTGGATGGTTTAGCACAACTACTCAAGGAGTCATATTCTAAGGTTCACAGATTTAATCAAGTATTAAGTACACAGCGAATGACCTATCGCATTACTAGATCATTAATCAACTAAGATAGAGACAACAATCAATATTCAATAATTAAGTTTCATATTCCTAAGCAAACACACAAGTAAATTAATGGGACATGGAGAACATGCAAGCATACACACAAATAATCAAAGACATAATTGTATTGATGAAGTAAAACACTTATCTTGGTGTAAGATAGGGTTTGGAACCCTAAAATACTATACAAAGACAGCCTTGGTTGGTTTGAGTTTTACTCCAAAAGACTACACTAAATCTTTGAAAATTCGGATTCTATATATAATATTACATATGCGGCGGCGTCACCTTATGTTTTGTGGCGAGTAGTCGTGTCGCATCATTAGGGTTTCGTCTTGGCCACGTTAGACTTGCGGCACGTCACCTTATGCTATGTGCTGTCTGGTTACTACTGCCTACTCTTTTATAACTTAGCGTCGTCACTTGAAAATGAGGTTTTGGCTTACATCCCGTCACGAAAGATCCTCCGGACATCACAATTAACACACAGCCTTAGTCGCTATATGTTTTAGACTTTGAGTGTCTGGATTAGACTTTGGCCATTTTCTTATATAATCGCGCCTTTTCGGTCCAAATAAGTGCCATTCCGAGCATTTGCCTTGAGACCTAAAAAGTGAAAAGGAGCGATATTAAGCAATAACGGATACAAAGTGATCAAATAGGGCTTAAGCGACCCCTCAAAAGGTATCTTTAAACCTTATCAAATATCCCTACACTTGGTATTTGCTTGTCCTCAACAAATGTGCTTTGATAAGCATAATTTATAAGTTAGGGTCATGAAGCATTCGTTTAAAGCAGTCCACAACACATATAAGCCCATAAAAGTCATAACAAACACGGAAATCACGCCTACCACCTCACATGGGTGTTTGGATACTCGCATCTCTCGGGTGTATATGAAATATAACAAATTGAAATGGAAGATAAACACTCATTAATCGGTCCTAGTACATGAATTACCATAGGCTTGAGAATAGATCAAACCTCCATCGCTTTGGCGTAAGCACCCTGAAGAAAGGCTATCAAAGAGGTCTTTAAAGGGTTGTAATGTTAGGCTTCACGGTGAGAAACAAGGGTTTGGTGGGATAGGCTATATAGTGGTGCAAGTCAAAAATCTCTTATGTTACAAGCATCACGAAGAATGGCGTTGCTAAGCGAGACTCGACACTCTAAACTCTAATAACTTGAAATAAACAAACATAAATTTAAAGGATAGATGTAGGATGGTGGCAGGTATGTTTTTTCACTATATATATATATATATATATATATATATATATATATATATATATATATATATTTTCTCTTTTTCTCTTTTTTTCATACTTTTACTCTACCATCCTCTGTGGTAACATCAAAATGATGATAAGGTTATAGGCATCCCTACACTTGAGTTTTATTACTCTAACACTAATTTGACCAATTGAAAAGATCAAAACACTTGGGGGACGTGTCGCAAACAAAGGGAATTTGAATTTAACGTTCCCTTCCGATCATTTCATAAACTTTAACTTTCCCATGAATCGATTAGTCCAAAAGCGTATACAAGGATATGACTAAACTTAGCAACTCATGCAAGCAACTAGATAATTGAACTAAGGGTTTAAAGGTGATAACAATAATACACTAAAGTGAGTGCATACGAGGGTGAAACTAAAGCGATTTGGGTGTATATTTGGGGTGGGGTGTAAACAATGCTCTTCGTTGATATTAGGAATCGAAACATCACGAGAACCCCTGAAAAGGATAGGCTACGAGGGTTAACTAGGGGTATCGTGTACTAAATATAATTACAAGCATGAAAGGGTGTGGAAATTACTCGAGTGTGGAAGAAGTAATTATATTACGGGTATCGAACAAGGTTATCCTAATGCCTCTTATCATTTAGTTATTCCTAACTACAAGTGTAGTCTTACTTGCGATCTGGGATGCATCACAAACAAGTTCTAGAATCTAATATACTCTTGGTTCACTCAAAGCATTAAGATGAATGCTTTAATTCCCTCTAATCTAAAGAGCGATCCTCGCATTTGGGTGGAATTTAGGTGGTAAGAGTTTTGTGCTAGTCATGCAACTTCCACATCAGTGTGAGGCGCTTTTGTTAAGACTATTGGCCTCCTCATATGTCATGAAAAAATTTTAATTTGGTGCCAAAATTACCACTAACAGAGCATTTTCTAAGTGGTTTGTTACACAAATACAATTGAATGAGCAAATAGTCAAGGATAAGCATAGTTTCAAAGTTCCGTTTTATTTTCCTCCACACTTAAAGCCCGAACATTGTCCCCGATGTTCCCAGAAAATATCAAAGTTATGATAATTGGAAGGTAATTAAAGCGAAAGAAACTAGTACTCCCGATTAGCTCGGTGGGATCCGTGTGTGAAGTAGTGGTTAAATCCTTTGAAGAAGAATTTATCGTGAAAAGCTCCTTCCAATCTTATATAACTTCTTGATAAATTAAACACTTTACTTGAAAAACAACGAAACCTTTGCGTAAAATCGGTGGTAATAATATATATAAGACTCGATTTAAACTAGGATATAATGCTTGTGGAATGGATGTTTACAGAATTTTTGGAAAATTAAGACTGGAGAATTCAAAATTTTTTAAGTAGCTTCGACGAGAAAAAAAGTAATCATTGTTTTACTCCTTCTGTGCCGTCGATGCGATCTGTCGTCAGTTATCACGACAAAAAGCGATGCGATTTTACGAAAATTTACATCTTTAGAATCAGAAAAAAAAATTACATAACATCCATTATTTCGATACAAACATTGACCAGAACAAACACACAAATATATCTTTTAATGAATTGTTATTCTCATGTTTCGTTTCTTGGCGATGTGTAATCCTCCTATAACATCACTTATGTAAAATACCTTTATGTACAATTAAGGCGAGGGTTAAGAACAAAAATAAAGCATTTTACAAAATTAAACATGAGAATAATCAATCAATAAAATATATATGACACTAACAAACAAACAATTAAGCATGGGTTGCCTCCATGAAAGCGCTTTTCTTTATTTAAGAGTCTTGTAGCTAGACTACGTGGGATCTCTACGTTACTTCATTACGCTGCTTCCTTACGGCGGTCCTACATGGGAGATTCCATGTTGTAAAGCCCTATGATGCACTTCTCTAGGAGTTCATCCTCTTCCCGATTGGTCTATATTCGGTCCTAGGTTCAAACAATTCTTATAGAATCCGAAAATCTTAGCCATAACATAATCTACTCCTTTTCCCTATCCTCATCATTCTATAATGACCCGACAGTTTAAGTTCCTTTTCATCATTAGAGTGATAAAACTTCTCAATCTTAAGCGGCATTTGGTAAGCTATGTCATCGGTCTCATCCTTGATCCGATAACCTCTAACTGAGGATCATGGGTCATTCGGGTGCTTTCTATAAAGGTTTCCTAGAATAACGTGGGACAAGCTGGGGTCATGGCGTGCTAATATCATCCATGATTATGAAGTCCGTAGGAGGCGTGAAACTACCTACATAAGCAGGCGATCCATAATTACCGAGAAAATTGCAACTAACATTAGGATCATTGGGGTCTTGCCTAGTTGGAATAGGCTTCTTCATTACCCAATTGTAGTAGGTCTTAGTCATTATGTTGATTGGGGACTTGCGATCAATGTGAGCCTTTGCCTACAAGGTGTCCTATGCGACATGGCATCGATGACTACGATATTTTCACTCCATGTACACTTTCTGCAGCTGCGCCAATATCATGAATCAACTAAAGCTTCATGACTCTAATGAGAAGATATCATGATCCGAATGTGAGCGTATCGGTCCTAAAGTCAAACATCACATGATACCAACACCACAAAGGATGTCTCGGGATTTTGATGGTGATGATCTCAAAAGTGGCTCAAATTTATTATCACGTGGATCGATAAAGACCTCACGGGTAACCAAACATGCAATGTGAAGAATCAATGACTACGAGCTTGGGAGAAAATACTACATCAAGAATGCAAGAACAATTGTTAATGTAATATCTATTTGTATTCTATGTAATTTTAGTACATGATTGAGGTGACCTCCCTTAGGGAGATTGTTAGGAATTAGAAATTAAGCTAACTATTACATATGAATCACTAACACTTGAAATATAGTTTAGGAGTGATTCCAACAATCTCCCAAAGTGTTATTGATGAATGATAGAGTAATAAGCGATGTAGGTCTTGATGTAATAGTAGGCATGGCGTCTTGACATTCTTCTTTCTTGTGAAGAAGTGCCTTGATTTGAACAATCTCCCAGTGTAGGGATCTTGTAACTTTTGAAGTATTACGCTTTGGCGTCTATTGATTTCTTTGTTCTTTAGTTCTTTGTTTTTGTGATGATAGTGATAGTATGTTGTTGTTGTGCGCATCAGTCCGCTTGATGCTCCGGTGTCTCCACGTCTTTCTCCAACATGCTCACGCTCTTTAACGTTGGATTACGATCTTGATGAAGTTCTCTTAGTCTTTAAACTTTGTAGATTCTATGATTTGAGGAAGAATCATTCGACTTTTGTGTTGCCTTTTGAGAGAACTTGCATTAGTGATGATGTTGAGTACGAGCATGTGAAGAATCGCACGATCGGTCCGCTCGAGCTTCCATAAGAAGAAAACATACACACGGTTAGTAATAAGCGGTTCGGGACTTACAAGTTTGAATTTAGGGTGTTAACGACATAGTGTGAAAGCACGTCTCTAATTCTCACAAAGGCCGTTCTGAGCTGAGTCCCACAAGTGAGATAACACGATGCAGAAGTACACCTCTGATTCGGATGAGTCGTTGAGGTACACGAGCATCACCTCACGATTGTAGACCGTTTGAGACACACTAAGCGTAATCCGGGGAGTTACGAAGTGACTGCCTGTCGTACATTAGATGTTGAACTGGCGGGAGTTTCCATTCAATCACGAGGATCACATATGTGAACCTCTCATAAATGTTCTCGACAGTTGCTAAGATCTATGAAGGACACGATAATATATCACTTGCGTTCTTATTGTTGAGCGACAAGCGATGAATTTTCAAGTGTACCTAAGAGATATTTTGATGAATCTCGTGGCTCTAGACTCAATAGTGCACTTTGGTTTTCTGGCGGAGACTAGGGAGAGGTCTCCTTCTTCAATACCAACAATCTCTAAGAAAGCCGATAGTTTTCGTAGGGTTCCTGTGAGAATGAAACAAGCACATTGGGAGAAACTTGAGTGGCTAAGAAGGTTTAGTGCATGCGTCATTGGGTCCATGATGACTTTTATCTTCAATACGGTGTCATCTAGTGACGACCGGTGCATATGAATTGAACCCGATTATGCGCCTAAGTTGAATAATCGAAGGGCTATTTCTTTTCACCCTTTTCTTTGCAATTCTTCAACTCCTTCTTTCTCGATTCTCATTTTCTCCTTTTTATAATCATACCTAAGGATTTCTAAGTACTAACTATTTGTGATGTCCTTGGGTAGATCCCTCCGACTCTGGCGGATCATAGGATGGTTATTTCTAACCTTAGTCACCTTATAACTCCATGACTAACCTATGTTGCCATAAAACCATTTTCTTGAAAATCTCTTAAAGTGGTTATGATTGAAAAACATTTTGTACCACCGTAAGAGTTTGATCATTCTTGAAATACTCCCCTCCACACGTGCTTAAGTGTTTAGACATAAATCGCACGGTGAGAGAAAGTCGCACTTTTGAATTGATTGACTCAAGATAGACAATTCCTCGAGGACACGATTCGTTGCATAGTTAAAGAGTTACATTGTCGACTTTTAGGTGACAACTAGCTCTAATAACTACCTTGAAGGTGTGGACAAACCTCGAAGGTTGTCAAACCCGTCAAAGTTCATGTCTATCAAGAGCTTCTCGAATAGATACAATTTACTTGGATAAGTCTTTGGAAGAAAAATCTTTTCAATGTATGACTGTTCAGAACCGTCAATTCATGGGTTAAGTCTTTTCACACAACGATTCAATAGCAAATTAACATATTTCTTATCACAATAATTTTCTCCCCCTCAAAAATGGCATATAAATGTTATTTTTGATAACGTTTTGATATTAAATATGACCATTTCGAGTTTTGTGGGAAGATTATCATGAAGAACAATTTTGTGAACAAAGTTTTAGCAAATACTCCCTCGACAAGTAATACTAACTTTTGAGGTTTTAAAAGCGTAAGGGAAGTACTTGTTCTTTTGAGCAAAACCTTTTAAAAGTGAAAGGTTTGATAGGTTTTACTCAAAAGTAAAAGCTTTCGCTCCTTTTATAGGATTGTGCACTGAAGCATACCACGGGGTCCTTTCATTACAAGAACGGGTTGTACATCTTTGTGTGCACAAGCCATTGTCATTAAATAATCACACATCAAATTAGTATGAAATTGAAGCAGTTTAAGGGGTACCGGGTAGTCCAACAATATCTTCGAGGAATGCGAGCAGGGCATTGATAGCTGTGTGAGTAATCTGGGGCGACCACCTACAAAGCTCTCGGAGTTACGAATCGGTCGCTTCGCAACCTTTCATCGATCCGGTGATGATCCTCTTAACATCCGTTTTTCACGAGAATTCCATCGCTTCTTCAACCCGATGCCTTCATGTATCTCCTTTAACCAATAAGCTAACCCATCCCTAACCTTCTTGGTGTGTGGTCCCCAAACTTATGAAGATCTCTACGCCATCAAGCGGTTGCGTTGTAGTTCACTACGGCAAACTACTCCAAATGGTTTCTTGGCGAGAGTGTATTGTGGAAGATGGTTGATGTCGGGAAGTTCTAGGCGAGGTCAGTGAAGTTGACATGAGTCGATATGATTCAACGACAAGTTGTAAATCTTCTACACGTTCTCGGATCACTATGCTTCCGATGAAGATGGCGGGGACTTGATGTATTCACGTTGAATTCGATCGAGAATTGTCTCATTCTTCCACATGCCTTGGCGAGATCTGATCTTCAATGTCGTTGAGAGACAAGTTACGAAAGTCCGCTTCACGAAATTCATAGTCCCTTTCATCTTGTCTTTTGACCACGGCGGTCTTGAGGAAGGTGTAATCCCATTTAGGCGAAAGAGTGACTAGCTTAACATAATGATCCCTTTATCACCGTACAATTCATGTTGAGACTTTCGAACTGGCGACTTTTGTAGTAGATTAAGTCGGCGTTCCGGCCAATGGTGAATCCCGTACATTGCATCAATTTCATACCGTTCCACGCTGTTGGAAAACATGTGGGTAGCCTTTTCTTCGATGGCTATGCAGTTGGAGTATATGGCTGCCGGGAACGGAAGTGTAAGTGATGTAGCGTATTTCTTTGAATCATCGCTACCGTGTAGAAGAAATTCCAAATCATTGTTGAAGAAGTAGCGGAATGGAATCTTAGGTTGATCTGGTTGACCAATCGTTGGTAGAGGTTTAGACCAATCGGTGTAGTATGGAGCCTTATCTCTTATGGTGTAGTCGATGTTTGCTTCAGGGTTGAGCCAATCAATGTTGTTAGACATGGCTCGTGCTAGGTTGTCAAGGTGATATTCAACTTCAATAGCACTTTCCGAGCTGTCTTTGAGTAGTTGAAAGGCTTCATTCTTGATTCGTTTCAACTCTGATTTCGTCATCTTCTTCACTCGGAACTTTTCTTGCAGTAACTTAGCATGCTCCAATGTACGACCTTCTACCATATCTTTATCATCAGTTAGAGTGGGAGTAGCATCAACAAGTGTCGAAAACCGGTCATATCTGATGTCATCCTCGTCTAGCCATGATCGACGTCGACCTTGGCGTCTTCTTCTTTTTTCTTTAGCCTAGATGAGGATTACGGTTTCTTTGATGAAGCGGGAGAGGTGGGTTGTTGTTGGGGCTCAAGGACTTCCTCATCGTCACCACGGTGTATTCGAAGTGATCACGGTTTTCTACATGCAGGGTGGTAACTCGAGTCACGAGGTTTGTCGGTGGAAGGCGTGGAGAGATTGTCTTGTTGTTGGAGTCGTAGGGGTGGTGGTGGCACGGAGGAGGTTCTCCGACTTCTTTGGACGTTTAGGTGCGAGTCCTTGTCCAGTATCATCGTCATCTTTTGGTCGTTTAGGTTGATCGATGATTCCTTGCATGATGATCTGAGTTGATAATCTAGTAGACCTTCAAAATATTTATCTTCATCCAAAGTAAAAGTTGCGGATCGTTTGACATTTGCATCACCGTTTAGCAATTAACTCAATTTCGGAAGATCGATTCTTTGGCCATTATATGTTTAACCAATGCGGCGATGTTTGGAGTAAGTTGTTTGGAGAATACTTCTCTAGTCACACGAGGACGGTGTCGAGAAGAAACTTGTGAGTGTATTCTCTTGTCGTCTTCTCCAATTCCTTTTGGAAATCTCCTTTGATAAACTTACGGTTTGTTCCTTCATCAACAACTCGTTTATCCGTCTTGAAGAAAGTTGATTCGTCGGTGAGTTGATTGATTTTGTTGGTTACATCCGTCATCCGTGCCTTGCTTGACAGCTTTAACAATCCTTGTCTTTGCCGAGATATCCAAGAGTCTCGTTGGCTTCGTCACTGATTTGGATGTGGATCGGTTGTTCCTTTGGATGGTGGGGGTGAAGAGTGAGAAGATGAATCGATGATGAGGATTCGTGAGGTGATTCGAGGGTCCTTAGGAGGTTCAAAAGTTTTCTCCTTAGAGCTAGTAGGAATTTGTCAAGAAGATAATCATCATACTTCACATCGTCATCTTGTCAGTTTTAGCCTTTACTTGACTGAATCCGGCCTCTTCATCGACTTTGGCTTGAGCCGCAACCTCTTCATCGACTTTTTCTTTCTCGGACTTTTCTTTTCGGGTTCCTCAAAGTCATAATCAATAGAATCCTCCAGCGCTTTTGTTGTTGCTCAAGAGTGGTGGCACGGTTCCTCATCGGGTTGATTAACCGCATCGAGGAATTGGTGTAGATTGGACATCACCACTTGACCCTCCGGGGCCACGCATTTGTTGCTTTTCAAACTCTTTGCCACGTGTTGGAGTCTAATGATTTTGAACTTCTTCATGTAGTCGATATCCGGTGGCTCTTCATCGAGCTTTCTTCTTCTTGCTCGAGCACGGAGTCTTCCCTTTGCCTTGGTCGACTTTTGAATTTGGGAGGTTTAGCTCTTGTTTGAGTGACATCGGTTGCAGTTTGAGTAGGTGACCTCCTCGTCGATTTGGTTTCATCAGGCTTTCATCCACTAGCTTTCTTTGAGGTTCGGACTTGGGAATGGGAATAGGAACAACTTCCTGAGGAACTTTCCTTTTGAGTGGAGGTTTCCTCTTTGGGAACTTTCTTTGACTCGATTGCTTGTAACACTTCTGCCTTTGCCTCTTACGGTTTTCCTTGAAGGTGTACCGTGGATTTTTCATCGAGAAAACCTACTTTGCCTTCTTCAACCGCTACGGATATCGTTTGTATGCAGTACGGTTGTGATATCATCGGTTATAAGGTGATTTGGCAACACGCACCTTGTTTCTTTGTTGTAGAGTCCTTAAATCGGTGAGTGTGGGCTCATACAACGTGGAGTGTTGTTTGGGGTCATCGAGTCTCGAGGAATATCATGATTATACCCTAGAGCTCATTGGATCAACAGTTTGGTATATCTGACATACGTGATTTTGGTGCCAAGCTTTTTATGAAATGACATCATGTCGTCCCATATCGTAGCTTCAACTTCAATGTGTTTATTGTTGATCAAAGCCCAAAAGATCTGCAGTTCCATGAGCTTGGGATGCTCATAGCCACCGTCACGTCGAAGCAGTTGGTGATGATAATGTAGAGTTCTCCATGGTGAGGAATATTCTTAAGATCCATGTATGAATGCTTAGTGATTACTCCTCGTATCTTTGTCATAACCAATGTCAATCATGAATTGCGAGCAGGTCTCTTAAGTTGGTGCGGCATTGTATTCAGTTGGTTCGATGGCGGGGATGAGAAGAATAGCCCTTAAGTCTGCGGTGTGATGGTGACTTGTTTGTCATTGGCGTCACTGTCACATTATTTTGTCCTTTGATCTTTTGCATTGTATCCAGGCGATGAATATAGATCTCGAACATTTTGAAAGCGAATTGGTGAGCATGTTACGATAGGGATGATTCTTGAATATCCACACAATTAAACAAGAGGATTCCGCGGTGAGAGTATCAAAATCAACACGAAGGTTGTTCTTTCCAATCTTCATCGGATAGCCATTAGGAAGATATCAACAACGGTGAGAACATTTGGTGCATCCACATTCGCATTTGAGCTTCCATGTCGTGATCGAAGATATTTAGCCAAAAGAACCAACATATCGAAAGACATTATGTTAGTCAACGGATGGTTTTATTGTCTAATTATTGAATGTGATATGTAGATGATTGTTACGAGTCCAATGTCACTTGTTTGTCCAATGGTCCAATGACGTCGTGATAAGTTTCGTGGGTTGATTAACTTTAAGTTTTAAAGTCCATGTTTACACTTAATTTTCACAACTTATTAAACGATTATGCTTATTAGTGACACTATTGGTTTCGTAGCGTTATGATTTATTTATTTACAAGTTTGCACACATAACAATTCATAACTAAGGTTAAACTAGGCTTAGGCGTAGAAATGGCAAGCTTATGCGTAAGCAGGGAGTGATTATCTGGCGTGGCGTAAACTTGTCGTGGGCTCTTGTCTTCTGGCGTGAAATAATACGCATAGGAAAGAGGACCTTATGCGTAGAGCTTACGCGTGGCGTATATGGAACCTTACGCGTAAGGCTTACTCGTGAAGTCAACCTTATGCATAGAGGTCCTTTGTTTACGCATATCCTTCACGGGATCGCGTAGTCCCTTATGTAGAACCTACGGCGTAAAAGTTACGCGTAAGATTTCTCTTCGCGCATAACATGCTACGCGTAAGGTGATCCTTATGCGTAGATGGCAAATACCCTTGATTATGAATTTTCACGCGTAATAAACCTGAAATAATTTCATCATAGCACCAATATTAACACATACATTCAGTTATTTTCAGATCAAGTCATGAATACTCATAAAACAGTTACGCGTAAGAAGACTTATTCGTAAACCTAAACCCTAAGGCTCAATTTTTACGAGTAAGTAATCTAGCCATAGAATTTCACCAAAATGATTCTGGGATGTCTAGGAAGCCTATTGAGTTGTTTTATCCAAGTTTTAACATCAAACTCTAAGTGAATCAAAAACACCCAATTCGTATGAACTAAAACCCTATAATTCAATTCATTCACATTTGATGTTTCTGGGAAAGTTCTAAACATGGATATGATCAATTCATCACATAAACAACACCTTATAAGCAACTAATTAACCAGAAACACTCACACAAGAAAATACCCAATTCACGCATAAACCCTAATATTTCAACTTCAATCAATTCGTGTTTCTGGGTGCGTTTTGATGATGGAAATGGTTACAAAGTGATTAATTAAACATTTTGACACTATCATATCAACCAAAAACACACACCATTGATTATGTGTTCATACGCTTATGCGTAGAACACAAGTTCACTCATAAATAGAAATTTAACCGTTGGATTTAGAAATGATTTAAAACCCTTATTTGTAATCATGTTAAGAACACAAAACCACTTATAAAATGATGATCCAAAACACGTTTGAAGCTCGAATTTTAGGCGTAGGATTTAGTAGTTGAAGTATTAAATGTGGTGAATAAATGAGTTAGGTGGAAGTTTTATTAAAAATAACTTTGAGCTTTTGACACTTTCAGTCCCTCCGCCTTTGCCATTTACATCCAATGCCTTTTACTTCCATTTTGGTTACCAAACAGGTGATATTTTGAAAGAATTTGACGACTCCCCTCGACTTAAGAAATAATGAAGTTTTATACATTTTAGTGCGAGGTGTCGATAAACCGAAAAGTGACCACCATTTAAGGAAACAACGGGATAAAGTAACACATGAGTACAAGATAATATTTACTTTCTCCCCTCAACACTGAATTTTGAAATATTTGAGTGTTGACGGAAGATTTGTACTTGCCAACGTTAAAGAAGTATAGATAGAAGAATATTTTTGTTGTTTTATCGATTTTATAATTTTGTATTTTGTTTTTGAAAAATATTTACAAAAGAGGTTTTGGTGTTTGTTGGTTTTAAGAATGTTTTAAGAGTTCATCCGGTTCCTCTTGAGTCAAACACCGCATACCAATCGGTGGACCAACTCATTAAACCTAGCGAGAGCTAAGGCTTTGGTGAGGAGATATGCCAATTGGTATTCTACCCATAAAAGTATAATTCAACAGTACCATGTTCCACGTGGTCCTTGATGAAATGATATCGAAGATCAATGTGCTTTGATTTGAATGTTGAACCGAGTTGCACGAGATCGCAATAGCACTCCGATTGTCGCGATACATCGGGATTACATCAAATACATAACCATAGTCTTTGAGTTGTGTTCTCATCCAAATGACTTGAGCACAACACACCGACATGGCTACATATTCTGCTTGTTGAGGAGAGCGATGTACAATCCTCTTCTTGATTGCCATGACACAGTTTATCACCAAGAAATTGTAATGCTCTCAAGTACTTTTCCGTGAATCTAAGTATCTGCGTGATCGGCATCGAAAATGCGATTAGTTCAAAACCGAATCCTTCGGATACGGATCCCAAGTTAATGGTTCCCTTGATGTATCGGAGGATTCTTTTAGCCTCGTAGAGGTGGGTTTCGATTGGTCTCGTGATAGCGGGAGCAAAGATATACAACAAAAACAATATCAGCACTGCTAGTTTGTTAGATACATGAGACCTAATAATACTACGGTGTTTGGTAGGGTCCACCAATTTCCCATGTAAATCGACATCTAGCTTCTTGGTATGAGCCATTGGTGTGGCATAGGTGTCACGGCTTTGCATTCCAAATTTGTTTAACAATTCAAGGGCATATTTGGATGACTCGAAAATACCACGGGGTGATTGATGAACTTGCATTCCTAGAAAGAATGTGAGTTCACCCATCATTGACATTTCAAAATGTTTTGTCATTAATTTTGCAAAAGCATTTGAGTATTTTAAATGTGTTGACCCAAAATGATGTCATCCACATAGATTTGAGCGATTAAGATGTGAGCCCGTGATATTGTATGAAAAGTGGGATCGACCGAACCTTTGGTGAATTTATTGGTAATGAGGAAGGATGATAACTTATCGTACCACGCCCGAGGAGCTTGTTTGAGACCATCTGAGCTTTGTTCGGTTTGTAGACATGGTTCGGGAACTCGGGATCAATGAATCCTTCCGGTGGTGAAATAAACTGTTTCTTCGGTTGCCCATTTAAAAGCAGCTTTGGCGTCCATCGAAAGACCGTTATGTTCATATGAGCCGCGAATGCGAGAAAAATCGAGCAGTCTCAAGGCGAGCAACGAGCAAATGATTCTTCAAAGTCAATACCCTCTTCCATCTATAACCCTTAGCCACCGGACGTGACTTATTTACGATTACGTTCCTTGACATCAATTTGTTCTTCTAAATCCATTTGAGACCAATGACGTAGACTCTGTTGGTCTTTCAACCGTTCCATACTTCAAGGCGTTTGAATTGGTTGAGTTCTTCTTGCATGGATTCAATCCGGTTTCTTTTGTCATGCGTCTTTAATGTTTTTAGGCTCGGTTAGCGGGACGGTGAGAGCATAAATGCAATGTTCACCATCTGTGTGGAGCGTTGTCTTATAACGATTGGTTGATTCGGGTTGCCAATAATATTCTCTAGAGGATGGTGTTTTGTCCAACGATGTGTAGAGGTTGATGTTGGTATACATTGTGCGATTTGAGGATTCAAATGGTTTGTTGATGATTCCGCGACATCGGTCTGCGGATTTCATTAGCAAGCGGGTTAAAGAGCATTTGGATCAAAATCAGGGTGGGGATACTTCATTAAGAACATCACCAATGGTTCGGCATTGTTGGAAGCAGTTTGTTCAAGCGTTGTTGTAGAGTCAATCGGTGGTGCTTCTTCAACGATGAGTTCTTGTAGTGAGTGTATCGGTATAGGAGTATGATCGAGTTGAGCGGCGGATACACACGAGCACGTTCATCAATGTCATCACTAAACAATGGAGCAAATAGCGTTTCCATTTGTTGACGAGTAAAGGCTTGGGGCTTAGTTCGGTGATGATGGGGTTTGAGGAAGTTTAAGCGGTTGTGACCGGGTTCAAGTCAGTTATGCTCGAAGCCATTTACGTAAGTTCATCAAAATTAGCATGAATCGTTTCCATAACTTTGCTTTGTACGACGATTCGGATCCAAAACCCTTAGAATTTTCACAATATCCTATAAAGACTCCAATGTCGACTTTGGCTTTGAGCTTTCCAAAGTCATCACGATCATTATTTGGGTAGCAAAGGATCCAAATACATGAAAGTGTTTGAGATTCGGTTTATGGTTGTGGATAAGCTCAAAAGGTGTTTTGTTGTGGCGTTTAGTAATCATTGAACGATTTTGAGTATAACATGCGGTTGATACGACACGCCCACAAGTAATCCGGAAGTTTAGCATTGATTAACATTGTTCTTGCACTTCCACTAACGTCACGGTTTAATCTCTCAACAACTCCGTTTTGTTACGTGTACGTGCAATAGACGTTTGATGCTCAATTCCCACTTTCTCATAAAATTCTCAAAGAGTGTGGTTTACAAATTCGGTTCCTTTATGCATTACGATTTGGCGGACGGTGTTCCGAGCTGAACTTGAATTTTTGTGAGAAAGGTGATGATCATGTGGAGCTTGATCTTTACTTGAAGAAAGTAGACCCAAGTCCATCGTGAGTAGTCATCGACAATTACCAAGATGTAGTGTTTGCCATTAATCGTTTGCACGCGCGCCGGGCCACACAAATCCATGTGAAGAAGATGAAGCACATGTTGAGAGTCGTGTTCCACCTTTGAAGGAAAATGAGCACGAGTGCTTTTCCCTTGTTCACAAGTCGAGCATAGGTGATCTTTGGAATATCGGAATCTCGGGAGACCTTCAACAAGTTTGTGTCAAGCTAGGTTGATGATGGTTTGAAAGTTTAAATGTGAGAGACGACGGTGCCATAGCCGAGGATTTTGTTGATGTTGCCTTTGAAAGTAGACGATGGGAGATGAAGCAACCATGTCTTGCATTGAGATTGTGTATAGACTAGAATTGCGAGCCGTGACATTAGATCGTTTCCTTGTAGATCACGAATGAAACAAGTTTTCTTCCGAAAAGCAACTTCCAAATATCCATCACGAATTGACCGATCGAAAAGAGATTGTGACCGAGGCCTTCCACATAGTAAACCCCGCTAATTTCGATATTGCCATTGATATGATAACGCCACACGCGTCGTTCGGGGTTAAAGGAACTTCCTTTTCTTGAGAAAGTTTTTCAACACCCTAGGCGATGAACCTAACCGTTGTAGTGTTGTATTAGGGTAAGCCACGGGTATTGATATCGTTCTCTGGGGAATAGGAATGCTAGTGAGAAGTTACTACGCTAAGGTTGGGGTTGAGGAAGATTATTTTTATCTTTTATATTTTTTAGGAAAGGAAAGGTACGAATCTCGGGGTTTGTATTTGGGGGTTGGTATTGCTACCGATTACTCTACTTATCTAATTATCTAATCTAAGGTGTATGTAGTCTATGTCTAATTATTGTGTTCTCGTATGATAGTTTAAAGATGTGTTTACTTAGGTTTTACTACTCCTTAATTATCTCCTATTGGTGGTTGAATTGTCACGTCCTTATTCTTAGTTGCGTTGTGTGTCTAAGGTTGTAGGGTGTCGTTTCTCCCAACTCTTTGAACTTACCAAAGGGTCTCGTCTACAAAACCCACTAGGGATAATAAACTCTTACTCTAAGGCACTCTTTGGATGGTTTAGCTTACAACTACTCAAGGAGTCATATTCTAAGGTTCAAAAAGATTTAATCAAGCATTAAGTACACAACGAATGACCTATCGCATTACTAGATCATTAACAACTAAGATAAGAGACAACCAATCAATATTCAATAATTAAGTTTCATATTCCCTAAGCAAACACACAAGTAAATTAGCCGGACATGGAGAACATGCAAGCATACACACAAATAATCAAAGACATAATTGAATTAATGAAGTAAAACACTTATCTTGGCGTAAGATAGGGTTTGGAACCCTAAAATACTATACAAGACAGCCTTGGTTCGGTTTAGGCTTTTACTCCAAAAGACTACAAACCAATACTGAAAAATTCGGATTCTATATATAAGATTACACATGCGACGGCGTCACCTTATGTTTTGGGGCGCCGTCGTGTCGCCGTCATTAGGGTTTCATCTTGGCGCGTTAGACTTGCGATTGCGTCACCTTATGCTTGTGGCCGTCTTCTTCTTGACTTCGGCGCCGACGGGATTGCATCTAGGCCGTGCGAGTTGCGACGACCTACTCTTTTATAACTTGACGTCGTCACTTGAAAATAGGAGTTTTGGCTTACGTCCGTCACAAAATCCTCCGGCGGCGTCACAGTATAACACCGTGCCGTCACCTTATATTTTCAAAGACTTTAAGTGTCTCGATTCGACTTTGGCCATTTTCTTCAGATATTCGCGCCTTTTCGTCCAAATAAGTGCCATTCCAGCATTTTGCCTTCAAAGACCTAAAAATGAAAAGGAGCGATATTAAGCAATAACGATATACAAAGTGATCAAATAAGGGCTTAAACGACCCTCAAAAGGTACCTTTTAAAACCTTATCAAATATCCATACACTTGGTATTTGCTTGTCCTCAAGCAAATGTGCTTTTAGCCAATTAATTTATTAGTTAGGGTCATGAAGCATTGGTTTAAAATGGTCCACAACACATATAAGCCCATAAAAGTCATAACAAGCACGAAAATTACATACTAGCACCTCACACGGGGTGTTTGGATACTCACATCTCTCGGATGTATATGAAATATAACAAATTGGAAATGGAAGATAAACACTCATTAATCGGTCCTAGTACATAGATTACCATAGGCTTGAGAATAGATCAAACCTCCATCGCTTTGGCGTAAGCACCTAGGAAAGACTATCAAAGAGGTCTTTAAAGGGTTGTAACGTTAGGCTTACGGTAAGAAACAAAGGTTTTGGTGGGATAGGCTATTTAGTGGTGGCAAGTCAAAATCTCTATGTTAAATGCACACGAAGAATGGCGTTGGTAAGCCAAGACTCGACACTCTAGACTCTAGCTAATGAAATAAACAAACATAAATTTAAAGGATAGATGTAGGATGGGAGCCGTATGTTTTGTTTTTTTTTTTTTTTTTTTTTTTTTTTTTTTTTTTTTTTTTTTTTTTTCTTTTTTTTCATTTTTTTTCATACACTTTTACTCTACCATCCTCTACGGTAACATCAAAATGATAGGGTTTATAGGCACATCCCTACACTTGAGTTTTATTACTCTAACACTAATTTGACCCGAATTGAAAAGATCAAAACACTTGGGGTACATTATTACGCAAACAAAGGGAATTTGAATTTAACGTTCCTTTCCCGTCATTTCATAAACTTTAACTTTTCCCATGAATCCCAATCGTCCCAAAACCGTATACAAAGGATATGACTCGACTTAGCAACTCATGCAAGCAACCGGATAATTGAACTAAGGGTTTAGGGTGATAACAATAATGCACTAAAAGTGAGTGCATACGAGGTAGGCTAAAGGCGATTTGGGTGTATATTTGGGGTGGGGTGTAAACAATGTTCTTCATTGATATTCGGAAAAACCGAAACATCACGAGAACCGCGAAAAGGATAGGCTCGAGGGGTTAACTAGGGTATCGTTTACTAAAGATGAGTACAACGCAAAGGGTGTGGGGAATTACTCGGCCGATGTGGAAGAAGTAATTATATTACGGTATCAAACAAGGGTTATCCTAATGCCTCTTATCATTTAGTTATTCCTAACTACACAAGTGTAGTCTTACTAGGGATCTCGGAATGCATCACAAAACAAGTTCTAGAATCTAATATACTACCGGTTCACACTCTAAGCATTAAAGATGAATGCTTTAATTCTTACTAATCTAAGGGCGATCCTCACATTTTGGGTGGAATTTAGGTGGTAAAGGGTTTTTGTGCTAGTCATGCAACTTCCTATCCGTGAGATGCTTTTGTTAAAACTAATGGCCCACTCCTATATGTCATGAAAAATTTTAAATTTGGTGCCAAAATTACCCTAACCGACATTTTCTCATGGTTTATTACACAAATACAATTGACAAAGCAAATACTCAAGGATAAGCATAGTTTCAAAGTTCCGTTTTATTTTCCCTCCCTACACTTAAACCGAACATTGTCCCCAATGTTCCCGAAAATATCAAAGTTATGATAATGGAAGGTAATTAAAAGCGAAAGAAACTAGTACTCCCGATTAGCTCGGTAGGATCCGTGTGTGAAGTAGTGGTTAAATCTTTCTTCAAGAAGAATTTATGCGTGAAAAGCTCCTTCCAATCTTATGTAACTTCTTCTTGATAAATTAAACACACACACTTGAAGAAAACAAAGCGAAACCTTCGCGTAAAATCGTGGTAATAATATATATAAGACTCGATTTAAACTAGGATATAATGCTTGTGGAATGGATGTTTACTGAAATTTACGGAAAATTAAGACACGGAAAATTCCAAAAATTTATAAGTAGCTCGAAAGAGAGAAAAAGTAATCTATTGTTTTACTCCTTCCCGACGCCGTCGGTTGCGATCTGACGGCGTCGGTTATCGACAAAAAGCGGTGCGATTTTACGGAAAAATTACGGAAAATTTACATCTTTAGAATCGGAAAAATTTACGCAAAACATCCATTATGACTCGATACAAGCATTTGACTCGAACAAACACACAAATATATCTTTTAGTGAATTGTTATTCTCATGTTTACGTTTCTTTTGAAAACGTGTGTAATCCTCCTACACTTATCCCTTATGTAAAATACCTTTATATGCAATTAAGGCGAAGTTAAAAACAAAATAAAGTATTTTACAAATTTAAACATGAGAATAAACAATCAATAAAAGACATATGACACTAACAAGCAAACAATTAAGCATGGGTTGCCTCCCGAAGCGCTTTTCTTTATTTAAGAGTCTTGTAGCTAGACTCGTAGTCGTGCTCTCTCACGTTGACTTCATCACCGCCACCTTGACGGTCTTTAATGGGGATTCCATGTTGTAGAAGTGCCCTATGATGCACCTCTCTAAGAGTTCATCCTCTCCCCACTCGGTCCTATATTTCGATCCTAAGTTCAAGCAATCCTTATAGAATCCAAAATCTTAACCATAACATAATCTACTCCTTTTCCCTATCCTCATCATTCCTATAATAGACCGACGGTTTAAGTTCCTTTTAATCATTAGAGTGATGAAAACTTCTCAATCTTAAGCGGCATTTGGTAAGCTATGTCATCGGTCTCATCGTTGAATCGCTTTACTCTAACGAGGGATCATAGGTCATCCGGTGCTTTCTATGAAAGGTTTTCCTAGAATAACGTGGGACAAGCTAGGGTCGATGGCGTGCTAATATCATCCACAATTATGAAGTCCGTAGGAAACATGAAACTACCTACATAAACGGGCAATCCCTTAACTCTACCAAGAAAATTGCACTTAACCCTAGGATTATCGGGGTCTTGCCTAGTTGGAATAGGCTTCTTCATTACCCAATTGTAGTAGGTGCTAGTCATTATGTTGATTGGGGATTTGCGATGAATGTAGGCCTTTGCCACAAAAAGTTGTCCTATGCAACATGGTATGTTAAGATTCCAAGGGTTCCCAAACTTGATTCTAGGGCTTTTCCTAACATACATGTGACGGAGGTCACGCACTAAGTGAGGGTGGCGAGATAGTTCTTCTTCCGTAGGAAATTAATTGAAATAGTCATTGTCTACTTCATCTACTTCCTCGGTTGTTTCATTATTCTCAAGTGTATGGTCCTCTTCGTCATTTGTTCCATTAGGTTTCACTAAGGCGATGGTATTGACGAATTGAGCGTGCTTAGCTAGCTTACTTGGGTCCTTAATCTCTACAGGAAGGCTCGGGAGTTGAGATAGCACTAACCTTCCTATCACTATTGGTTATGGCTTTCAAAGGTTGTCTATCTTCCTATCCATTTGGGCTTGTTGTTGGTTAAAGCGGTCTCAAGCTTAGCTATTTGGGCTTCTTGGGATGCAACTAGGTTACGCAACATCCCTTCGATGTTTTGTTGGTTAGAACCATTAGGTGGGGCCATGAAAAATCATTGAAGTGAATTCTTTGATTTGTTCCCGGTGAAAGTCGGGCTTGCCTTTCCATATGTCTCGGGTTTCATTGAAATTCCTAGGTCCGGGTATTGTAGGAATCTTCCTCCGTTCCATTAATACGCGAGGATCGTAGTCAGCGGAAGCATGTTCGGGTGATCGGTGCTAGTCAGGCGTGTTATGAGGATCACAAAACGGCTCACACGAGGAAGAAACTTTGTTCACATGGTGTGAAGACTTAGGATTTTTGTAGGAACTCATTAGTAATTTTACTTGATCTTCAAGTTCGATCATCCTACGGTCGGAAGATTGTGAGTCAATGAGAGGCGGGGGTCATCCCAACTTTCGTTGTCATAGAGAGCAAGGTCCTCTATTATACCCCATGATTCTTCCGCAGTGAGATCACTAAGTTTTCCACCGGCCGCTTGGTCAATGGATCGCTTGGTGGGGAAGTTGACATGATCATAAAAGATTTGGACTTGGAGCCAAAGGTCAATGCCGTGATGAGGGACTTTATGGAGTAAGTCCTTGAATAGTCCATGCTTCGTAGAGAGACTCACCTTGGAGTTGTTGAAACGTCAAGATGTCTCGCCTAAGTTTAGTGGTTCTCCCCGGTGGGAAAAATTGAGCAAGGAAGCGAGAGGTAAGATCATCCCAACTTGAGATGGAGCCGCGGGAAGTCGCTCAAGCCAATTACTAGCTTGGTCCCGTAGAGAGAATTGGAAGAGACGGTAGCGTGGTCTCCCGAGTAGTAGCATCAAGGTCGATGGAATCGACAATTTTAAGGAAATCCCTAAGATCTTGATTTGGATCTTCGAAACGAAGTCCATGGAATGCACATCCGTTTTGCACCAACGGGATGGTGTCGGGTCGCAGGGCCGTAGTTTGGGCTTGGTCGGGAAGCTCAATGGTGTTCCTATAGCCTAAGTGGATTGGTCTCGAGTATTCACCAAGAGTACGGCTCTTGGTGGGTCATTTGGTGGTGGGTTGAAGAGTGGTGGTTGGTTATCACCTTCCATGATGAAAAGTGATGGGATTACGAACAAAGGTCACGAAGAAGGGGGATAGACTAAGAGAAAGCTAAAAATGAAAAAAAATTTACTTGATAGGAATCAAGCAAAGAAACCTAAACTAGGTGGACTACTAACTAGCTATTCTATTCCTCGGCAGCGGCGCCAAAAACTTGATAACGCTACATGCGTCGTTCGGGGTCAAAGGAACTTCCTTTTCGTCAAGCAAGTTTTTCAACACCCTAGGCAGTGAACCTAATCGTTGTCATGTAGTATTAGGGTAAGCCACGGGGTATTGATATCGTTCTCTAGGGGAATAGGAATGCTAGTGAGAAGTTACTACGCTAAGGTTGGGGTTGAGGAAGATTATTTTTTATCTTTTTATATTTTTTTAGGAAAGGAAAGGTATGAATCTCGGGGTTTGGATTTAGGGGTTGGTATTGCTACCGATTACTCTACTTATCTAATTATCTAATCTAAGGTGTATGTAGTCTATGTCTAATTATTGTGTGCTCGTATGATAGTTTAAAGATGTGTTTACTTAGGTTTTACTACTCCTTAATTATCTCCTATTGGTGGTTGAATGGTCACGTCCTTATTCTTAGTTGCGTTGTGTATCTAAGGTTGTAGGGTATGCGTTTCTCCCTAACTCTTTGAACTTACCAAAGGGTCTCGTCTACAAAACCTACTAGGGATAATAAACTCTTACTCTAAGGCACTCTTTGGATGGTTTAGCTTACAACTACTCAAGGAGTCATATTCTAAGGTTCACAAAGATTTAATCAAGCATTATGTACACAACGAATGACCTATCGCATTACTAGATCATTAACAACTAAGATAAGAGACAACCAATCAATATTCAATAATTAAGTTTCATATTCCCTAAGCAAACACACAAGTAAATTAGCGGGACATGGAGAACATGCAAGCATACACACAAATAATCAAAGACATAATTGAATTAATGAAGTAAAACACTTATCTTGGCGTAAGATAGGGTTTGGAACCCTAAAATCTTGTACAAAACAGCCTTGGTTCGGTTTAGGTTTTACTCCAAAAGACTACACACCAATCTTGAAAAATTCGGATTCTATATATAAGATTACACATGCGACGGCGTCACCTTATGTTTTATGCTTGCGTCGTGTCGCCGTCATTAGGGTTTCGTCTTGGTCATGTTAGACTTGCGGCGGCGTCACCTTATGCTTGTGGCGCCGTCCTCTTGACCGGCGCCTCGGATTGCATCTAGGCCGTCTGAGTTGTGACGGCCTACTCTTTTATAACTTGACATCGTCACTTGAAAATAGATGGCCTAGAGGTATTCCGATTCTTAGGATTCCTTAAACGAGAGATGATAGCCTTAGCAACACATTTGTCATGACAATCAGAATTCATAATTTTACGACAAATAGCACAAGATGCATTAGACTGAATATCAAAAGTACTTAAAGGTTGAGCATTCGTTACATCACTTTTCTATTACATTTGTCGACCCTTGATATCTAAAGTAGGCGCAACGGGTGTCTTATTCAAAATCCTAGGGTGTTCTTCTACTTGACATTCCTTATTGATCTTTTCTTAGGTCGCAACTTCCTATTCTTCCTTGTATTGCTCCTAGGCTTTGAAGTGCGGAAATTAGGAAAAGAGGCAATTATTCTGTTGCGATGAGGAAGCACATTAGTATCTTGTGATTTGGCGGTAGGGATTCTAGGGTCACGATTACTAAGTGTTACCGGTGCTATTCTCTTAGTAATGGTAGGCGGAACTTGTTCATACTTTCTAACATTTCTCTTAACTTAAAGATAGTGTGCACCAATTCTTGATTTTCGAGCGAAGATTTCCGAAAAATTCATGACTTCCTTAGTGTGAGCAAGAAAATGATCAAGTTCGTTTGATGCTTCATCACGGGTCTTTTAAGTAAATCAAATATGACACCATATTCTGTTTAACTTTTACAAGTTCTTGTTCATATTTTGCGATTTGACATTTCAAAGACACGTTTTGATCATCCAGTTGCTCAAATTTTGGATTAAATGTTTTGGATTGCAACTGGTTGATTTTGTTTTGCAAAGCAAGTTCACGATTTTGACAATCCTTTTGACACCATTGAAGGCGACGTTTTGCATTTGGCTTCGTTTAACAATCGTTCATTTTCCACTTTTAAAGACTCGATCGGATACACATTATCGATATTATCAACAATATTAATAGAATCAACGAATCGGCGAGAGATATGATCGGATGCACACGGCAAAGAATGCAATAACACAACATTATGGATATCAGCACAAATAACATCTTCCAAGAGTCGATCCACATCTTTCCTTAATAATTTCTTTTTACGTTTAGTATTTGAAATCGATGTTTCTGTTTTCTCGAAAACTGTTTTCATGAGACCAAGTTCCTTATGAAAATCCCTTTCCCAATATTGTGCACAGGTTTTCAAAATTTTGACATGGGGTAAAATTCTTTTCTGAAGAATATCTCTATGTTCTCGCACTAGAGGCTATTGAAAATGATTAACTTTTATTTCAGAATGAAATTCAATCACACGTTCCAAAATTTTGAGGTCAAATATGAAAGTGTCAAAGTATTTTATAACTCGACAACTCACGGCTTTTGTTTTAACTTCACTAAGTGAAGGTAAAGGACCACTAATTTGTGCACCATTGTGTTGGGGACTAACTTCAGAAACTAGTGAGATAACAAAAGGTTTGTTAGAAGTATCTTGTTGTGTGGCAAAAGTTACGGCTTGTGAATAGTTGAATGGTTTGTTATAAATGACATTTTCCATTTTTGACCGACTCTCGTCATCTCGCATCTAATTCCTCCATGCGATTATATTCAACAACGGTCATAATTGAATCATCAATTCTATGTTACGCATCTTAAACGTCGAGATTTGGTTTGAATGCTCGTTTGAAAACTTAGGTTTATAATCGGCAAGAATCGGACCATATCCATTTGGATTAGGTTTAAAGTAAACTTTTGAATAGTTGTGATTGACTCACCATGTTTATAGACAACATTTGAAACTCTTTGATTTTGTTTTGTAAATCGACAATTTCTTCAAGATAGGTATCTATTCGTTTAGGTGGAATGCTTTTTGTATTCGAGGAACTGTTTTTGACAAGTTAACAACTCGACCTTGGCTTTTGAGTTTCAAAGTAAGGCGTTAATTTGTTGTTTATGTTCATGTTTCGATTGTTATATGTCGGATAATAAAGCATTCTTGAGCGGCTAGATCACGCATCGGTCATTCTAAAGATTGTTCGTTTTGATGAGATTTAGCAAAGCGACTTCAAAACCTTTTTCACGGTTTTCTTGAGTTTTGAAAAAATTGAGTTGCATTTTAAACATTCAAGATCCTTGGTTAACGATGCATTTTACTTTTTAAGTCCTAATTTAATGCATGACATTCTTCCATTCGAGTTTGATGGTCTTTAAGTAAAAAGCAAGATCGGTTGAGGCAAAGATTCATCGTGTTCAACGTGATTCACAACATGATCATTATTTAGATCCTCAAGTATAACCACGGAATCAATTTGAGTATCAAAAGAAACCATAGGTTCATCTTGATCATCAAATGTAACTACGGGGTCTAGTTGAAAATCATCGAAATGAGATGTGGATGACTCATTTTGAACACTCGAGCCTTGCGGATTCGGATGTTGGCGGAGATATTATATCGAGATGAATATGGTTTGTTCGGTACACGAGACAAGCTATCGATGTCATATATTGGGCTGTGTCACTCATATGTAGCTCATGTATATTAGCCATTAACATAAGCTGCTTGCATTAGCTCGCAAGTCCTCCATATCATCATCGAGTCGACATCGCCATAAATCTCATTCTTTGTGCGTGAGAGTTCCACCGACTTCATCCTTAAGAGCCAAAAGTAGAGCCTCCTTGTGATAAGCACCCCTAGTCCTCGGCTTTGGGCATGGATTAGCCAGGTGTCCCTTCTCATTGTAGTTGTAGCATCGAAGACCATTCAACCCATTCTGAGCATTTCCTTATTCAACCACTTGAGCTCTGTTGTTATTCCTACCCATAGCATTAAACCCTTGACCACCGCCCATCTGACGACCATAACCACGATTATGAACTTCAACTCATCCATTGTTCACAACAGCCTGATTCCTTGTGTTTGATGAGGAACGAATACGATTGTTGGATTTGTTTGTATAACGGCCAAAAGCTTTAGCAATCATAACAAATCCTTGTTGCAATGCATCGAACGGATCAGAGTCCTCATTAGCTTCACTGACAAATGCTTGATCATTTTTGTTGTTGTATGGAACCAATTGAGTTTGTTGAGATTGTTGCTGTGAAGGATCATATGGTGTGATTGTGGCAGTTGGTTGAGTTGTTGGTTGAGTTGTTGGTTGAGGAGGATAACTAGTTTGAGCCCACAAAGCAAGTTGTTGATTATCCGAAAGTGAAGGTGAAACAGTTTGGCCACGGATAATCCTTTCCTTATCCATTTCTTTTGATGAGGTTTCAAATAGTCGTACAACAATCCGTATGTAGCATGATGAAGATTCTTAGCAGCGGAGAAAAATGACATACTTCTCCCATTCCGACCCGGACTACTTAGGAACTTTGTGTTGTGACAATTGGGGCATGATGATGTTGTGTTTGTCCAAATCATTAATGATGTCTCGGCGATGATGATATGACTCTAATGTCTCTCTGGTTCAATTATGAAGTGTTCATAAGCCAAGTAAATTTTGGATTCCATGTCTTCTGATTGAGTGATGTGCCTTCCATTAGAAGATGAATATGTTCCCACATTGCTTTAGGCGTCTTTTGAGCATCAACACTTGAAGGATCGGATTAGGTAGTCATAAAAGGATGTATTGCATTGCTAGTTCATCGGCTTCATAATGTAGAAGTTCATCTCGGAGAGTCGGAGATTGTTGCAATGTTGGTGACAACATCTCTTGGTGGATTAGCATACGGATGCGGGTGTGACAACGATGAGGCATCCGAAATGGACCTTCCATAATGACCTTCTTTAAGAACTTTCCATGTGGCTTCTTTAGATCACAAAACCTAAAGAACCTTATCACCCATTGATCATAATTTCCGGAGTGAGCATTGGAGGTCTATCAGTGAGCCGACTTCATGAATTGATTGTTGGCTACTTAAGGCTTCACACATCTTGCCAAACCATGACGGTTCCTTCATAGTGTTCTGGATGGATGTTGATTGTAGAAGTTTGTGTAAGGTTGTACTTGAAGACTTGGTGGTGGTTGAACCATTTGAGGTTGTGGAATTGTTGCAAGTTGTGGAGTATGTTGTTGATTAAATTGTTGTTGATAAATTGCTAGTTGTTGATTAAATTGTTGATGTTGTGGACTTAATTGTTGTTGTTGTTGTTGATTATAAGTATAAGGGAAATAGTTAGAGTATGGTGGTTGTGACATGTTGAAAACTTGTGTTGTTAAATGGATCTTTGTAGTCGAATGAACCTTTGTTGATGAAGTATCCTTAGGCGTAGAAATTACAATAAAGCCAAGTAACACTTATGCGTAAAAACACCAAAGTTAAGCGTAACAGCAAAAGTTACGCGTAGGTTTAGCTTATGCGTAAGTAAGGAGAAAAGCACTAAAGTTGTCGTAAGCGATAAGTTAGGCGTGAAAACTTAGGCGTGGGATTACCTTATCGTAAGACAAAGCTTAGGCGTAATATGAATCTTATGCGTAATGGGTTCTACGCGTAAGTTTAAGCTTATCGTAAGTTTAGGGTTTTGCCCAAGTGATCTTTTACACTATGACGGTTGCAAAGGATATCCAAAGTCGGCGTGTTTTAAGGCTTATCCAAGCAAGAAAACACTGAGTAAACTCACTGGCGAAAGATCGAACCAAGGATGATTCGCATAAGATTAGGGTTTCACTTACGCGTAAAAAATAGCCAAAATGGATTTCTGTCAAATGATGTTTCCAAACCAGATTTTTGTGATGAAATAGCTTCAATATCACCAAAATAACACAAAAGTGTGAAACTTGATGATCCAAAGCTCAAAGACACGTTACGCGTAGAACAACTACCTCGTAAAAAACCTAGCTTAAAAAACAATGATCCACGCGTAGAGTTTGAAACTTTTTGTCAAAAACAAATAGTTAAACACCTAAAAACGTTGAAAGGACAAGAATCTTGGATTAAAAAGTGTAAAAAAACAATTTTTAAGCGTGACTAAGTTCGAACCGTTGTTACGCGTAAGACCAAAACTCACTTTAACAACAAACGATTCACCCAACTAGTTGGCGATTGATACCACTGTTAGGTCACTAAGTTTACAACACAAGCATCAATAGAATAAATAGAGAGAAGAATAGATCGGTTGAACAACACACACAAACACTATGCGTAGAAACAATAAGGACGGTTATGCGTAGCAAGGTGAAAGTGAATAAATTGAACAACCAACCCTCAAGTGAGGGTTATTACAAGGTATTTATAGGAAGGGGAGCTAGGGCAACACTCCTAGTCCCTTCCTTTCCTTAGTGGACATGGGCCTAGGCTTATGGGCCTGCTACATAAGCCTAAGCTAATAACTAACATAAAGGCCATAATTAAGCTAACTATTACATTTAATTACTAACACTTGAAATCATGTTTAGGAGTGATTCCAACAATAAGGCATCTCTTGAAGAAGCACATCCGTGGCATAGAAGATTGGGCCATGTAAATTTCAAGAATATCAACAAATTGGTCAAAGGAAATTTAGTTAGAGGTTTACCTTCCAAAACATACAGGAATGATCACTCATGTTTGGCGTGCAAGAAGGGTAAACAACACAAAGCTTCATGCAAGAAGATTGAGGAAAGAAATATTAAAGAACCTTTGGAGCTGCTGCACATGGATTTGTTTGGACTTGTTTCTGTTGTAAGTCTAAATAAGAAGAAGTACTGTCTGGTTGTGACATATGATTGAAGTAGATTTAATTGGGTCTTTTTCTTGGGTTTTAAAGATGAAACGTTTGATGCTATTCATGATCTCATAATAGGCCTTGAAAATCAATTGAGACTCAAAGTAAGAGGTATTAGATGTGACAATGGAACTGAATTCAAGAACAAGCTTATGGATGAATTTTGTGCTAAGAAAGGGATCAAGAGGGAGTTTAGTATTGCTAGAAATCCACAGCAGAATGGTGTTGCAGAGAGAAAGAACAGAACTTTGATTGAAGCAGCCAGAACAATGCTTGCAGATTCCTTATTACCTATTCGGTTTTGGTGAAGTCGTAAGTGTTGCTTGCTATGTGTTGAATAGAGTATCGGTCACTAAACCTCATATGAAGACACCTTATGAGTTCTTGATGGAAACAAACCCAATATTCGCTTTATGAAGCCTTTTGGATGCCTCAACAATTCTCAATACAATTGATAATACTGGGAAAATTTGATGGCAAGTCGGAAGAAGGATATTTATTGGGATATTGTATCAACGAAGAAAGGATTTAGAGTGTACAATAGAGTCACCAAGAAGGTTCAAGATTGTCTTCATGTTGAATTTTTAGAAGATCAAGAAAATCGGAAGGGTAAAGGTCCCGATTGGATGTTTGATCTTGAGGTTTTGACTCCTTCTATGAATTATGTACTGTTAGAGAAGAAAATCAAGTAGATCACAAGGAAGATGATTTACGAGACATAGTTCATGGAGTCAACATTCGACGATGTTGTTCCCGATGAAGAACCTATAAGCTGTTGAGAAGGAGAAAGTCTTGATGAGCCATAATCTACATTGTTCTTTGAAGATCAAGCTATTCAAGATGAGCTTAATAGGATGCTTTTTCAAGATATAGTAGCACAATCTTATGATGATGATCAAAGAAGAACTTATGAGGAAGCAAAGAAAAAGAACAAAACTGCAGATTTCTCTCACAGTACTTTGGATAATAGTATTTTGGATCAAAGTACTGTTGCATATGTTGATAGCACTTTGGATGATTTGGATGATCCTACCATGCCTGGCTTAGAAGACACTGATGATGAATTTGAAGATGAAGGTATTTTCTCAGATTCCAATGAAGATGCTGATTTCACAAATTTGGGTGATAATTTTGAAGTTCCACAAACTCCTATCTTAAGAATTCATAAGAATCATCCTACTGATCAAATCATTGGACCCTCTAATTCTGGAGTGCTTACCAGAACCAAAGCCAAGGGTTTTTCTAAACCACACAATGCTTTACTTAGCTTTGTGTACAAACAAAACAGGCTGAATCATAAGGATCATCAAACATGCTTGTTTACTTGTTTTATCTCTCAAGAGGAACCCAAGAATATAGCTCAAGCATTAACTAAAGAAAGTTGGGTTAAAGCTATGCAAGAAGAACTTCTTCAATTCAAACTTCAAGAAGTTTGGGTATTATGTGATTTACTAGATGGCAAGAAAGTTATTGGTACAAGATGGGTTTTCAGAGTCAAGAGAGATGAAAGAGGGAATGTCATCAAGAACAAGGCAAGGTTAGTTGCACAAGGATACAGACAAGAAGAAGTAGTAGATTATGATGAAGTGTTTGCTCTTGTAGCAAGGATTGAAGCTATACGAATATTCCTTGCTTTTTCATCATATATGGACTTTCGGGTTTATCAAATGGATGTCAAGAGTGCTTTTCTTTATGGCACTATTACGGAGGAGGTTTATGTCAAATGACCTCCGGTTTTGAAGATCCTACACATCCAATCAAAGTCTACAAAGTTGTTAAAGCTCTTTATGGTCTTCATCAAGCTCCTAGAGCTTGGTACGAAAACTCTCTACTTTCTTATTGCAACATGGTTACGGTGAGGGAGCCATTGACAAGAATTTGTTTATCAAGAGATAAGAAGGATATCATGCTAGTTCAAGTTTATGTAGATGATATCATCTTTGGAGCTACAAAAGCAGTCCATGGTGAAGGAGTTTGAGCAACTAATGCAACATGAATTTCAAATGAGTTCAATGGGTGAATTGACTTTCTTTTTAGGGCTACAAGTTAAACAACAAAGGAGGGAATTTTCATAAGTCAAGATAAGTATGTCTCGACATTCTTAAAAGTTCAATTTTGATGCTATGAAGCCGGTCACTACACCTATCAAGTCAATCAACTCATTGGGAAAGGATGAAGATGGTCAACTGTTGAAGTCAAGTTGTACAGATCTATGATTGGCTATCTTATGTACTTAACGCATCTAGGCACGATATCATGTTTCTTTGTCTATTTATGTGCAAGATATTAAGTCTCACCTAAGGTTTCTCATATGAATGCGAAGAAGAGAATTTTAGTTACTTAAAACAACAACCTAAGTTGGGGTTGTGGTATCCAAAGGATTCACCTTTTCACTTGGAAGCTTTTTCGATAGTGATTATGCGGTGACAACTATGATAGAAGATCAACCACTGGAGGATGCCAATATCTTGGAAGAAGATTAGTATCATGGCAATGTAAGAAGCAAACTATTGCGACAACATCATCATCCACCAAGTAGAATATGTGGGCTGCGCAAGTGTTGTGGACAAGTTTTATGGATGCGAGAATCAACTCTTGGATTATGGGTTCAACTTCAAGAACACTCCTATCAACATTGATAATGAGAGTACAATTTGCATTGTGAAGAATCTGCTTATCACTCCAAGACCAAGCACATTCAGATTAGGCATCACTTCATCAAAGATTGTTATGAGCACAGGCTCATAAATGTTGTCAAGGTTCACACAGATGATAATGTAGCTGATTTACTCACCAAAGGATTTGATGTTTCACGATTTAATCACTTGGTGGTAAGCATTGGAATGATTAATTACTAAGCTACATTTAAGGGGAGGACTGATTAGTTAGTCAGACAGTCCTATGATTTGCTTAAGGGGAGGCAATACAATGTCTATTTGGAGTTTTTGTCATTATAGAGAAGAGGATGGAAAAGTACTGATGTTTTGTCATATGAAAGCATCTTGCCTTGAAAGTACCGCTCGAAAGTATCGCACACGTGGAAAGCACTGCTTGTCTTATCAACGTACTGTTCCAACGGTCAAAAGGAAGGGTAAAAATCAAATAACGGTAACTTTATTATTATGGGCTGTGATTTTTCAAATTCCACCTATAAATAACTACTTTCCGATTTTCCCTCTCATCTTTATACTTATCAATATTTTCCATATTCTCTCTCTCTAACAATTATCTATTCATCAATTCACTCACTTTTACAATCATCAATGACGAACCGAAACACCATTTCTAAACACAACATGGTGACGAATTTGGATAAAACTGAAGCTAATGTCGCATTCCATGACATCATTGATTTTCTCACGGGGTCTCCAATTAGTTATGTACTTTTGGTTGAACCAGACATTATTGAGCCATGGATCCAACAGTTTTGGGCGTCTTCTAGAACTCATATGGAGAATGATGAGTCCTATATACAGGCTAAGGTTGCTGGAAGGATTGTGAAAGTTACTGAAGCATCAATTCATGAAGATTTATTATTTGATGATGCGAAGGAGTCGCTCGATTTGATAAACAATTTCTTTGGGATACTTTGCGTGATATTGGATATGAAGGGTCTTTATGAAACGACATTTAAGAAGCCCTTATTTAGTCCGCATTGGAAGTACTTGGTTCATGTTCTTCTTCATTGTATCGCCCAAGAGTACTTCATGGGAGCGCTTTGGTTCTAATATCGCATTCACACCGTGTGATTGGCTACCAATCGTATTTTCAATTTTTCAAGACTAATTTTGGATGGTATGCTATCACACATCTCTCATGGATCACGCTGGTTGATGTATCCAAGATTTATTCAAGTTTTCTTGAATAAACAACTTCAAGATGTACCAAAGCCTTCAAGTCTATTACCAGTTGTGGTACAACCGGCCAAGATTTTTACCTTCATGGCTAGGAAGAGTGATTTATTTACTGGAAGAAACACTCCTTTGACTACATCAATGATGGAAATTGTTCAAGCAATTAGAGATGACGCTGAATCTAGTGCTGAAAGAGAAGGTACTGCTTCAACTCAAGGTACTGCTTCTCAGGGCTCTGCATCTCAAGGAACTGCTTCTCAAGGTACTGATGTCAACGGAGGTACTGGAGTTTCTCCTATCTCATCTCATCATGATACTCCACCTATTGAGTCAGAACCAGATATTCTTGTTTCCTCATCATCTTCTGGAGGAGACACAACTACTGTACCCCCTGAAGGATTAGTACTGGATAATTATATTCTGACAAAGGAGCTAGTCAGATTGAAGAAAACAACTGAGGCTCAAGCTGCACAGATAGCATAATTGAAGATCAAGTTTAGAAGACTTAAGAAGTCATGTCTGCCTTTAGTAAAACATCACCGATTATGGGTCAAGGTGAAAAAAAAAAGAAAGTCTTTTAAGAAGGCTTTACATGAAAAGGGCTCCTCGGCAATCTTCCGTCCAATTGGGAGGAATTTAGAGCAAGAGAATTTGAAAGAAGATCTTTGGAGTTCAAAGTCTTCAAGCACAAGTCAATATTGAAATCTTGAGCACGAAAGAACGAATTACAAAGAACGGTGTTCAAAGTATCGATGATCAAGGTCTTTGGCGATCAAAGTCTTGGTTTCAAGAAACTCATAGACAAGAACCGATTACACCAAGAACTTTGAATTTTGATGAAGAAGTCCTTCAACAATTCTACAAGAAGAAGAAGTTCTTACACCAAAAGTAGTGCACCCGCAAGTGATGATGAAACTATAGTTTGAGATATTGCACGACTTATCAAAACCAAGAGGTGTTAGCATTCCAGAGTTGTCAAGAACAACCACAAGCTTCTCAACCTGTTTTAGATCCAAATGATAAAGGTAAAGGTAAACTGGTGGAAACTAAGAAGAAAAATAAGCTAACTTTAGCAGAGATAAGAGCAATTTAGGTAGCCAAGAATGAAGAAGTCGCTAGGGAATTACAAGCTAAGTTTGATGTCAAGTTGTTGTACCAAGAAGGAACTGATGTTGTTATACCTAGAAGACCAATTAGTAAAGCTAAAGAAAGAAATGCTATGATGGCTTATTTGAAAAGTCAAGGGTATACAGGATTACAGAAGCTAAATTATTTTGAGATGAAACAGTTGTATGATTTGGTAAGAGAAGCGTATCAAAAGCATGTTGATAGTATTAAAGATTATAAAGAGGATGTCAAGCAAAAGAAGGATGATACTAAAAGAAGTTTAAAAAGAAAAAGAACAACTGAAGCTGAACAGAAATCAAAGAAGATAGAGTTAAGATCAGACAGAGTTGATGAGTTGAGAAATTACATTAGAGTTGTTGATTTTGAGAATCCTAAATCCAAAGATCTTGATGCAAGAAAGAAGACAAAGATAATCACTTTTGAAGTTGTAAAGTCAAAAGATGGAGATTATTTGATGTTCCATAGGAGGATGAAAGTTTCGAGTATTCAATTTACTATGGATATATCGATATTATTGATAGAGCGGATATGTTTCAACTATACCAACTAGTGCAAGAATACTTTGAGCATATTCCATCAAGTGGAGTTGGCTTAGTATTACTAGGAGATCGACAACTATTTTCAAACCGAGGAAACAAGCAATGATGAACTCGGCAAAATCAAGAAAACCGGAGATTACAAGTCGGAGATTCTTTGAAGAATCAGGATTTCATGATTTTGAGTTGGAAGATGGAACTATGATCCACATGCTAGCTGAAATAAGATATCCTTTGACAAGCGATCTCATGAGAAGAATGCTGGATCATGGAATGGAAGTTGAGGAAGAGGATGAAACAGATCTGATGGTGATTAAATTATATATCAGATGGACAACTATGGCTGATGATGAAGCATAAATACTGGTATGATTTATTGATAACGCTACACGCGTCGTTCGGGGTCAAAGGAACTTCCTTTTCGTCGAGCAAGTTTTTCAACACCCTAGGTAGTGAACATAATCATTGTAGTGTAGTATTAGGGTGCCAAGCCAGGAATTGATATCGTTCTCTGGGGAATAGGAATGCTAGTGAGAAGTTACTACGCTAAGGTTGGGGTTGAGGAAGATTATTTTTATCTTTTATGTTTTTAGGAAAGGAAAGGTACGAATCTCGGGTTTGAATTTGGGGTTAGTATTTCTACGATTACTCTACTAATCTAATTATCTAATCTAAGGTGAGGGTAGTCTATGCCTAATTATTGTGTGCTCGTATGATGGTTTAAAGATGTGTTTACTTAGGTTTTATTACTCCTTAATTATCTCCTATTGATGGTTGAATTGTCACGCCCTTATTCTTAATCGCGTTGTGTGTCTAAAGTCGTAGGGTATCGCTTATCCTAACTCTTTGAAACTACCAAAGGGTCTCGCCTACAAAAACCTTTAGGAATTATAAACTCTAACTCTAAGGTACTCTTTGGATGGTTTAGCCTACAACCGCTCTAAGTGTTATAGTCCAAGGTTCACAAAGATTAATCAAGCATTAATTACACAACGAATGACCTATCGCATTACTAGATCATTAACAATTAAGATAAGAGACAACCAATCAATATTCAATAATTAAGTTTCATATTCCTAAGCAAACACACAAGTAAATTAGTGGACATGGAGAACATGCAAGCATACACACAAGTAATTGAAGACATAATTGAATTAATGAAGTAAAACACTTATCTTGATGTAAGATAGGGTTTGAACCCTAAATCTTGTACAAGACAAATTTTGGTTCGGTTTAGGTTTTACTCCAAAAGACTACACACTAAAACCGAAAAATTCGATTCTATATATAAGATTACAATTGCGACGGCGTCACCTTATGATTTGTGACATCGCCGGTCGCCGTCATTAGGATTTCATCTTGGCTACGTTAGTCTTGAGACGGCGTCACCTTATGCTTGTGACGCCGTCCCTTCGCCTCGACGCCGTCGATCAAATCTAGGCCGCCCGAAAGGCGACGGCCTACTCTTTTAAGCCCGACACCGTCACTTGAAAATAAGCAATTTGGCTCTTGTGTCGTCACGAAGTGCTCCGACGGCGTCACAGTTAGCGATGACGCGTCCCCTTGTACTTCGGTTTGAGTGTCTCGATTCTTGACTTTGGCCATTTTCTTCAGATATCCGCGCTTTTCGTCCAAATAAGTGCCATTCCAGCAATTTGCCTTCAAGAGACCTAAAAATGAAAAGGAACGATATTAAGTAATAACGGATACAAAAGTGATCAAATAAGGGCTTAAACGACCCTCAAAAGGTACATTTTAAAACCTTATCAAATATCCCTACACTGTATTTGCTTGTCCTCAAGCAAATGTGCTTTTAGCCAATTAATTTATAAGTTGGGGGTCATGAAGCATTGGTTTAAAAGCAGTCCCAACACATATAAGCCCCAAAAAGTCATAACAAGCACGGAATTACATACTAGCACCTCACATGGGGTGTTTGGATACTCATCTCTCGGTGTATATGAAATATAACAAGTTGGAAATGGAAGATAAACACTCATTAACCGTCCTAGTACATAGATTACCATAGGCTTGAGAATAGATCAAACCTCCATCGCTTTGGCGTAAGCACCTAGGAAAGACTATTAAAGAGGTCTTTAAAGGGTTGTAACGTTAGGCTTACGGTAGGGAAACAAAAGGTTTGGTGGGATAGGTTATTTAGTGGTGGCAAGTCAAAAATATCTATGTTGCAAGCATACGAAGAATGGCGTTGCTAAGCCAAGACTCGACACTCTAAACTCTAGGTAATCAAACAAACAAACATAAATTTAAAGGATAGATGTAGGATGGTAGCCAGTATGTTTTTTTTTTTTTTTTTTTTTTTTACTCTATTTTTTTTTTTTTCTTTTTCTATTTTTTTTTTTTTTTTTTTTTTTTTAATACACTTTTACTCTACCATCCTCTACGGTAACATCAAAATGATAGAGATTTATAGGCACATCCCTACACTTGAGTTTTTATTACTCTAACACTAATTTGACCCGAATTGAAAAGATCAAAACACTTGGGCTACGTTATTACACAAATAAGGGAATTTAACGCTCCTTCCACCATTAAACTTTAACTTTTCCCATGAGTCCCAATCGTCCCAAAGCGTGTACAAAGGATATGACTCGACTTAGCAACTTATGCAAGCAACTAGATAATTGAACTAAGGGTTTAGGGTGATAACAATAATGCACTAAAAGTGAGTGCATAAGGTAGGCTAAGGCGATTTGGGTGTACATTTGGGGTGGGGTGTAAACAATGTTTTCATTGATATTCGGAAAAACCAAACATCACGAGAACCGCGAAAAGGATAGGCTCGAGGGGTTAACTAGGGTATCGTGTACCAAAGATGAGTACAACGCAGGGTGTGGGGAATTACTCAACCGATGTGGAAGAAGTAATTATATTACGGTATCAAACAAGGGTTATCCTAATGCCTCTTATCATTTAGTTATTCCTAACTACACAAGTGTAGTCTTACTTGCGATCTCGGAATGCATCACAAATCAAGTTTTAGAATCTAATATACTACTGGTTCACACTCTAAGCATTAAAGATGAATGCTTTAATTCCTACTAATCTAAGGGCGATCCTCACATTTTGGGTGGAATTTAGGTGGTAAAGAGTTTTTGTGCTAGTCATGCAACTTCCTATCCGTGAGACGCTTTTGTTAAGACTAATGGCCCACTCCTATATGTCATGGAAAAATTTTAATTTGGTGCCAAAATTACCCTAACCGACATTTTCTCGTGGTTTATTACACAAATACAATTGGACAAAGCAAATAGTCAAGGATAAGCATAGTTTCAAAGTTCCCGTTTTATTTTCCCTCCCTACACTTAAACCGAACATTGTCCCCAATGTTCCCGAAGTATCAAAGTTATGTTAAAGAAGGAAATGAAAACGAAAGAAACTAATACTCCCGATTAGCTCGGTAGGATCCGTGTGTGAAGTAGTGGTTAAATCCTTTCCAAGAAGAATGTATGCGTGAAAAGCTCCTTCCAATCTTATGTAACTTCTTCTTGATAAATTAAACCCGCACACTTGAAGAAAACAAACGAAACCTTCGCGTAAAATCGGCGGTAATAATATATATAAGACTCGACTAAACTAGGATATAATGCTTGTGGAATGGATATTCTGAATTTACAAAAATTAAGACACGAAAATTCCAAAAATTTATAAGTAGCTCGAAACGAGAAAAAGTAACTGTTGTTTTTACTCCTTCTGACGCCGTCGAGTTATCCCGACAAAACCGGTCTCGCGATTTTACGGAAAAAATTCGAAAATTTACATCTTTAGAATCTGGAAAATTTCGCAAAACATCCATTATGACTCGATACAAGCATTTGACTCAAACAAACACACATATATATCTTTTAATTAATTGTTATACTCATGTTTACGCTTTGTTTTGAAAACGTGTGTAATCCTCCCTACACTTATCCTATATGTAAAATACCTTTATATGCAATTAAGACGAGGTTATAAACAAAATAAAGCATTTTCACAAATTTAAACATGAGAATAAGCAATCAATAAAAGATATATGACACTAACAAGCAAACAATTAAGCATGGGTTGCCTCTCACGAAGCGCTTTTCTTTATTTATGAGTAGAGGTGGCAAATGGGTCGGGTCGGGTCGGTTTGGGTCATGGGTCAAATGGTTTATGGGTCAAATGGGTCATGGGTCAAACGGGTCATACTATAAGAATGGGTTGAATGGGTCATGGGTCAAACGGGTTGGGTCGGGTTGGGTCGGGTCGACTCGTTACATTTCACCTGTAATCATGCTACTATAGTATGTTTCGTCCGTTTTCATCCGTTTTTTACGTTTCGTCAATTTTTACGTTTTCGCTTTTTTACGCCGTCCGCGTTTCATCCGCTTTTTACGTTTTCATCTGCTTTTTGCGCTTTAAGGCCGATTTTTACGTTTTATCCGCTTTTTACGCCATCCGCTTTTGCGTGTTTTCGTCCGTTTTTACGTTTTCATCCGCTTTTGCACGTTTCATCCATTTTATTACGTTTTCGTCCGCTTTTTAGGCTTTCGTCAAATTTTTCGTTTCTTAGTTTTCGCGTTTTCGTCCATTTTTACGCTTTATCCGCTTTGCGCTTTTGGTCCGTTTTACGCCGCGTCCTTTTTACGTTTTCATCTTTTTGCGCCGTCCGTTTTCGTTTTCTTCCATTTTGCGCGTTTTGTCCGTTTTACGTTTAGTCCGTTTTTACGTTTTCATCTGTTTTGCACCGTTTCGGCCGTTTTGCGCGTTTTCATCCGTTTTGCGTGTTCTCTTACGTTTTACGTTTTCTTAGTATTTTACGCCATCCGTTTTTCGCGTTTTCATCCGCTTTTGCCCTTTTTCGCCATCCGTTTTTGCGCGTTTTGCGTTTTCATCCGTTTTTCGTTTTTCGTTTTTCCCGTTTCGTCTGTTTTGCACGCCATCCGCTTTTGCGCGTTTTCGTGCGTATTTTCGCCGCGCACGTTTTACGTTTAGTCCGTTTTAGCGTTTTCGTCCGTTTGTTTACGTTTTAACGCTGCGTCGCTTTTACGTTTTCGTCCGTTTTGTGCGTTTTCGTGCGTATTTTTACGCTTTCGGCCTATTTTTCCGTTTTCGTCCGTTTTGCGCGTTTTTTACGTTTTCGTCCGTTTTAACCTTTTAATACATTTTTTTACGTTTAAATCGTTTTTGTATGTTTTCATCCGTTTTGCGCTTTTGCCGCTTTTTCGTTTTCGTCCATTTTTTATACGTATTCATTCGTTTTTTACGTTTTCATCCATTTTTTACGTTTTTGTTCGTTGTTTTATGTTTTTGTCCGTTTATTTACGTTTTCATGCATTTTTACAATTTCATACGTTTAAAATAAGTAAACGGACGTAAAACGTAAAAATGCATTTAAAACGCAACGAAACACGAAACGAAAAAAGCGACGCAGCGCAAAAATAGATGAAAACGTAAAAATGGTAAAAAGGGACGAAAACGTAAAAACAGATGAAAACGTAAAAGCGACGAAAGCGTAAAAACTAAGAAAACGTGAAAACGGACGAAAACGTAAAACTAAGGAAACACGCAAAAAGATGAAAACGTAAAAACGGATGAAAACATAAAAAGGACGAAACGTAAAAAATGATGAAAACGAAAACGGATTAAAACGTAAAAATGCGAAAACGCGCAAAACGGATGAAAACGTAAAAATGGACTAAACGCAAAACGGTTGAAACGTAAAAATTGACGAAACGTAAAACCGATGAAAACGTAAAAAGGATGAAAACGTAAAAGACTGGACGGCGTAAAACAATGGACGAAAACGCGTAAAAACGGATGAAAACGCTCAAAAAAATGACGAAAACGTAAAAAAATGGAAGAAAACGCGCAAAAACGGACGAAAACGGACAAAAACGCGCCAAAACGGACGAAAACGCGCAAAAGAAAACGTTAAAAGCGATTTAAAACACGCAAAATGGACGAAACGAAAACGGATGAAAACGTAAAACGGCCAAAACGTAAAATGGACGAAACGTAAAAACGGCGGCGTAAAAATTTGGACGAAACGCGCAAAACGGATTAAAACGTAAAAACGGACGAAAACGCGCAAAACGGACGAAAACGTAAAAACAAACGAAACGCCGCAAAACCGACGAAATGCGCAAAACGAATGAAAACGTAAAAACCGACGAAAACGCGCAAAAACGGATGAAAACGTAAAACGGACAAAACGTTAAAAACGATTTAAAACGTAAAACATATGAAAACGTAAAAATGCGAAAACGTAAAAACTAAGAAAACGTTAAAAAACGGACGAAAACGTTAAAAACGACGCAAACGTAAAAATGACGAAAACGCAAAAACGGATGAAATTTTTAAACCGATTTAAAAATATAAAACGTATAAAACATTAAAACTTAAAAACACGACATCTAATGATGGTTGAGTTATCATCCCACCATTAAGTGACCCATTCGACCCATTTGTTTACCCATTCGACCCATTTGTTGATTCACATAAGTCTATATGTTGACCCATTTGACCTGTTCATTGCAAATGGGGTAACCCAATCCAACCCATAAATTGTTATTTTTGACCCATAGCAACCCATTTTCTCTCTAAATGGGTTGTGATTGCCACCTCTATTTATGAGTCTTATAGCTAGACTCGTAGTCGTGCTCCTATGTTGTCTCGTGCACGCTCACGTGCTCATACTTAAGCCATTCCAATGTTTTTTCATTCTTTTTGTAGTCATCTCCTAATTCTAGGCATTTTTTGTAATACCGCTTAGTTTTCTCATATGGGTACCTAAGTCCACTTTGCTTATCCCTTTCACTAAGCAATGGAATAGGGGTCATTCTATTACATGCCTCAATATCCCTATGTTTAAACCTAGAATGAGCGAGTGGCATTTGGTAGATAAAGTCTTCAACTTCATCAGAGAATGTAATTAGACCATCAATCATCCGTTCATTCAACCTAGTCATTCTTTTGAAAGGTTTTCCAAAATTACTTGAGTGAGGTCCTTATCAATAAATTCTCCTAAGTCTTCTAAGACCATGAACTCTACCAAATAAGCAAAGCTTCCAACAAACACGTGCAAATGAGTGATGCTTCAACCACATTGTTCCTTGATAAGTTAACTCATTGGTCTTGATTTTATTGTATAGGTCCTCGAGATTAAGTTCAAAGGCAAGAATGAATTCAAGTAAGCAATGAACCCTTCTAATCCTATTTTGCAAGGGAATTGCATGTTAAAGGGACCATCTTTCTCAACTCTACACCTAGGGTCAAAACATTGGGAGGGGTCTTCCTCCATTCCAAAACTAACTTCATTAATGACCTCCCCGCTATCAAGTGCATCACCATAATCAAATTCCTCATCGGAATCTGAGTCATAGAAAGGACTTTGTTGTTGCCAATTTATCTCATTATGCCCTAGGTGATTTCCAAAATGGTGAACGGGTGAAGGGTTTTGTGGGATTGCGATCTCAATTTCGGTATTGGGAACGGGTAGGGTGAAGAATCTTCGGCGGAAGACACGTATCATGGTGAGTGATGGATTTTACGAACAAAGGTCACGAAGAAGGGGGATAGACTACGAGAAAGCTAACAATGAGAAAAATTTACTTGATAGGAATCAAGCAAAGAAACCTAAACGAGGTGGACTACTAACTAGCTATTCTATTCCTCAGCGCGGCGCCAAAACTTGATAACGCTACACGCGTCGTTCGGGGTCAAAGGAACTTCCTTTCGTCGAGCAATTTTTTCAACACCCCAGGCGTTGAACCTAATCGTTGTAGTGTAGTATTAGGGTAAACCACGGAATTGATATCATTCTCTGGGGAATAGGAATGCTAGTGAGAAGTTACTACGCTAAGGTTGGGGTTGAGGAAGATTTTTTAATCTTTTATGTTTTTTAGGAAAGGAAAGGTACGAATCTCGGGGTTTAGATTTGGGGGTTGGTATTTCTACCGATTATTCTACTAATCTAATTATCTAATCTAAGGTGAGGGTAGTTTATGTCTAATTATTGTGTGCTCGTATGATGGTTTAAAGATGTGTTTACTTAGGTTTTATTACTCCTTAATTATCTCCTATTGATGGTTGAATTGTCACGTCCTTATTCTTAATCGTGTTGTGTGTCTAAAGTCGTAGGGTATGCGTTTATCCCTAACTCTTTGAACTTACCAAAGGGTCTCGTCTACAAAAACCTCTAGGAATTATAAACTCTAACTTTAAGGTACTCTTTGGATGGTTTAGCCTACAACCGCTCTAAGTGTTATAGTCCAAGGTTCACAAAGATTAATCAAGCATTAATTACACAACGAATGACCTATCGCATTACTAGATCATTAACAATTAAGATAAGAGACAACCAATCAATATTCAATAATTAAGTTTCATATTCCTAAGCAAACACACAAGTAAATTAGCTTGACATGGAGAACATGCAAGCATACACACAAGTAATTGAAGACATAATTGAATTAATGAAGTAAAACACTTATCTTGATGTAAGATAGGGTTTGGAACCCTAAAATCTTGTACAAGACAGCCTTGGTTGGTTTAGGTTTTACTCCAAAAGACTACACTAAAAGCGAAAAATTCGGATTCTATATATAAGATTACAATTGCGGCGGCCACCTTATGATTTGTGACCCGTCGGGTCGCCGTCATTAGGGTTTCGTCTTGGCACGTTAGTCTTGTGACGGCGTCACCTTATGCTTGTGACGCCGTCCCCTTCTCGGCTCGGCGCCGCTCGATCAAATCTAGGCCGTCTGAGTTGCGACAGACCTACTCTTTTAAAGCGACACCGTCACTTGAAAATAAGCAATTTAGCTCTTGTGTCGTCACAGAAGTGCTCCGGCGCCGCAGATTAAGCAATGGCGCCATCCCCTTGTACTTCAAAGCAGCTTGAGTGTCTCAATTCTTGACTTTGGCCATTTTCTTCAGATATCCGCGCTTTTTCGTCCAAATAAGTGCCATTCCAAAGAATTTGCCTTCAAGAGACCTAAAAGTGAAAAGGAACGATATTAAGTAACAACGGATACAAAAGTGATCAAATAAGGGCTTAAACGACCCTCAAAAGGTACATTTTAAAACCTTATCATTTATAATTGTATAAATTTTAAAAAATCAAGACTTTATTCAAAGTATCACGAACAACAACACTTTAATCAAAGTAATTGCTTGCGATAAATCGATAAATGTTTTTGAAAGAAAACTTTGTTAAGTGAAAATATTTTGAAACAAAAGTTAACGCAATAAATGGTTTTGAGATGATTAATAGGTTATCAATCCACCATGTTTATCAAAAGGATGGCTAATCCATGAGCAAACGGCTCGTAAAGATATCTCAAATCCGTTATATAGTTGACAACTTGCTAATAAGTTATATGGTAATCAACTCACCATATCAAGAATGTAAAGAGTTGACTAGCCCACAAGAAAAATGGCTTGTGGTAAAGGTCAGAAAAACCATTTATATGGTAATTATTTCACCATGGTTGCAAGAACTAACTAGTCCAAAAGTGCGACTTTTGGTAAAGACAAATCAAATATGTTGATAGTCGATGATTTGCTAAAAATCATATGGTTATCAATGTACCATGGTCTTACAAACCTAAACATTTGGCTACTCCATAATGGCTTTGGTAAAGAGACATCAAAACCATTAAAATTTCAATGATTCACCTCTCATAGAAGTTTACACATCCGGAAGTGATGAGAATAGATGAAACTTAAATGATCCGATGTATAAATTGTCATATGTTCTTTGAAAAGATGGAGCTTCTTGATAGTTCTTTGAAAAGAGTTCTTGAAAAAGAATACTTTGATGATGATTATGAAAGCACAAAAATTACAAAGACAAAATCAAGATAAAGATACAATCCTTGAAGACAAAATGTTAAAGTCAAATATACAAAGGAACTTGAAATCAAGCAAGTAGAATTCAAGTTAGGGAGGATTGTTGGGATATAAAAGATTAAAGTTCAAGAAACAAAGTGTCAAGAGTTAAAATCTTGAAGTCAAAGCATCGCTAAAGAATAAAGTCAAAGCATCGCCGATTCATCAAAGTCTTGCATGCTTAAAGGACTGATATGCAAAATCGTTAATGATTATCTTGTAATTCTAGAATGTTCTAAGATTAGTATAGTATTACTTGTCGTACAAGGTTTGTAATTGTAAACTGACTAGGGTTATCCTTAAGCCTATAAAAGGACCCCTAGGTTGACATTAGAGATATGCGTTTTTAGAGTTTTAGAGAGTACAATATTAGAGTTTTAGAGTTGTTAAAGAATCTGTATAATAAGCAGGTTCTAAGTATTAATAAAATCTTTGAAGTTAAAAGTTAATTCTTCTTAGCATTGTTAAGTAAATTCCGCATACTTAATAGAGTTTGTTCAGTGTTTCATTGTTAGTGACTTAGGATTTATCCGAAGTTATTAAACCCTTACAAGCTATATAGTTAGTTTGGTTAGAGTACATCGATCCAACAGTAAGTTACATAAAGAAATAACGTAGAGGCAGTTATGGAAGCATATCATAGTGCGATATTGTAATAGTGGGTATGTTACGCAGTTTAACATGAAGAGGTATCAGGCATAAGAATTCGTAGTCTACTCTATACTCTCTTTAAGTTAATTATTCCTTAATCTCATTAAGTTTGTTACATCAACATTATTCTCATTTAAACTTCGTGACCCAATCAAACAAGAACAGCCTTAAAGTTTAAATGAGAATGAGTTTATACACATTTAAACTTCGCAACCCAATCAAACAAGAATAGTCTTAAAGTTTAAATGTGAGTTAATTAAGAAACTTAATGACTTTGAGAAATAATTAATTTAATTTAAATGAGACCTTATACGAACCTAAAATATAGTAGTACCACATAGCACGACTACATCGTGTAACGGTAGGCAAGGCATGGCAGACATTGGCAGTTGTGGCGGCGTTGAAGTGTTTTTAGGAAAATTTGGTTATAGTTTAGGTTTTGAAAATACATAATTCTCTATAACCTTGGCTCGATACCAATCAGAACACCCCAAAATTTGCACAATGAAGCGTTCGGTCATGGGGTGCTACTAAATCAAATATACACAACACAAGGTAATAAAGAATGGAAATTCTGTTCTATTTTCAAAATATAGATTTATTTAAGAAATAGTTTTACATCATTGTTTCAAAGTGCAGAAGTAAACCCATAAAAATATATGTTGTCCCATTAAAAATTGTATTAAATATGATTGTAAACACTTCGGATGCCAGTCTTCAACGTATGCCTTTGCCATTGCCCACGCCAAGAAATAAACCTGAGAAAAACATGCTAAAATGTCAACACAAAGGTTGGTGAGTTCATAGGTTTAAGTTTAAGAAATCAAGTTTTCAAGTTGGACCACAGTTGCACATATAGCATCTCCGTGAATGACACTATATGCAAAAAGGCTATTACGCTAGTACCAAGTTCATTCGACCGAAACTACGACAGTGTGCATGCATCTAGAATCATGATAAATAAAAGCCCAGCAAGTGTATTTCCAGTACACTCAATCAATACGATATGATATACGCTCGACGTTTCCCTATCCGGTCAAACTCGAGCGGGGTGTCATCCCAATAGATTTATTCATAATAATCGCGCCCCCAAAGGGAACTAACGGTAGCATAGTTTGGATTCAAGGTTGTTTCACGTAATAGTGTTTTCGGTTTGGTCCGAAAAGAGTTTTGCATGTTTCTCACCCCATAGTTTTATAAAGCAAGTAATAAAAGTAAAAGTGGGGCTATAAACTCACCTTAGCAGTTCGATGAATAAAGCACAAAGAGATCGAGTGTAATATAGCAGTGGCTCCTACCCGGAACCTAAGAACGAGATGGCATGACTTAGAATAATGATAGATGTTTGGTTTACGACCAAAAGGAGAGAGTATTGAATATACAAGTCAATAGAGTGTTATTGGCGTTGATTTATAAATATGACGATGTTACCGAGAGTTTGGTTTAGTTACTTCGAGATGTGTCGGTAATTTATATTACTTTTGTTTTAAATATTATCTTGTCTTTTAGTCGGGTTTTGGTGTTAAAACTAAATATGTTAATTTGACGAAATTACGAACAAGATGTGTCAGGAATAAATTGTTTAGACATTTTTATTATTAGTTATAAAAATGTATAAGTTTGGGGTCCAAAGATAGTTGTTAGAATGTAAAAGTATATAAAAGAATATCAAATTTATAAACTCGAGGGGTTGAATTTGTAAGGATTTATATAAGTTTCTAAATTATAAAAAGTTTTAAAGAATTGTGTTGAATGACATAAACTCGAAGGACTAAGATTGTAAGTATTCATATTAGTTTTGAAAACTTATTAAAATTTTAAGAAATTTGATAAATAACATTAAGTGGAGGGCCAAAGTCACAAATGAAGAAACTTGTAAAAATATTATAAATTACAAAAAAAGTGCCCACCCAGATTCGAACATGGGTGGTTTGTGTGAACCTGAACGCCCCAGCCAAAGGGGCCACAAGGCTTCTCGTGTTTTACTTTACAAACTATATCTATATAAGCAGTAACTAACAATAATTCTTTAGTTATAAATCTTCACAGTTTGTAAATCGTGCATGTACATATTGTTTTTGGTTTCTTCTCCAAAATTGTTTGCCATTCTTCATCTCATATTCTAAATATGCATAAGGTTTTACGAGATTGTTTTTCCTTTTTAACGAAGCATATATAAATGTTTATAAATAAGTTTTGCAAATAAAACTATTTAACAACAATGATACGCAGCGAGTTGAGTTCGATTTACTTACGAGGATAAAAGGGGTACGTACGAGGGAACGAACAAGAACCAAAGAAACCCGAAGCCTTGCTTTTCTCCTTTTTCCTTCTCGGCAGTGAACAAGGAGTAACAAGAGGTGTGTTGGTGAGTTGGGAGAGTTGTAAGTGTGAGACTAGGATGTGATAAAAGGGTTGGCTTATATAGCCAAGACTAAGCATGGCCTTAGCAATATTTTAGCTTTTCCTTGCATGAATTTCAAGCAAGTCAAAAGAAAAGTATGCAAGCATGCATGCATCAGCTGAAATGAGGGAGGGTATGGTGGTTTGGTCATGTCAATAAGGTGGATAAGGGAACACATTATACCAAGGTTCTAAGGGTCAAGATGGTCAAGGTATATCTAGGGTATTAGTTTATGTATAGGGTGGCTTAAAGTGAATGTTTTGTCTCCTTTGGTTTGGTCTTACAAGCAAGAAAGAAAGAAAACTATAATGTTATGTTTATTTTGTGGTCCTGTCTTGGGATAGCAGCAACAAAAAGAAGAAGGAAAAATTCAACAAAGTTGGTCATTTGTTGCTTTTTGGTTTGCGTCTAATAGAAGAAAAATATATATATTTAAAGTTGTTGCATGGCTTGTAGCTTGGAATGTGTAGAAGAAAATATATATATATATATATATATATATATATATATATATATATATATATATATATATATATATATATATATATATATATATATATATATAACTTGTCTTATAAATTTTGAATTAAGCTTGTATATATTTTAGGGTGCGGTTGAGTTGGTTTGGACACGAGATGTAACACATGACCCGACAAGGGTAGAAGTGTCACATTCGGTGTCATATCGAACATCTGAGATAAAATCCTTACAAAGTAAAACCTTAAAAAATGAAGTATCAAACCATAAAACAATCGTGATAAGGAAGATTACAAAATCAAAATGTCTAAAATAAAATGAAATCTCAAAACAATAGCCCGACAAAATAAATCCAATAATAAGGTAACTAGGGTTGGTCCACTCGGAAAATCCAACTCTCACCCATCAAGCCCATCTTCAAACCTAACACCGCCGGAAAAGAAATGCGGTGAGCTTAAAAAGCCGGTGAGCGAGATATAACCAAACGAAAGCTAAATAAAATCAAATGCAAAATGAAACAAAGAAAGCGGATAACAAAGTCGCAATGAAATGAGAATAATGAGTCAATGAGAATCCTGCAGAACACAATTATACAGATATCCAAAGCACATATAACAAGAAGAACGAAACCAAGCAAAGCATCAAGACAAGCATACAAGCACATACAAACCAGGCATACAAGTACTGAAACATAAGCAAGCATAGCAGACACAATATCCACACAACATATACAGCATACAATCAAGTCCGGAAATCATAAGCCATACAAGCCAAACAGAAATCTACAAGAAAGCGGAAGCAATTAATTATTAAGTGAGCATAGCAATCATACAGGTCAAAACCCTTAGTTGAAAACATAACAAGTATCATAGCAGCAGTCAAAACATAGCAGTCACACGTAGCAAGTAGGAATACAGTATGAACATTATAATTAAATGAATTAAAGACATAGTAGAGTAATTAAACAAGTTAACAAGCTAGACGTCAATAGTTGAACCATTTCCCAATCAAACCATAACATAAACAGAAATGCAAACATGGCAGGTCAACAACAAGCAGATAAGGATACCACAGATAGTCATATTCCACGAGATTAATCGGTTGAGGTACAAAAGATAAACAGATCAACAATTGATTACACACAAGCATGGTTACCAGACAAATCAAAAGGATCACATAACGGTAAGATAGCACATCATCAGATGACAACAGGTAAATCTTATAACGCATACATACATATCATACGAGTAATCGGTAGTCGTATAAGCATGAATATCATAATCAATCCAATGACATATAACAACCCGATGCGTGAATGGAACCATAGTGCGAGTGACGGAATGAAAGTGTGATGATCAATGAAATGTAGTATCTATATCTTGGTAAAAGTGAATCATATAGGGTATTTAGTAACGAACGAGTAATACAGATTATGGTGCGTTGGGGAATACGGAAGGTACAATATAGGTATATCAAAAGTGTAAGAGTTATCAGAAATCTACCCGAGCCCAAAAACATATCATATCGTATCATATCATATCATAAGTAGCCATTGTATTCGGAGGGTGACCTCGGAATACCATACATAATAGGAGGAGACCTCAAGAACAAATGGAGTAGCTAGCTCCCGAATTGTGAAGACGCCGGATTGCACCGACATCATTCACGAGACAAAGCTCAATCGATCAAATCCTCGAAATATATCAAATCTAGGATGCATCCATCGCCCCGGAAACATAATGGCCAAATCATATACATATAGTGAGCTCATAATCATATCAAAATGGGGACGGTGTGGAACATCACCAACCACACTAAAGTCATGCCATTGGTGCATCAATGACACGGTCGAGTTACCTTCGACTAGGAAACATATTTGGCTCGGGTATCAGATTGAAGGGTCAAAGCATATTCATATCATAAGGGTTCATATCAAAGTTCATATCAAAGTTCATATCAGAATTCATATCAAAGTTCATATCACAGATTCATATCAAGGGAGCATAGCAAAGTCATAGGGAAGCCCTAATAAGGAGGCTTAGAGTAAAGCATAACAGTTCAAACGAATATCGGAAGATGGAATACGAATCATGAGAAACCTTAAGAAGTAAGGTCAGAATATCTGTACCTTATACCGCAAACGAAAACACAACAGAAATACCAAGGTCGGAAGCAAACTCCATCTCCGTCGAATCTACACGAATTCATGGCTGGTTTTATTAAAACTTATATAATTGATTACTTATTTTACTCGGCTTTCCGGTTTAGTAACTTTCCATATTTAGCGTGTTTCCAAAATAGCGGGTTTCACTTTTAGTAATCTTCTATTTTTAGGTAACTTTCTATTTTAGGCAGGTTTACATATTAAGCAGCTTTAGTCATAATGATATAATTTAGTGTCATATTAAGTTAAGTTATGAAAATGAGTATTATCGTAGTTTAAGGGTCAATTATGACAAGTTTTACTAGTTTAGGGTTTAAAGCGTAATAATTACCAAGTATAGGGTCAAAAGTGTAAATATATCAAGTTACTCATTTTACTTATTTAGCCCTTTTTTAATCATCATATTAACATAGCAAACCTTCAAGTTTCATAATTTACAAGACAACCCATTTACTTTATTAAACCATATATATACATTTATGAATGATCCCTAGTTTAATTTAAGGTTGCTTTTACGTTTTAACCCATAAGAATACGATTGGTACAAGATTATACAACTCCTTTGTACTTCTTGTCGACCCAAAAATACCAAACATGTCCATACGTTATTATTCCATTTCAAACTTGATATAAGAAATAGAAACATGCAACTTGTGTGGGTGTGGGTCACACACATCCGATTCACGAGATAAGTGTGCATGAAATAATCCTTTGAATGATCTTTCATTCCATGTTTCTGTGTGACAAAAGGTTTTATCTAGTATAACTTAGTTATGACGAGGTGTATGATGATCAAAACAGGATCAAGAGCACGAATAGGCTCATTCGAAAAGGTCGACACATATGCTATAACATTCAATATTTCCTGAAAGTGATTAATGTAGTTTTGTTTTAACATTTTATGTGGCATGCTTATTGGTGTATAACCCATAAGCGTGAAGGACAACACTCACTACCAAAATTCATGAAACCAGGAAATAAGAGGCGAGATTGTAGATGTTATATGTTACCTTGCAGCATGAATGAGAGGAAGGATAAGCGAGATCAAAACGGAACAATCCAACACTCTTTTGCCCTAGCAAAACCCACGACACACCCCAAGGCAAGACTCACGACAAGCCTTTTTACCACAACAGCTTCACGATCACGTGCTAATCTCCTTTGAGCTTTTTGATGTCGATAGAAAAATGGAGAAGAAGGAGGTTTCCGTCACTTTAGATTTAGGAGCATTAGGATTTTCTTTTGTGTTATTTTGGAGTATTAAATGGTAGTTAATAGGAGAGTAAATGGGAGAATAAAAAGGGAGATATGGGGCGTGATTTTTACTGAGATTGGGAGGGGAGGGCGTGAATCAAGGAGACCAAATCAATAATTGGTTGGTTACCAATTTTAAAAGGTTACATTTACTTAATTTATATAATTTAGGCCAAATGACATTATAATGTGTGATATGAAGATAATTCGTAAACATAAGTGTAATTCATTTATCATTGTCTTGCGTAATTTATTTGTGAGGCCCGTGTTAAACGTAATTAACGAGATTAACGTTTTTGAGTTTTCGAATAATTAAACTTAAGGGCAAAAAGGTCATTTCACACGTTAACGATGTTAGGGTTTTACACGAGAGCCCAAAGTGAAATAAAATGAAGTTAGGGCGGGTTGCGTTTGAGGCCCGGTAGAAAATATAAAAGTTTATTATATATTTATTTTATAAAAATTTTATTATCGAGGTCAAGGTGAAAAATATCCCGTGACTTGTCGTGTTTAAAGTTCGAAGCGAAAGAAAAAAAAATGTAGCCACAAAAACCGGTATGGAAATTCACGAGTTCTTACAGAATGTTTGTTGAAAATGTGGTGAATTATGATCTCGATGCACGGTATGGCATTCATCATTGGCCTGCAAGAAGACTATACTACGAGTCGCGCGTTCGGAAATCAAACAAAGAGGTGTTTAGTGACAAACGGATCGTTGCTATCATGATTGTCAGTCTGGCTACAAAGTGGGATTACTCATTTATGGAGGAAATCAAAGTCAAACGCCAAGACGAATAAGAATATGATTTTACTGAAGCGGATTTTCCGAGATTGTCACTCAATGACATTGAAGACATGTATCTGGCTAAGGTACAAGGTCGGATGCGACATTTCTCCACCAACATCCAGCTCCAGTACATCAAGTCATTGTTGATATTCATAAGAAGCAGAGTGATCCAGGAACGTGTTGAAGATCTTCAACTTGCCGTGGAATCATACCAGAAACAAGTTAATCTCACTAAACCGTTGCTACACTTTCCTGATATCAACCAACTCTCTCAGGACACCATCGTGAAGAAACCAAAGTTTGGAGTAGTTTACCGCAGTGAACTTCACCATAACTGTTTAATTGCATGCAATGAGCTTCACAGGTTTTGTGATCATACTCTGAAGAAGGTTCGTGATGGGTTAGCGTATCGGTTGAAGGAGATTCATGAAGGCATTGGGTCGAAGAAGCGGTGGAATTCTAGAGAAAAGAGGGATGTGAAGAAGATTATCACAAGGATAAATGAAAGGTTGTTTCATCGTGATCAGATGCGGAATTTGGAAAGCTTTGTGGGTGGACGACAGAGTTTCCCTCTTACGGGTTATCAACGTCAAGAGAGAACTCCCATTGTTATTGAAGGATTGCCTGGTACTTCTTAAATTATCTCTTTGATTGATATTTGGATGATATAATTTGTATAATTGACAATGGCTTGTGCACACATAACAGTGTACAACCCGTTCTCGTAATGAAAGGACCCTGTGGTACGCTTCAGTGCCACAATCCTTATAAAAGGAGTGAAAGCTTCTTACTTTTGAGTAAAACTTATCAAAACTTTAATCATTTTTAAAGTTTTGCTCAAAAGAACAAGTACTTCCCCTTATGTTTTAAAAACCTCAAAAGTTAATATTACTTGTTGAGGGGGAGTATTTGCTAACAAATATTTGTTCACAAAACGTTCTTCGTGGAAATATTCCCACAAAACTTGAAATGGACATATTCGATATCAAAATTTAATCAAAAATAACATTTATATGCCATTTTTTAGGGGGAGAAAATTTGTGTGATACAAATATGTTGTAAATATGATAGAATCTTCGTGTGCTAAGACTTAACCCATGAATTGACGAGATTTGAATTTTCATACATCGAAAAGATTTGTCTACCAAGACTTATCTGAGTAGATCGTACCTTTTCGAGAAACTCCTGATAGACATGAACTTTGACGGGTTTGACAACCTTTTGAGGTTTGTCCACACCTTCAAGGTAGTTATTAGAGCTAGTTGTCACCTAAAAGCTGACAATGCAACTCTTTAACTATAAAACGTAACCGTGTCTCTCGGGGAATTGTCTATCTTGAGTCGATCAATTCAAAGTCGAGCTCTACCCTCACTGTCAGATTTTGTCAAAACACTTGAGCACATGTGGAGGGAGTACTTACGAAAATACTAAACTCTCAAGTGTTACAAAATGTTTTTCCTCATAAACACTTTGAGAGATTTTCGAGAAAATGGTTTTATGGCAACTTAGGATAGTCATGGAGTTATAAGGTGACTAAGGTTAAAAATAACTGTCTATGATCCGCCAGAGCGGAGGGATCTACCCAAGGACACCACCAATAGTTAGAATTTAGAAGTCCTTAGGTATGATTATAAAAGGAGAAATGAGAATCGGAGAAAGAAGGAGTTGAAGAATTAAAAGAAAAGTAAAGAAAGGGTGAAAAGAAATAGCCCTCAAATTATTCAACTTAGGGCGAGACACGGGTTCAATACATATACTCTTGGTTGTCACTAGATGACACCGGTATTGAAGATTAAAGTCGTCATGGACCCGATGGCGCATACACTAAACCTTCTTTGCTACTCAAGTTTCTCTCAACGAAGCTTGTTTCATTCTCACAGGAACCCTCGTAAACTATCGGCTCTCTCTTAGAGATTCTTTGGTATTGAAGAAGGAGACCTCTCCCTAGTCTCCGCCGGAAAACCAAAGCGCACTATTGAGTCTAGAGCCACGAGATACACCAAAAGATCTCTTAGGAACACTTGACATCTCATCACTTGTCGCTCGACATTAAGGACGCAAGTGATAACATTATCGAGTCCTTCACGGATCTTAGCAACTGTCGAGAACATTTATGAGAGGTTCACAATTGTGATCCTCATTGATTAAATGGAAACTCCGCCGGTCAACATCAAACAACCACGGCAAAGTCACTTCGTAACTCCTCGTGGGTTGCTCTTAGTGTTGTCTCAAACGGTCTCTGATCGTGAGTGATGCTTGGTGTACCTCGACTCACCTGAACTGTAGGTGTACTTTGGTACATCGTGTTATCTTACTTGAGGACTCGGTTCGAGAACGACCTTTGCTAGAATTAAAATGTGTTTTCACACTATGATGTTAACACGCTCGAAGTTCGAACTTGTAAGTCTTTGGAAATCCGCTAAGGAGATTCCTTTCAAGAATCGAGTCCGAAGATGTGGATCATTACTTGAACTTGTTCAATGTAATGCCAACTGTCCTTATGGGATTCGGACGGTGATTCGCCCGACCAAGGTGAATGGAATCAAGACATTCATCAAAAGAACAATCGTAGTGGTCAATTCTCTAAAAAAAGACCACAATGATCGATTGGTGTTTATCACTAACCCATTCTTATGTTTTCTTCTTATGGATGCTCCTGGGAGATGATCGTGCTGATTCTCCACATGCTCATACCAACAACAACACAAATTGAAGTTCTCTCGAAAGGCAACACAAAAGTCAGAATGATTCTTCCTCCAAGCCAAAGAATCTACAAAGTTCAAAGACTTAAAGAACTACATCAAAACTGAAATCCAACGTCAAAGAGCGTGTGAGCATGTTAGAAAAGAACGTGGAGACACCGGAGCAACGAAGCGGACCTGATGCAGACAACAACAACATTACATCACCATATCCACACCAGAACAAAGATAACGAAGACGTCAAAGCTGAAAACTTCAAATGAAACAAGACCCTCACACTGGGGAGATTGTTGGAATCAAGACATTTCTTCTCACAAGAAAGAAGAATGTTAGAAGACGTCAAGGCAACTATTACATCAACACCAACAACTTTTCCAAGATTTTTGGAGTCATCTATTAATTACCAACACTTAGGGGGAGATTGTTGTAATCACTCCTAACTTGTATTTCAAGTATTAGTAATTAGTTTGTAATAGGTTGCTTAAACTAGGCTTTCATGTTTGTATTTATGGCAAGGCTTATGTAGAAAGCCCATGAGCCTTGGCCCAAGCCCAATAAGTAAGGAAGGGATTTGACATGTTGCTCTAGTTCCCTTTCCTATATAAACACTTGTAAACCTTCCTTGGAAGGTTGGTTGTTCACATTTTCATATATCCTATGAATAACCTTTGTTTATCATATTTGTGTGTGTGTTTGTGTGTTCAACCAATCTATCTTCATCTATATTTCTTACATATTGTTACTTGTGTTATATTATGGTGACCTAACATAGGCTATCGTTGTGTTTAATTACTTGAGTAATCTTTGTGAACTTTAGCTTATGAATCACTTAGCGGAATTGTAGGCTAAACATCCAAAGATAACCTTAGAGTTAATTTATGAAACCTAGATATTTCGTAGGCAATAACCTTAAGGTGGTCTCAAAGAGTTAGGGAGAAAAGCATACCCTGCGACCTTAGAAAACACAATGCGTTAAGAATAAGGACGTGACAATTCAACCACCAATAAAAGATAACTAGGAAGTAATTGTATCTAGGTAGACACATTTTTAATCACCATACGAGCACACATCAATAGACATAGACTACCCATAGTTTAGATAATTAGATAGTAGAGTAATCGGTAGAAGTATCAAACCCCCAAATCCAAACCCCGAAATTTTACCCTTAGCTTTCTAAAAAATATAAAAAAGATAAAAAATAATCTTCCTCAACCTCAACCTTAGCGTAGTACACTTCTCACTAGCTTTCATATTTCCCAAGAGAACGATATCAATACACGAGGCTTACCCAATACTACACTACAACGATTAGGTTCACTGCCTAGGGTGTTGAAAAACTTGCTCGACGAAAAGGAAGTTCCTTTGACCCCGAACGTGTTATACGCGCATCAACATGACCAACTAAACGGTCAAACAAACAGAAAATTTGGTCAAGGGACCAAAAATATTATGGGTCATAACCACAGGGACATGATCCGTTAAAAGGAAAGTAAATGGACTAAAACCCGAGAGACCACAAGGACCATTTTTAAAATTAACTCTTGTTTATAAGATCCAAACATCTCTCCCTTAAATATCCCACTATATAATCCAAACACCCAAATATATCTCTCACCCACACATAAATCCAAATCTAAACACCAGTCTTCTTCTTCATCATCACTACAACCACCGCCAACATTCGATCATCCGTGCCCAAATGTTTGATGAATGATAATATATAATCAACCCTTAAATAAACTACTCCCTCCGTCCCACATTAAGTGTCCATAACCAAAAAAAACCCCCGCAAAGTTTTAGATGTAGTAAATTGTTACTATTGTTAGTTAACCAAATAACAATTATACCCTCAATTAATATAAAAAGTCAAAAAAATAAAAAACACTTCATTGTCACTTACATGTACTATAGTTTTAACCTTTTTTAGGCAAAAGGGGCGCCACTATTTTTTCAAGATAAGAAACAAATTTTCTTTTCATATTGAATGAAAAAGTTCCCACCATATTCCCTATCTTTTTTGTATCCTCCGCTTTTATTCTAGTTACCACTTTGAAATTTGAATTTATTTTGAATTGACTAACGTAAATACTTGGCTTCCACTTTACATCTTGCTTTCATGGTTACGGATCTTTCAAACACTTCATGCACTAAACCCAACTTAAGCAATTCTCAACATCAAGCAATCTATGAATCCTTATTGCAACAAAGTATTGATGTAGAATTTATAAAAGGGTCGATGACCAAAGTAGCAAAGAAATTTAGCGTATCTAATAGTTTCGCTAGTCGCATTTGGCACCAAGCTAAAATTCAAATGCTAAATGGATGAGTGGTCAATGTAAATTCAAAGAAGCTAAGGGTTGTTGGGCCTAAAAAGGTGCAAATAGATTATGATGAAGTCTTAGATATTCCATTACGTCTTCGAACAAATATTCGATCTCTTTCAAAATCACTTAGTGTTTCAAAATCAACGATGCATCGAAGAATCAAAGAAGGTGCACTTGGACCACACACAAATGCTATAAAGCCGGTTCTCACTAACGAAAATAAAAAAGCAAGGTTAGAGTTTTGTTTATCTATGATTAATCCACCATTATCAAGTGTTAATCCAACCTTCACAACTACGTTCAATGTTATCCATAACTATGAAAAATGGTTTTACATGTTAAGACCATCAAAGCGAATATTGTCTTGTTCCCGGGGAGGAAGAGTCATTAAGAACATGTAAGTCGATAACGTTTCTCACAAAAGTCATGTTTTTTGCGGCAGTCGCATGTCCATGGTTTGAGGCATCAGAAAATGAATTTTTTTCAGGAAAGCTTGGTATATTTCCACTCACAACCTTAGAACCGGAAAAGCGTTCAAGTAAGAATCGTGTTGCGGGAACATTGGAGACAAAACCAATTTTATCCGTCACGAAAGATGTAATAAGGTCATGGTTGATAAAAAAGGTTCTACCTGCTATTAGAGCTAGATGGCCACTAGGACATACGGGTCCAATTTATATTCAACAAGATAATGTGAAGCCTCATATTGGTGTTGACGATGCCGAGTTTATCAAGAAGCATCTCGAGATGGATTTGATATTCGACTTTGTTTTCAACCACCAAATAGTCCGGATTTGAATGTGTTAGACCTTGGCGTTTTTCATGCAAATCAATCTCTTCAAGAATAAGAAATGTTGGGCAATATTAGTGAATTAGTTCGTGCAGTTGAAACATCTTTTGAAAGAATGTCTTCAAATGAACTTAACAATGTGTTTTTGACTCTACATACATGCATGAAAGAAATCATGAAAGTTCAAGGCGGGAACAATTATCAAACGTCGCACATCGGTAAAGCTAGACCAGAACGACAAGAAATGTTGCCACTACAAATTTCTTGTGATGCAAACTTGATAAATCAAGTGGTATCTTATTTGGCTAAATAAACAATAAAAATGGATCAAAAATGTGCCAAGATAAAAAATATACCAAAATCAAAAAAAGTTTATTATAGTCTACCTAGTTTAGTAAACTGTCAAAAAAACATATGCAAAAGGTGCTTGTATTTTGTGTTTTGTAAAGAAGAAATAGTCTTCGTAAGTTGGTAAAGTTGATGAAAAAACATATGCACATGATGTTTGTATTTGTCTTTTGTGTAGTTGAAGTAATGTATGAAAATTTGTATTGTTGTCTGTAACCTTTCTCATTTTATGATGTCATATTACGTCATTAATCCATTTCTTAAATATTTTATGAACCACAATTTTTAGTTTTCTATGAAAACATTATTTGATTATTAATTCACGTAATCCCAAACCTACGATTTTAGGTTTAGGAAACGGTTATACATTTTCACTTAAAATACTAAGTCCTAGTATATTATCTATTGAAAAACAATTTCTATAAGTCTTAAATAATTTACTCAATTCAAATTTAGGTTATTTACTTAGATTACTTAAATTTTTATAATTCCCTAGATCAAATAACTACACCACAAGTCAAGTATAAAAATCAATAGACAAAAAAAAACTAGTTTACTTGTTTTCCACCTCACCCCCCTCCTCCTCCTTTTTGGACGTATAAAAGAATGAAACACCAAGACATTTATATCTTGGTGACACTTAGCACAACACATGTTCCAATTCTAATGCAACCTTAGTCCTTAAGTCTTGTAAAAAATCTAAAACAAATCACCTCCTTATATAAATGAGTCATGAAGATGAATCATTAAGCCATATGTCATGCTTATGTGCAATCTTGCATAAGTCGACAAATGTTATACTTAACCATTAGGAAGATGATTCAATACCTTAACCAATAAGGAAAATGACTCCCTAGGGCAGTTGTACCATTTATACTCAATCTAATACAAGATCCTTACACCTAGCAAAAATTAGTTAGTAACCTTTGTAAGTCAAGCATTCTCATCACCTCCTTTGACTATCTAAAGGCTATATAACCCCCTCCCTTTGTTGTTGGCGTCCACCATAACAAACACAAACACATTCATAGTTTGATTTTCACTTCAAGTTTTACTCAAGAATTAAAGTTACAAGTAAACTAAATCAAGTCCTTGCATTTCTTTGGTGATTTCTCTTGAGTTTTAAGCTACTCAAGTAACCAAAGTCTTTGCACAAGTTCTACAAGCTCATAAGAAGTATTGAAGACTTCTAAAGACCGGAGTTATGCTTTAGTCCTTGTTCTAGTCCTTGTTTATCCTTTCTTTGAAAGCCAAAAGTTGTAAGAACTAGCTCACTCTTATAAAAAAAAACTCCATTTACTTGTTTCTCATTCATATTCTATGCTATATATGGTCATTATATTGATATCATGATGTACAAAGTCTTAAAAATCAAGTTTAAACTTATATGTTGTCTTATGTAAGTAAACAAGTAAAACTAGTGATTTTATGCTATGAAAATCGACCAAACTAAGTACACATGACCTTGGGCAATTACCTATATTTAAAGTAGAACTTACAAGGAAAATAAAGTAACTTGAATCACCTAAAACGGACTCACGAGTCAAAATATAGAACAAGTTAAAATCAAGCCTAAAACCGTAAAAGCTGTTAGAAAGTAAGTTGTCCAGAAACTAAAAACGCGATTTGGACCACTTTGGATTCTGAATCATCAAAAGTTTAAAACACAAAACTTGTCTGGAATGATATTTTACGTCTAGCAACGTGAGATCTTGGCCTGGAAACGCTTGAGGAAGCCTGGCAGTAGGGCCTGTTTAGACCCGAAACATAAAGTTTTCCAAAAATCTTTTCTCAAACGACCTAGTTCTCGAACTTGATAATTTACCAAACTTACCAAACTTCACTACTAACCTATAAGCGTCATTTCTATAAAATAAAATGATACACTTGACCCTTGGAATAATGTTTTCTCAAATGACGGGAATAATGACCGTTTTACCCTTTTACCGCAACTTATAACCAAAAACCATTTTTCATAAATTGTGACTTTTGTAAAGCACCGAGAACTTATGAAACCATTTTGAGTTACTTACCATGACCAAAGTACTTTATAACTTTTGTTGAACATTGAAATCGACCAAAACTATAATACCCTAAAACCTGAATTACATTTTTCATTTCATTATGGATTATAATCGAAGTCCTTAAATGATATAATTAGTACTAAGAACTATATGTTATGAATAATTTTTAATTAATCACCAAGATACCAATATCTATCCGTTTTCTTTAATTTGTTTTGAAACAATTGTACACTTTACAATATATATATATCACACGTTTACGTGTCACAATTAAAACCGAATATGTAAAATCCCCTTTCACACATTTTGTTATCAAGATTAGAACTAAGAAATATTTGTTTCACTTGAAAGATTTGATTGTCCCTATTTTTCCTCACAAACCACACGGTTTCCTCCTCAAAATTCTCACCTCACACATTTGATATAAACCATATAACATGCATCTATTATTCTCTCTCAAAAACATTATATAAGAAACACTTATTAAACTTGACTAGTACAAATATATCACAATGTATATTTTATGACCTATCGATAAACAATATTCGAAATAGGTTCAAAATGAAACGCACGTTCTACAATTAAGTTGGTCAAAGCAACAATATACCCGGTCAATAGTATCAAGCTCCATATCCCATTTTTGTCGAGGAGTTTGTTCAAGATACACGCTTTCCTTCTATATTATGAGTATAACAGGTTGTTAATATACACTTTGTATACGCTGCATCTCGTCTCATGATCATCATCATTCCAAATGAATTTCCAGCCCTAAACCTAACGAGAGGGATTATGGGACAGCCTATACCTCATTTTACGTAAACCTTGTTCAAGTTTCTCAACATGTGTCCATGTTCGAATGGAGTCCTAGTACGTGATTAGTTGAAGTTGTGATACATAGTGATTTGGGTTCGTGTCCTGGTGTTCTTCTACTAGTTGCTCTCGTTCAAGTTTGGAGTAAGGGTCACGGGATCGAGTTTCATTTCGTGCAAAGGTTAAGCTCTTAGTACGTGGTTTGTACATGTTTAACGGTTCTCGAATGTCCGGGTTTGGGTTGGTTGTGTCTCGTTAAATCTTGTGCTTGCATGCGTCCGTGTTTTGGTTTCGGTCTATCAATTCTGAGGTATATCTTGAACTACAAATCACATACACTACATGTAAATATGTTATGAAATCTTGTTATATTAGTACATATACTCTAAGTTATAGTAGGATCTGACGGTGAATCATGCACGTTTAAATCATAGAAATTTCACTTATGAAACGTAACAAATATGGTGACTTGAGTTTGCAGGGGGTATCATAGTTATGTGTCAAGAATAGATTCATGTATGGGTGATTTTTTTCATATGTACATGTATGCGTAGAACCAGTACAAGAATTACAAAATTTTCATAGTAATGTGCCTTGTGGGAGTAACTTTGAGGGTGATCGCGGGATCAACGGTTGGGTCGTTTAGTGTTTTGAAAGGATGTCGGGGGAGTCGAGTCAGGGGTTAATCATAATGTATATTTACTAGGTTGTGAATGTTAATTGTTTGGGCCGCGAACGATCATGAAATGGGTAGCGAACACTGTTTTGGAAAATATTTTATAAATGTGAATGTACTTCATTTTGTATGCAAATATAGTAAAGATACAAGATATATTTAAGTTATTTTTATTTTAAACCTTAGAATTTGGTCATGGGCGCATGCAAACCCTGAACTTTGCCAAGTTGTCACTTTTGACCCTAATCTTTGGAATCTATCATATTTGACCTCTAACTTTGCTATATTGTCATATTAAACCTTTAAATTTATCATTTATCATTTGTAACCCTTAAGTTTGGCTAATTAATAATTATTACCCTAAAGTATTTATTTCGGTCCATTACTAAAAATGAGAATACGCTTAATAACTCTAAAAATATTAATACGATTTATATAAGCAATAAATCCGTTATGACTTAAATGAACTAATAAGTATTATATGAACCGTAATCCGTGTAGATTCGTTGAAGAAGACGTGACATTATTTCTTCGTGCTCACATTTCCATTTGCTTTCATTTGCTAAGGTACGGATATTCAGTGTCTCCTTCTAAAACATTCTTTGTTCGTAAATATTAGTACATATATTCCGTCCTTTTCAGTAATTGGTATCGTTACTCGTTATTGCTATTGACATCCGTTCTGTTATCTGATTGATATCCGTTTTGTTATTCGTTCTAATATTTGAGTTGCTATCTCATTTTGAAATTCGTTGGTTATCCATTTGATATGCTACAGTTCAGTATTTGATATGATTCCATTTGATATGATTCAGTTCAGTATTTGATATGATATGCTTCAGTTCAGTATTTGATATGATTGATTTGATATGATTATGTTTGCTATTGTATTGCCCAGCTTCTGTATCTGTATCCCTAGCCATGGAGGTACCATGGCCATGTCATTGAGGCACCAATGGCATGACACTATCTGGGGCGGTGTGATTAGTCCCCGGCGTTCCCCTTTTATTATGTTTGTATGAGATCTCTTGGCCATTATGATATGTTTTGCAGGGAGCGTATGGATGCATCCTAGGGAATTTGTATATGTATCTGTATCTGGTGATTGGTTGGTGTGTGTTCCAACACCCCATCATATTCTGGTATATTGGAGTCTGCAGCTCCATGTACAACTTTGGATTTGACGGTATATGAATTGTGATATGATTATTTAGCCTATTCATGTGGCATGCTTAGGCACTGGGCAATGCACTCTGATCTTATGATATTTTTTATGTGCTCTGTTTCAGTATTTTGACTCATATGCATTTCGTATTTTGTTTTGTCTGACATGTTCTCAGCAGGCTCTTTTCCTTTCTTTGTGTTGACATAATTTGATCCATTTCTCATTTTGACTATATTGTTATTGTATTGTTTATATCTGTTCATTGGGCTTTTTAAGCTCAGCCGCACTTTCTTTTCTCTGGCGGCAGGTAATTTTAGCGGCAAGCTGGGATTGAGAGTCGAGAGTAGGAGTTGTTAGAGACTGACCCTAGAGTTACCCTATTCTTGCGGACTTATGATTCTGGACTTTTGTATTTTGATTTTATGTTGTTTCATTTGTAATTGTAATCTTTTGGGTTTGTATTTTGAGTCATGGTTTCATGACTTGGTTTTGTAAGTCTTCCGCTTGCATATATGTTCTGATTTGACCCCATAATGTGACACTCGGACCTTTGTCGGGTTGGGGTGTTACAATTATGGTATCAGAGCCAAGGTTTCATCTTGTTGACCTTAGGAATGACCTGTGAGGATTTGGGTAGACATTAGGCTTCCGTTTGTTTTGATCTTTTCTGATCGTTTTGACTTTTCGCTCAGATTTGACTTCGATATTCTTTTGTCTTCGCTGATTGATATTCTTCCTTCCACATTTGATTTTGGTCTATTTTGCCTTCACACATTCGTTTACCGATCGTTTAGATGGTGACTACTCGTAAATTCGAAGATGGAGGTGTCGACCCTGGGTTACTGCAACAGTTGCTGATTAGAGAGGTTCGTGAAGTAGAAGCTGCATCCGTTCATCGCAACGCTGCTGGGACATCGAAATGCCGCAGGAGAGAGCTAGACGGGACAACAGGAGGAGCAAAGACTGAGACGAGATTCAACCAGCAGGCACTCGAAAGGCGTACGAGCAGACAAGATATGACCGGTGTATTTCAGATAGGCGGAGAAACTACTACCAGGAGTTTGGGTGTATTGTTGGTCAGCAGTTCAACCATGCTACTAGGTCGTCGTATTAGAGAAGAGATGCTGAGAAGATTTCATCTTCAATGTGTATCTGCTAAGGCATCCAGCCCATGATTGTCCTGAGAATGGTGGGAGACAGAGTTTCCGCGATTCGTGTTTCTTTCATTTGTTTCGTTATGCGTTTGGAGACAGTTCATTATTCGTTATGTGGTTTGGGTTGTTAGTATGTTTCGTTGAATCGTTTAGAGATTCGGCTTGAAGGAAGTGAGTCCGCAGTTCATGATTCCTTTATTTTATTTGTGCGGGTATTATACTCATTCCGTTATGCGTTTTGATATTCTCCTTATGTTTATGGATCATTGGTACGTTTTCTATTGTTCGTTCGAAGTTTGGAATTTATCTATGAAGTTTCTATCGTTTGGCTTTACCTTCGTATTTGGTTCGTATTCATGATTCTGTTTTATGTCATCATCATCCACTCTATACATGTTTCGTATCCGCTAGATCAGATTCATAATGATCTATCTTTTGTCAAAGAGCCTGAGACTGTCAGTCAGTTATCCTTATTTCTTTTCGTGATTCGGTATGTTTTGCTAACCCTCCTATTTCTAATTTCGCGGCCGAAATTTTATTTTTAGAGGGGAAGAATTATAATACCCTAAAACCTGAATTACATTTTTCATTTCATTCTGGATTATAATCGAAGTCCTTAAATGATATAATTAGTACTAAGAACTATATGTTATGAATAATTTTTAATTAATCACCAAGATACCAATATCTATCCGTTTTCTTTAATTTGTTTTGAAACAATTGTACATTTTACAATATATATATATATCACACGTTTACGTGTCACAATTAAAACCGGATATGTAAAATCCCCTTTCACACATTTTGTTATCAAGATTAGAACTAAGAAATATTTGTTTCACTTGAAAGATTTGATTGTCCCTATTTTTCCTCACAAACCACATGGTTTCCTCCTCAAAATTCTCACCTCACACATTTGATATAAACCATATAACATGCATCTATTATTCTCTCTCAAAAACATTATATAAGAAACACTTATTAAACTTGACTAGTACAAATATATCACAATGTATATTTTATGACCTATCGATAAACAATATTCGAAATAGGTTCAAAATGAAACGCACGTTCTACAGTTAAGTTGGTCAAAGCAACAATATACCCGGTCAATAGTATCAAGCTCCATATCCCATTTTTGTCGAGGAGTTTGTTCAAGATACATGCTTTCCTTCTATATTATGAGTATAGCAGGTTGTTAATAGACACTGTATATACGCTGCATCTCGTCTCATGATCATCATCATTCCAAATGAATTTTCAGCCCTAAACCTAACGAGAGGGATTATGGGACAGCCTATACCTCATTTTACGTAAACCTTGTTCAAGTTTCTCAACATGTGTCCATGTTCGAATGGAGTCCTGGTACGTGATTAGTTGAAGTTGTGATACATAGTGATTTGGGTTCGTGTCCTGGTGTTCTTCTACTAGTTGCTCTCGTTCAATTTTAGAGTAAGGGTCACGGGATCGAGTTTCGTTTCGTGCAAAGGTTAAGCTCTTAGTACGTGGTTTGTACATGTTTAACGGTTCTCGAATGTCCGGGTTTGGGTTGGTTGTGTCTCGTTAAATCTTGTGCTTGCATGCGTCCATGTTTTTGGTTTCGGTCTATCAATTCTCGGAGGTATATCTTGAACTACAAATCACATAAACTACATGTAAATATGTTATGAAATCTTGTTATATTAGTACATATACTCTAAGTTATAGTAGGATCTGACGGTGAATCATGCACGTTTAAATCATAGAAATTTCACTTATGAAACGTAACAGATATGGTGACTTGAGTTTGCATGGGGTATCATAGTTATGTGTCAAGAATAGATTCATGTATGGGTGATTTTTTTCATATGTACATGTATGCGTAGAACCAGTACAAGAATTACAAAATTTTCATAGTAATGTGCCTTGTGGGAGTAACTTTGAGGGTGATCGCGGGATCAACGGTTGGGTCGTTTAGTGCTTTGAAAGGATTTCGGGGGAGTCGAGTCAGGGGTTAATCATAATGTATATTTACTAGGTTGTGAATGTTAATTGTTTGGGCCGCGAACGATCATGAAATGGGTAGCGAACACTGTTTTGGAAAATATTTTATAAATGTAAATGTACTTCATTTTGTATGCAAATATAGTAAAGATACAAGATATATTTAAGTTATTTTTATTTTAAACCTTAGAATTTGGTCATGGGCGCATGCAAACCCTGAACTTTGCCAAGTTGTCACTTTTGACCCTAATCTTTGGAATCTATCATATTTGACCACTAACTTTGCTATATTGTCATATTAAACCTTTAAATTTATCATTTATCATTTGTAACCCTTAAGTTTGGCTAATTAATAATTATTACCCTAAAGTATTTATTTCGGTCCATTACTAAAAATGAGAATACGCTTAACAACTCTAAAAATATTAATACGATTTATATAAGCAATAAATCCGTTATGACTTAAATGAAATAATAAGTATTATACGAACCGTAATCCGTGTAGATTCGTTGAAAAAGACGTGACATTATTTCTTCGTGCTCACTGATAAGGTTTTAAAATGTACCTTTTTGAGGGGTCGTTTAAGCCCTTATTTGATCACTTTTGTATCCGTTATTGCTTAATATCGTTCCTTTTCACTTTTTAGGTCTCTTGAAGGCAAAATGCTGGAATGGCACTTATTTGGACGAAAAGGCGAATATACGAAAAAATGGCCAAATTCGAGAATCGAGACACTCAAAGTCTTGAAAACATAAGTTGACGCGTCACAACTTATACGAGACGCCGTCGTGGGATTTTGTGACGAGGCGAAGCCAAAACTCCTATTTTCAAGTGACGACGTCAAGTTATAAAAGAGTAGGCCGTCGCAACTCGACGGCCTAGATGCAATCCGACGGCGTCGAAGTCAAGAGGGCGTCACAAGCATAAGGTGACGCCGTCGCAAGTCTAACGTGGCCAAGACGAAACCCTAATAGCGGCGACACGACGGCGTCACAAAACAAAAGGTGACGCCGTCGCAGATGTAATCTTATATATAGAATCCGAATTTTTCAATTATTAAGTGTGTAGTCTTTTGCGGTAAAAACCAAAACCGAACCAAGGCTGTCTTGTACAGTATTTTAGGGTTCCAAACCCTATTTTACACCAAGATAAGTGTTTTACTTCATTAATACAATTATGTCTTTGATTACTTGTGTGTATGCTTGCATGTTCTCCATGTCCGGCTAATTTACTTGTGTGTTTGCTTAGGGAATATGAAACTTAATTATTGAATATTGATTGGTTGTCTCTTATCTTAGTTGATTAATGATCTAGTAATGCGATAGGTCATTCGTTGTGTACATAATGCTTGATTAAATCTTTGTGAACCTTAGAATATAACTCCTTGAGTAGTTGTAAGCTAAACCATCTAAAGAGTGCCTTAGAGTAAGAGTTTATTATCCCTAGTGGGTTTTGTAGACGAGACCCTTTGGTAAGTTCAAAGAGTTAGGAGAAACGACACCCTACAACCTTAGACACACAACGTAACTAAGAATAAGGACGTGACAATTCAACCACCAATAGGAGATAATTAAGGAGTAGTAAAACCTAAGTAAACACATCTTTAAACTATCATACGAGCACACAATAATTTGACATAGACTACATACACCTTAGATTAGATAATTAGATAAGTAGAGTAATCGGTAGCAATACCAACCCCCCCAATTCAAACCCCGAGATTCGTACCTTTCCATTTCATAAAATATAAAAATACAAAATAATCATCCTCACCTTTAGACTTAAATTGACATACACTTCACCTAACGACACTATTCCCTAGAGAACGATATCAATACCGTGGCTTACCCTAATACTACACTACAAGGATTAGGTTCACTGCCTAGTGTGTTATAAAACTTGCTCGAAGAAAAGGAAGTTCCTTTAACCCCGAACGACGCGTGTAGCGTTATCACTCATATTTTCATTTGCTTTCATTTGCTAAGGTATGGATATTCAGTGTCTCCTTCTAAAACATTCTTTGTTCGTAAATATTAGTACATATATTCCGTCCTTTTCAGTAAGGGCATTCATTGGTATCGTTACTCGTTATTGCTATTGACATCCGTTCTGTTATCTGATTGATATCCGTTTTGTTATTCGTTCTAATATTTGAGTTGCTATCTCATTTTGAAATTCGTTGGTTATCCGTTTGATATGCTACAGTTCAGTATTTGATATGATTCAGTTCAGTATTTGATATGATATGCTTCAGTTCAGTATTTGATATGATTGATTTGATATGATTATGTTTGCTCTTGTATTGCCCAGCTTCTGTATCTGTATCCCTAGCCATGGAGGTACCATGGCCATGTCATTGAGGCACCAGTGGTATGACACTATCTGGGGCGGTGTGATTAGTCCCCGGCGTTCCCCTTTTGTTATGTTTGTATGAGATCTCTTGGCCATTATGATATGTTTTGCAGGGAGTGTATGGATGCATCCTAGGGAATTTGTATCTGTATCTGTATCTGGTGATTGGTTGGTGTGTGTTCCTACACCCCATCATATTCTGGTATATTGGAGTCTGCAGCTCTATGTACAACTTTGGATTTGACGGTATATGAATTGTGATATGATTATTTGGCCTATTCATGTGGCATGCTTAGCACCGGGCAATGCACTCGATCTTATGATATTTTTATGTTCTCTGTTTGATATTTTGACTCATATGTTTCAGATTCTTTCGTCGACATGTTCTCGTGAGCTCTTTTCCTTTCTTTGAGTTGACATAATTTGATCCATTTCTCATTTTACTATATTGTTATTGTAATGTTTATATCTGTTCACTGGGCTTTTTAAGCTCAGCCGCACTTTCTTTTCTCTGGCGGCAGGTAATTTTAGCGGGAAGCAGGGATTGAGAGTCGAGAGTAGGAGTTGTTAGAGACTGACCCTAGAGTTACCCTATTCTTGCGGACTTATGATTCTAGACTTTTGTATTTTGATTTTCTGTTGTTTCATTTGTAATTGTAATCTTTTGGGTTTGTATTTTGAGTCATGGTTTCATGACTTGGTTTTGTAAGTCTTCCGCTTGCATATATGTTCTGATTTGACCCCATAATGTGACACTCGGACCTTTGTCGGGTTGGGGTGTTACAAAAACTCATTAACAGAATATGACCAAACTCATTTTTACAAACCATATAAGTATGTTAACACTTATGACATCGAATCAAACAAGCAAAACATATAATTTACATACTAAGTACTACACAACTAGGTAACTTCATGTGAGGGGCCTCTTCGGGGTGAACGTATTGACGAGTTGTTGGATTTACAAATTAAAGTGTCCTAGCTCCTCGTACGTTTACTACATGACCTCTGGATTGTGATGGCCTGAACGGTAGTACAATAATATATATTAAATAAAAACGTTTTGATAAGCTAAACCATTTCTATAAACAACATACATAAACTACCATGTATCAGTATAATGACGTATATAGACTCGTTTATGTTTTCACAACATTATTCCAAACCTAAAACGCAACATCATATTTTAGGTTGCACGTAGAAGTTTACCGCTTATCCATCATTTTCGTTATACGTTTGATATCATCAGTTCATGGTGAGTCATGGCCTCACTCTTAATCTCTTAATACTCGTTTTAAACTATTTGAGGGAGATACATGCTTATAATACTTTACTCGTTTATCAAAATACATGATTTGCATTTACATACAGATACAAGTACACAAAACATTTATAAATTTATGATGTGCTACATTTTCAACTTCTCAGACATGAGGTGTAGTTTTATTGTGATATATGCCTTAACTTGTTAAACTCGTTTTTATGGTTCATACATTATTCATAAGCAATTGGTTAACTCCTGGAGGGAGCCGGTGGAGAGGTATTGATAGTACTATTGGGCTGATGCCCCAACCCTTGGTCCCCATCGGCCGTGACCTTAGGTGGATATAATCCAGTGTAGGGTATAAGCATATGAAAGCAAGTCGTGAGGTTCAGTTGGCTATTACATTTTACATTAAGTACTTGCATATATCGTATACACATATGTCCCACTCATAACGCATTCAACATTTACAGTTATTAAATATGAACTTATATGTAGACCTAAGATGTTACAAATCTTGTATGGGCGGGATATGTAGCAGGATTAGGTTGACATATACTTGTCATGAGGATTTAATCATAATGATTTTCATCTTATTTGCAATAAACTCTATGAACTCATCAACCATTATGTTGACACTTTTTAGCATGTTTATCTCAGGCCAATAAGGCGATAGCTAATGCATGGAGCATAGAGTCGCACGTCATGTTTGGAAGACTTATGCTTTTATCATTTACCATTCGATATTGTGGAACCTCTTATTTGTAACTTTGATGTTATTAATCGAATGGTAATTTTTCAAAATGTATCATTTAGAGGTCGTTTTCTATAACTTGTACTATGTGCAAATAAGTAATACCCCAGTGACACAATCTTCCACTGTTAGGAATTGGAAATTCCATAAGTAAAGTGTCGGTCACCCCAAATATTATCTAGCATAAGTTAGCTCGCAGACATATCATTAGTTACGTTATTTATCAGTTTATTAGTTAGTTATTAGTTTAGTTTAGCGTAGTGTAACACCGTGGAGGAAGGACGGGTCTTTACCCATTGTATGCCTGATCCACAGGCCGATAGGAGGTCGTGTATTTTGTAACTATAAATACCCCTTCCATCCATGGAAGGGGTGGAGCTTTTCAATCTAACCTTACAACTTTTGTGAACCAAGTCTCTACCAAGAAATCTCCCTCTCTCTACTTTCTCTCTCTAAAATGGCAAACATGTATTTTGATCATCCAAGACCACCCGAATCATCAATACAATAATATTTTCGATCCTACAAATGGTACCAGAGCCAAGGTTGTTGTGTCTTGATAATTTTTTTTGGTTTCGAAACTGGTTTCAACATGTTTTGATGTTTTTGTGGTTTTGATACTTATTTGTTTTTTTGAAACTGGTTGTGATACATTTTTTGTGGTCGGAATATGTTTTTATGGTCTATGGTCTTAACTGGTTAAAACATATGTCCAGGTCAGTATTTTTGTCCAAGTTCCAATATTTGAATATCTTGTCAGTTTCTTGAGGTCAAAACAAGAGCAGTTTTTATGCAGTCTTTCTTCAAAAACAGATGCAGTTTCTAGGTCACTCTTCCTAGCGAGTTGCAATACAAATGCAGTTTTTGCCTTTTAATATAGCGACTTGTCTAACAGTCCATATTCAATGTATCATTAGCGACTTGATACCAAGTAGCGAGTTGTGTCTGGATAATGGTTAGCGACTTGTAATGTAATGATTAACAGGTAGCGAGTTGCTGGGCATATATTGCGTTTGACTATTGAGTCAAAAGCAAGTTGGGCTTAATGTAGCGAGTTGAGTACTTAAAATACTGGTAGCGACTTGACTTGGCTATTGACTATTTAGTCAATAGGCTCTTGTATAGTTTAAAAGACCTAGCGACTTGTGTTGTTCAGACCTAGCGACTTGTCAAAATGCTAGCAACTTGACATTAAAAGAAAGGAAGAAGAAGAAATGACTACACGACCGCATATCAAATACCAACAAAACACCACGACCTCAGCTTGAACCAACATCATTGATCCATGGTTACCAAAACAAAATAACGTGTTGCAACAAAGTTGTCTCAACAAATCCGAAACTAAAACCAACTTCAACAATCTCATTCTTTCCTACTCATCCTCCATCATACTACTTTTGAAACTAACAAAGTATTCATTCATAAAGAAATTGATCTCAGTTTTTGACTCGTGTGATATTCATGTTATATCAAGACTCAAGGTCCTTAATCACGAGTATTCACCATCACAGATCCTTGTTGAAGATGAAACTTCTATGTTTATATCCGAAACCATAGATAAAGTCCATAACAATTGTGTTATAACTCCATATTTATTCGTTCATATTAAGAATAAGAAATAAACAAGTACCTATCTTCTTGACTTGGTTGGTTCGAATCTAAAACAAGTAATCTCATAATCAATTCAAACTTCTCTTTTTTTTAAAGATCTTATAGTTTGAATATATGTCCATCATCGATCTAAAACCAAAAGTCTTTTTATCCGAAAAATTGAAGAAACAAACAAAAATCCACGGGGATTTCATCTGTCACTCAAGTTCGGTATAAATCAAAAGAGGTGATATTATACGATTTCAAAAAATAAGTGCAACAATTATGTTTAACTCATTTTAATGGATCGTTTTTCGTTAAAAGTACAAAGAAGTATTTATTTACCTACCTTGATATGATTGAGTCTGAACTCGTGGAAGTCCTCAAGCCAACCCTATGGCAAATCAAAGCACCAAGCCATCCCTGTGGCGTGCTCATATCATGACTGCCTTGGTAGAATGTTTTGTGATGGGGGCGTATATGTGAGAGTCATATTAAAGATGAGGTGTTTTATTTATCCGGTTCTTGGGGTAAGCAATGTATGTGAGAGGCGGACTGAGTTTTGTGACATTAGGGTTAAGATTATAATGAGATAAGTGAGTTTTATACCCAAGATCTTAGGGTATGCATCATTTTCTTTTGGACCGTTTTAGCTTATGGGCGAAAGTGATTTATGGATGAATGATGGACGTTTAAATTGGACTTGTAACCGGGTTAATGAGATTGACAAAGATATCGGAATGCAAGAGATCATCATGAGAATTTACATTGACCGGTTTGGATTGATTAATTATTTGGACGTATTTATTGGTATGATTTGGAGATTATGACATTTTCATTTATTCGATTTGATACTTTGGCTTATATTATACTCATCACGGCTTGAATAGTTCTTGAAAAAGTTGACTACGGGGTTGTTTGGACGATATTTCTTATTTGGATTTGAAGTGAGGTTTTTCGAGGCAAGTTTACTTATTTCTTCTTCTTTCTTTCTACCCTTCCGCGAAGATGACTTGTTTGGGCATTTATAGAGGGTGATAAAGACTTGGCTATTTAGTTACGTTTGTGATTCTTTCTCGCTTAACCCACAACTTAGCTATCACTTTGGTGTCTCACTCGATTGAGAATGTCAAGAGGTTTTGTACATTGGGTACACGTTTCTTTTTCACAAGGATTAGTACAAGCTTAAGTAACAAATCTAGGAATTTCACTTCATGATCAAGTTTGGCATATCGGGTTTACTTCAACATGTGGTCACTGCAATAGCCAGTCGAAATTATGTGGAAGATGTGTTTACCAAAGTGTTAATTGGATGGTTGATGATTTTGTTGATGTTGGAGTAATGAATCGTTGATGAACATGCATGTTCCCTAAAGCAGATATTCACGAAACCAAAGTTGTCATAACACATTCAAGTCGACATTGTTTACGGTTTTGTCTTGATTTTGTAAAATCCATGAAAGAACCTATTTCTCGGTTTAAATCATAGACTTGTAAAATCCGTGACAATGGAAACATCACGGTTAAAGTAAAGTGCATTTCGGATCTATCTTACGGTTTATTCTTGGTTTTGTAAAATCCATGAAAGAAACTATTTCTCGGTTTAAACCATAGAATTGTAAAATCCGTAATGATGGAACCATCTTGGAGAAAGGAAAGTGTATTTCGGGATCTTATCGATCTTTGGTGCTACGGTTTCTACTTGAAGAAGGGATAAAAGGTGTACTTCATGAATTGGATGTGTGTTTGGATATTCGTCATGGCGGTTTGGTTATTACATGGTTTCTGGGGTTATGTGCATTTAACCATGGTCGGGATGAAACCATTATCAAAGTTCACTTTAAATGTCAAAGAAGGCTAGATTTGAGCTTTTAACGAAAGATGTGACAACGGCGTTAATTCACTATTATTTATTTGAGGTTGAAGTGAAATATCACGGGCTAGTGTACTTAGTATCCGAAGGTATCGGGGATGGTTGGATGAAGATTCTTCATGATCCTTGTTCGAGCTTATTATCAAAAACGAAGACTTGGAAATCTAGTTATTGTTGGGTGTCTTTTACCTTTTCTTTTACCACTTGGGGAATTGGGCTCTTACCACCACAAAATAACTATCACTTTAAGGAGTTACGTTGTAGTGCTCGATGTCACATTCAATTGTGGATTTTCAAGAGGTAATGTCGTCTTATACTTGATGGTTGGTTGGTTGAAGAGTATAGAGTACATAGAGATACTCAGAGATGCTAATGAAATCGGCACCGCTCTTTGTTACATATGTGCAAGTTTAAGTCACGAGTTCGGGTTAGTTTACTTCTCAAATTCATCATATTGGGTTTTCTCCATCATTTGTCACTACAAAGAGCCTCTTGAATGATAATGGGGATGTTTACATGTTTTGCCAAGAGATTGAAAAGAGAGATTATGACGTATGAACACAACAGTTCATGCCTCGTACTCTAAAGAAAAGAAAAGTGTACGTCGTGCTTTATCTTCCAAGAAGAAAATCTTCTTATGACGTATGAACACAACAGTTCATGCCTCGTACTCTAAAGAAAAGAAAAGTGTGCGTGTCGATGCGCTTTATCTTGAAGAGAAATCTTCTTATTATGACCATTCTCATCAACATGCTTCATACTTTTTCCATGCGCTTTCAATCATCAAGTGAACCGGGCTACCATTGATTGTTTTCTTATTCAACTTGCTCAACTATAATGACGATGGCGACATCATGTGCTAATTTTGCGGGGAGAAGTGTGAATAGAATACATTTGGATGATTTCACTTGTTTAATCAAGAATGGCAACTCGTATGCAATTCTTGAGGGGAGAAGAAGTGTGATAATTTTGCATGGTTGATTGATTATATGAGAATAAATGGTCAAACGGCTCCAAACTCATGTAAGAACCGAGCTTCTTCTTATCGGATCATCTTTACATGGAGTTTCTTCTAAGAGTCGTTGGTTGACATCTTCACTCGGATTGATGAGTTTATCGACAAAGTGCTTTCGGTTAATGCTTCACGTATACATCAACATGATGATTCGAACAATCTCTCGTTCTTGTTTGATGTGATTGGTAGTTTGGTGTTACCATCTTGTGTGTTCGTTGCGGCACGATTCTTGATTTCCTTGATGAACATCTTTACATTCTTGTTTGATTGGGAGGATTTTAGTTAAGGGATTTGCAAGATGTAAGTTAATTGGGATGCTTTTGGTGTGAGTTGAAGATGTTAACACTCTATTCCCCATTCGGACAATCTTGAAGAAGGTCGAGTCTGATCGGTTCTACATTCTCTGCTACATGTTAGAAGACTAAAGGCGAGTTGCATTTAATTATCTAAAGACTTCTTCTTAATATTTATCAAAAGTTGTCGGTTTAGGGAGAGCACTAATTGGGGAGAGTGAAATGTCGAATTTAATCCCAATTAGACTTGCTCACATTATTGACATGTTGATTCTCACAAAGACTTCAAGCGATCTTCTCAACAGATTTCAAGTATATGGGCTGATAAGATGTTGTTGATTACGAAGTGTCAAAACCAACAAGGGGAAGGAGACACGCATCTAAGCGAGTAAACTTGATGAACTTAATACTTCTAAGTAATTGAAGATATCCGGGAAGACAAATGTTATTACCACGAGAGAAACTCAAGGTTTGACTCATGGCGAGTAAACTTGATGGACTTAATTCTTCTAAGTGATTGAAGATATCCGGGAAAACAAATGTCATGACCGCAGAGAAACTCAAGGTTTTACTCATCAAGGCGTTTAGTGTTCTTATTCCAACTACGTGGGGAAGATGTAAGAGAGTTTACGAAGATAAAGAGGCACACAAGTGAGGAGGCATTTGTGTACTTGGGTTCTTGAGCTTCATACACAATCATCGGGAAAGATAAATGTGCATTGGGTGGTTGTATCATTTATTCTTTGGAAATCTATTTGTGTACTCGGGCTCTTGAGCTCTATTCTAAGAGGCAGGCTGCATCAATTCAACTACTCGGGAAGTGGTCTCTTGACACCTTTTGGAATGGATTGCGTCGGACTTGGTGGTTATGAAATTTGAGAAGAATTTTAAAGAGTGGGATGATACGTTGTTGTTCTTGTTGATGATATAACCCGACGGAGACTTACAATGATCCTTCTTATATGGAGCGACAAGATCGATGATATGGTGTGCGTTCTTGTGCATCGGCTAAGGCAAGCTTGAAAGAAAGCTTAGAATCGCTCAATAAGAAGATTTACGGTTTGGGGGGAAGCTACCAAAGTCTCACTTTCAAGTGGCTCAATTTCTCTCTTCGATTCAAGAGTCTTGGAAGCTTTGGTGGTGAATGTTTAAGAGATGATGACTTCTTTCTTCTACGACGTCCTGCTCGATATCCTTATCTCGGTACTCGTATCATCATCTTCTTAAATTATATCATCTATTCTATCTTTGTATATATTTATTAAAAACAAAATACAAAAATAGAAAACCTCTAAAAGAAAATAGAAAAATATAAAATCAACAAAAACCCATAAAAATTAGAAAATTTGAAAAATACCAAAAATATGTTTTCTCAAGACATGTCTTCTGGTATCGATAACATCTGCGGTCTTAGAAATGTCATTCAATAATGGCACGGGACCATAGATGAAGTTCGAGCAGGAGGTGTAAATATTCTTTTCTAAACATGTCAAAAAACTATGGCTTGCAGTTACTTCAGACTATAACCCGTGCTTAAAACAATGGCTTGCTATTATTTCAGATAGCAACCCGCTCTTTTAAAGAAAGGAAAGTGCTGCGCTAAACCAATTTTCAAAATATTTCGTGCACTTATCCTAAAACAAAATGAGGAAAGTATGTCGAAGGATCTGCTGTTCCTACTCAAATATTTTTCCTTCTAAAATTCTTGAGAAAATATTTGTTTTAACAAAATGGTGGTAAATGAGTTGCTTGAAAAATCAATCGGTTTGAGTTTTTCGTAAAATTGAAAACTCAATCAATGACTTGAGCGCTTTTAAACTTTTCAAAAATGAGTCATTGATTGAGGGAGAATGTTTTCAAATCTATATCATCTAACGGACTTTCTTAATTATCCTATATGCTTAATTAAAAATGATATTAACCTATGTTGAAGGACTAGGTGCCGGGATATGATTGTTAGGATTAGATGATTAGAGTTTGATAAACACATTATTCCATACCTTATATGATCTGATTGTTATGTTGGATTGACTTTTATTAGTCGATTCTTTGTTTGGGTGATGTCGACCACCATATATCTGTATGTGTGTGTCACTAACGTATGCGGTATATTGGTATATAAGAATGTTCCCGATCCGGATCCCACATAATATGATGATTGGATGCCGAAAGGAAAGGGTAACTATATCTTGGGTTGACAAATGAAGAAAGCGGAGCTTAATTGGACTTCAATGGAGAGTTGGCATAAATGCAACGTAAGAGGTCTCACTACATCGTGAGATGGTTTTCTTCTAAGTGATTGAAGAAGCGGAGCTTAATTTGACCTCGGTTGGCATTAAAATGCAACGTAAGAAGTCTCACTGCATCTGCGAGATGGTTTTCTTCCACCCTACAACAACAACGAAGCTTCTCAACCACCTAACGTATCTTTGTGCGGGATACCATTTTAAACAATTTTGAAAAATTTGATTAAAATTGTTTTGAAAATGGAAAATATTGTTTTGAAAATAAATTGGACTAAATTTTGAAAATCACCGGACTTCATTTTATCAAAATATAAGTCACTCAATCATCGACTACGGTCATCGATTGAGGGAGAGTGATTTAATTTAAAGTATTTTCAAACAATATATCTTCAAAAGAGTCCGTTTTGTACGCTAAAATGTGGTGATCTAAAGATTTAATGTTATGTCATGGTATGATTTTCTTTAAAACTCAAAGATCTTCAAAATGAAATTTTTACATTCTTGTTTGATTGTGAAATTGTTTTATTTTACTTAAAGGTCTCTTAAAACTATCATACGACACTAACAATCTTTAATGTCTAAAAATGGTCCTTATCATCATTTTCAAAATTAAATCTTGCCACGTCTTTCCCAAACTTTTCTAAATGATTTAAATCAGATGGGATCACAAATCTCAAATGGTTTGATATTTTTGATCGGGGGAGAGATCGTGATTTAAATCTCAAATCTGTTTAAATGGAATTGGTTTTAGTCCTTTAAAGGCACTCCTGCCTCCATGTGCCAAACGCTTTCATATTCACAATGCATATGTTGAGGAGGAGGATTTATCCAAAAACAAGATGAGTATTTAAACACGGCACATATTCTCCCATGTTTTCTAAACCTTATTAAATCACTTGGGATCCAAAATCTCAAAGGGTTTGATATTTTGATCGGGGAGAATTTGTGATTTAATAATGAAATTTGATAAAAGATGATCGTTTTGATTCAAAGTGCAAAGTTCTCTCTAATATGTGCTAAACTCTTTCGAATCTCGAAGCACATATTGAGGGGAGCGAATGGTTTCTATTGGCAATCGTGAAAAGTACTTCAAAGAACTCTTTTCTCTATGTGATAAAATGATTTAAAATATCCTATGCACATATTGAGGGGAGAATTTACCAAAGAAAATCAAATGGCCTTTTCTAAGGAAATTGTGATCAAGAAATTATTTCAAAGAACTCTTGCCTCCATGTGCCAAACAATTTCAATATCATATGCACATGTTGAGGGGGAGCATTTCTAAATGATCAAAACTATTAAGGTACAAAATGCTTTGATCTCGTATCACAAGTACCTTGATTGATTTTCCAAATGATTTTTCAATTGGTTTCGAGAAGGAAAGAACAATACCAAAAGACCGACCAATTTATTTTATGCATGGTGTTATAAGGATGGTTAGGTTAGGTATTCGTTCCCACGATCCCTTGAGCCGGAGGGATCTACCGAGGACAATCCACTAGATAGTGTAGAAGTCCTTAGGTATGATGAAAAAGGAGAAAAGTGAGATATGGGAAGAGTGCGGATGAGGCCGAGCTAGTCTTGGAATAAACCCAACAAGGTTCTAGTTATGAAGTCTCGGTAAGCCTTGAAGGGGTTGAAGAATGAAAAAGAATTGAATGAGAAAGGGTGAAAAGAAATAGCCCTCCAATAATTCAACCTTAGGGCGAATACGGGTTCAATACATATACTCTTGGTGGTTACTAAGGTAACATCGGTATTGAAGACAAGGCGTCATGGACCCGGTGATGCACTGCACTAAACTTCCCAAGCTACTCAAGTTCCTCTTAAAAGGGCTTGTTTCATTCTCACGGGGAACCGACATAATCTATCGACTTTCTCTTAGAGATTGTTGATATTGAAGAAGGAGACCCTCTCCCTAGTCTCAGGCATAGGAACCAAATATGCACGATTGAGTCTAGAGCCAAGAGATCATCCACAATATCTCATTAGGACACAAAATTAATGAAGACTTGCTGTTTCACACAATGTGGAAAGTAAGAATATATTAAGAGTCCTCGCATTATCCTTGTGGTATTGCGGAACATCCGGTGATATGTAAAATATTCACGATGAAGATGGAAATCCTTCTAGAGCCAACATCAAACAAGCTCTTGGTGGGTGACATGTGAGATCTTCTCGTAAGATCAAGCTTGTGACAACTGGATAGAAACGATGGGAGATTCAATCTTGAATCAACCTTGGTCGAGATTGGAATTGTGAATACTTTTGGAAAAACCGTTCGATGTGCAAACCTTCTTTTCTCTAGCACATCGAATGTGTATTCATTTTCAAACACAAAAGTATCTCGATTGAAAAAATACTTTTGGAAAAACCGTTCGATGTGCGAATCTCTTCTTTTATCTAGCACGTCGAATGTGTACTCTTTTCAAATACAAAAGTATTTTGATTGAAAATTGATCTTTCTCATAAAACCTTCGTCGTATTGCAAAACTCTTTCTTCTAAGCAATACGCGATTGTTTTCAAATCATTTTTCATCAATCGGTGAATCTCAATTATTTGGTTCACTCACTCCGTGTTGTCTTCTTTGAGGCGTTCGGTTTGAGAACGGCTAGAACATTGCGAAACCTGTCAAGGAGATTCTTAGGAATCCTACGATCACGAGCGATGCTTGTCTTGATCAGCGAGGAACCGTGGGCGTGTACCTCAATTCAACGAAAGTGATCAAAGACACTTTCGTGTGTTTTATTGCTAGCTGTTGTTTGCGGTACATTTGGACGGTTGCGGTGATCGAATTGAGAGTCAATCAAAGCCGCATGCTCACAAACATCCACACTTAATTTGAAGAAATCATGGTGGTGCATATCTACATAACTTGGCTCTGATATTTCATACTATGCTTCCTTCTGTTCTTTGCAAATATCTTGAACCATAAAATCTTCCGCTACTCGATGGAAAGATGTCATGATCCGAAAGTGTGAGCATGTCGGTCCAAAAGTCACAACTTCACATGATGGCAACACAATAAAGGGTGATCCGAGAGATTTCTTGTGGTGATGATCTCAAAAGCTCGAAGATCATCAAAGATGTGGATCGGTTCAAAGGCCTCCACCGAAAGTACAAAGCAATCGGACTTTGAAGAATCACTACAAAAGCACAAAGATTGCGGAATTGAAGAATTGAAGTCTCGAGCTCAAGAACAAAGACAAGAATAGAATGCTAGGATTCAAAATGTAAAACATGGGGTGACCTCCTTAGGGAGATTGTTAGGAATTGGAAATTCCATAAGTAAAGTGTCGGTCACCCCAATATTATCTAGCATAAGTTAGCTCGTAGACATATCATTATTTACGTTATTTATCGGTTTATTAGTTAGTTATTAGCATAGTTTAGCGTAGTGTAACACCGTGGAGGAAGGACGGGTCTTTACCCACTGTATGCACGATCCACAGGCCGATAGGAGGTCGTGTATTTTGTAACTATAAATACCCCTTCCATCCATGGAAGGGGTGGAGCTTCAATCTAACCTTACAACTTTTGTGAACCAAGTCTCTAGCAAGAAATCTCCCTCTCTCTACCTTCTCTCTAAAATGGCAAACATGTATTTTGATCATCCACCGAATCATCAACACAATAATATTTTCGACCACCCACCGAATCATCAAAATCACATCACTAACTTATATGAGGTCATATAGTGTTGGGTTGATAAATACCCAAACCCTTAATCTTGATCCCAGTGTTTACATTGGGATGGAACCTTATTATGTCAAGTGCATAAATGAAGGTCCATTTGTCCCAAAGCTTTGAAGGGTTGCCCAACACGAAGCTCGGTGGACCAGATGAAAGGAGAGTGGTCAACCGGGACCAAAGACTCAAAAGTATCATAATATCTTGTCTTCTGACGATATTATGGAGTGCATTATTAGGCGTAGTCTTGCTAAGCAAACACAGGATGACCTAGTTCATAGTCATGAAGGACCATCGATACCAAGGAAAGCAGGATAATGGACACGAAACTTGAGTATAACACCTTGAGGGCTAAGGACTCGAAACTCTCTCTCAAACTTACACGGATACAAAACTCTTTTAAATGAACTTTCAAATGATGGTGTTAAGTTGTCTAAGCATGAAATCAATGTTGGTTTTGTAAGCAGTCTCCACGAAGTGGTTGAATTTCTCTCGGGGACTCGGGAATGTAATCACATCCAAAATCTTGAGCTTCACGAAATTTATGGGAAATTTGTCTATGAGGAAAACCTCATCAGCAGACGATACCACGACTTAAAGAAGTCTCGGGAGTCAAGAGTCCCGACCACTACATCATCACCAATATCAAGCTTTCTTTTCTAACAATGTAGTTCAAGATTTCCAAGAAAACTCGGATGATGAGCACGATGAGAGATCAAGTGAGGAGTACCTAAGTGACTGAATCTTTGAATTTCGGAAGGGCACTCTCGCTAACTCTCGAAGGTTTATAAAAAAAAACAAAGGTTTTCAACTGCTAAAGCAATGAAGACCTTGAATGCTACAAATGTCATAAAAGAGGCCATTTTGCAAAAGACATTTTCAAAACAATTTACGAACCCTCTTACAAACCATCGGGATCTAATCGGTTTTAGGCTTTAGCAAATTTCAACCAAAAATCTATCAGTCTCATCAAAATGTTCAAAACAAATCGATCTTAACAAAACCATTGATTATGAAGCTAAGTATAAGAAAGCAAAAGCTAAGCTTGCATTGCTTGAGGCGATCCTCGAAACAACAAAAATGTTCAATGCATGCGGGGAAGAACAAAGGCCTTGTTCTTGAAACCTTTGGCGGGATGAAGAACCAATCTCATCGGATGATGAAATGGTACACGTCGATTGCTCTAATAGCTCTCTCGAAAGAAGACAAGCTTCTTTGTTGGGAAGAATCATGCTAGGAGCAGGGAATGGGTCAACATCACAATGAAGAAGGTAAACACTTTACTTTCTATGGATGATGACTACGATTGGCGATCTTATATGAATTATCTAAATGTTGACCTTAAGTTTGTAGAAGAGCAAAGATGAATCTTTTTCTAAGTACAACAAGTTAAGTTTTGAATTGAATAAGTGTAGGGATGAATTGCTCATTTTAAAACAAGCTAAGCTTGAAATTTGTCACTTTGCAAATTCAAAACACGAACTAGTTAAAAGAAATCGGAATCTTCAAGATGAACTTAAAAGGCAAATGATATTCTTAAGAGTTAGGCGCTAAGAATCCCGGGTCTTTGATCTTTGTGGGAGCCCCGATGGCGACAAGAAGAGAGTCATAGGTGAAGATCATATCACGACTCTCTCAACAAAGACCGAGTCTCCTAAGCCATTTGTGTGCGGTGGCATGATTACAAGTATGTTGGTGATTCAAATTCCAGTGAATGGATTGAGCGAGTTAATCCACGAGTAAGCTTCCAAACTTCGATTACGGAAGGATTCTAGAGCACGAAAGTCAAGCTCTAAAGAGCATGCTTGGACTCCTGATGTGCCCGGTGGTCTTGAACACATCTACGAGTCGAGCGGAATCTCAACACCGCTTCCACCACCGAAACCTCTTGAGGTCTTGCTCCAAGCTCGAGCTTACTCCACTACAATTCAATCCTCATTCACCAAAAGAAAAGTGCATGCGTGGCGAACCATCCTTCAAAGACAAGCAAAACCAATCCAACAAGAGTCTACTCCTGCTTGAGACTTCATCATCCTCTGTCCCCACTGAAGCGATCAAATCCGACAGAATCGACTGAACTTGTGAGGAAGCTTCTTGAAAAATGGAATCCATTGAAAGGTCCACGAACCAATCAAGGAGACAAAGTCGGCTTCCTCCGGTTCCTCAAAGTCTAAGTCAACCTCCAAAACAAACAAAAGTGTGGTGTGTCATTACACCACCCATACCATGACAATTGCTATAGAATCCTTTTTGCATGATGCAAAAGGATGATCACAGGGCTGCAGATCATATCTGATATGTCGGTCGAGCAAACTATACCAAAGTTGGTCATCGGTATGCTTCATCCTCCAAAGCGCCCCAAAGAATAGAGCAAAACCTTTTCCTCTCTGTCCTCACTTGTGGGTTCAATGATCATCATCGGGATGATTGCCTCATGAATACATCTTTGTGATATATCGGTAATCCGACTCATGAGACATCCCAACATGGCGGTATCATTCATGCAAGGAGAAATTCCAAACAACCCGAGTCACCGAGTCATCCTCGACCTCTAAGTGCAAAACACGTGGTAGCACCTTGCACACAACCACGACCATGAGTCGATTGCAAATTTCAAAGAGACCTTGAGATCCAAGCCACTAGTAAGTGGGTCACGAAGAAACTAATTGAGTTTACTACTTGTGCGAGAGACATGCCGGGGAGCCTATTTGGCATCTAGGCGGTGGATGCTCGGGAAGCATGTTGGTGTGAAGGAATATCTGCACAAGTATGTAAAGGAACCAGGGCCCAAGGTAGTATTTGGTGATAACTCATCATGTCCCACTGAAGGTTATGGTTCGATGGCGCAATGGAATAGTCTTCTCTAGAATAGCCTATGTCAACGGTCTCAAATACAATCTCATCGATGTCGATCAACTATGTGATGCAAAATTCATTGTACAATTCAATGATAAACAAGGTACCATTTTAATGCCAACAAGGAAATTGTGTTGATAGCTCCTAGGAGAGATGATGTCTATGTACTTGATATGTCGACTCTCTCCCAGATGGAACTTGTCTCTTTGCTAAAGCCATTTGAAACTATCAATTGGGCGTGGCATAAGAGACTTTCACACTAAACTTCAAAAACCTCAACAATTTGGCAAAACAAAACAAGGTCCTTGGTTTACCATCTTTGGTCTTTGCAAAAGACAAACCATGCTCGCTGTGAAAAGGGTAAACACCACAGCATCTTTCAAAACCAAACAAAATTTCTCCATCAAAAGCGCCTTCACCTCCTGCACATGGATCTCTTTGGACTGTCGGTCCCGGATCTATTCGGCATGAGAAGTATACACTTGTCATTGTTGATGAATTCTCAAGATACACTTGGGTATACTTTCTTTCTAAAAGAGTCGGGCGGTGATGCAATAATGTCATTCATCGGGAAGATTGAAAACCGAATGACATTCTTGTCAAACAAATCGAGGCCCGACAATGGCGAGTTGAAATCAAGAACTTGAGAATTTACGTGATGAAAAGGAATTTCTCAAAATTTCTCATCTCCTTATACCCGAACAAAATGGGGTTCTTGAAAAGAAAAGCAGAACTCTCATTGAAATTGCTAGAACTATGTTAAATGGCTCACCCTCTCAAAACATTTACGGATGAAGCGATCAAAACGCGCATTACACTCAAAACAGGTCAATCATTGTCAAAAGACATAATAAAACCCCATATGAGATCTTCAAAGGTAGACTTCCGGACATCGACTATTTTCATGTGTTTGGATGTCTGTGTTCATTCACAACCACGAGGATCATCTAGGCAAGTTTGATGCAAAAGGCGATGATGGATACTTCTTAGGCTACTCACCGATCTCCAAAGCCTTGAGGTTTTTAACACAAGGAGACAACAAGTTGAGGAAACCTTTCATGTCACCTTTGATGAAATCTTGAAAGCATCAGGTTCACCAACACCTCGGTGGAGGAAATAGGAATTGATAACTCATCAAGATATCCTCGATGAGTACAACGAACTCAATTCCTCATATCAAGGCGATCTTGACATCTCATATTATGTTCTACCCCACAACCTACCCCAACCAACCATCAATGAATTCATTGATAATCGATCATCCTACGAGGATGAGTAACAATGATCCAAATGATCGGGAACACAGTAACTCATGATCCTCAACTGATCATGACATCTCAACGGATGTTCTAAATGATCCTATGGTTCTAGAACCTGAACTCACATCTGAACTCCCAGTGACATCTTCAAGCTCATATCCCAGACCACAAAGTAAGTGGACTAGATCTCAGGACATTGAGTGTAACACCCCAACCCGACAAGGGTAGAAGTGTCACAGTCTGGTGTCATATCAGAACATACAAGTAAAATCTTCAAGCGGAAATCTTTAAATAATAATGCACCAAGTCATAATAACCAAAGATTTACAAGGAAATTACAAAATCAATAGTTAGAATAAAATAAAATCTCAAAACAAAAGCCCGCCAAAAGTCCAATAACAAGGTAACTAGGGTTAGTCCACTCGGATAATCCACCTCTCATTGATCAAAGCCCATCTTCAAACCTAAAACTGCCGCAGGAAAAGAAATGCGGTGAGCTTAAAAAGCCAGGTGAGCAGATATAACAAAGCAGCTAAATAAAATCGAAATGCAAATGAAACAAAGGGACGGATAACAAGTCGTAGCGAAATGAGAGTAATGAGTCAAAGAGGATCTTGCGAGAACATAATTATCTGAGATATCCAAAGCGAGCAGATAACAAGGAGAGCGAAGCGAAGCAAAGCATCGATGACATATAAACAAGCACATACAAACCGGGCATGCAAAGGCGAAACATAAGCAAGCATAGCGACGTCATATCTACACAACATATCTGACATACAATCAATTCGAAATCAAAAGACATACAAGTCAAACAGATCTCTGGAGAGCGGAAGCAAGTAATTAATAAGTGAGCATGGCAATACACAGGTCAAAACCTTTAGTTGAAGACATAATCGACATCATAGCGATAGTCAAAACATGGCGGTCGCACGTAACAAGTAGGAATCGGTATGAACACTATAATTAAATGAACTAGGGACTTAGCGGGGCAATTAAACAAGGTAACAAGCTAGACTTCATAAAATTGAACCATTTACCAAATCAAACCGTAGCATAGCGACAATGCAAACATGGCGAGGTCAACAACAAGCGAGATAAGGACACCACGAATAGTCATAGTCCACAAGATTTAATCGAGCGAGATACAAAAGATAAACAGATCAACAATCGATTTCACACAATACGGTTACTAGACCAATCAAAGGATCACATAACGATAAGATAGCATATCATCGAGATGACAACAGGTAAATCTTATATAGCATACATACATATCATACGAGTAATCGGTAGTCATATAAACATGAATATCATAATCAAATCCAATAACATATAATAACCCGATGCGTGAATGGAGCGATAATCGAATTAACGGAATGAGAGTGTGACGAGATCAAAGCAATGGAATATATATATCTTGGTAGTAGAGTGAGTCATATAAGGGTCTTGAGTAATAAACAAGTGTCTGATTATGGTGTGTTGGGGAATCTGAAGGTACAATATAGGTTATCAAAAGTGTAAGGTTATCGAAATCTACCACGAGCCAACAAAACAAATCAAATCATATCATAAGTAGCCATTGTATTCGGAGGGTGACCTCGAATACCATACATAATAGGAGGAGACCTCGGTAACAAATGGAGTAGCTAACTCCCAAAATTGTGAAGACGCGGATTGCACCGACATCATTCACCAAACAAAGCTCAATCAGTTAAATCCTCGAAACAAATCAAATCTAGGATGCATCCATCGCCCCCAAAACATATAATGGCCAAATCATATACATATAGTGAGCTCATAATCATATCAAAATGGGGACGATGTACAACATCACTCGTGCTGCTGAGTCATGCCATTGGTGCATCAATGACACGGTCGAGTTACCTTCGACTAGGAAACAAATTTTGGCTCGGTATCAAGCGAAGGTCAAATCATATTCATGTCATATCATATCATAAGGGTTCATATCAAAGTTCATATCAGAGTTCATATCAAAGTTCATATCGAAGTTTCATATCAAAGATTCATATCATAGGTTCATTATCAAAGGTGCATATCAAAGGTTCATAATCAGAAGGTTCATATCAGTGGTTCACATTAAACAGTTCACATAGGAGATTCAATCAAAGGGAACATAGCAAGGTTATAGGAAAGCCCTAATAAGAAGGCTCGAGTATGACATAGCGGTCAAAGCTAGAATCAAAGGATGAACACGAATCATGAGAAACCTTAAAGGTAAGGTCGAATATCATGCCTTATACATAAACGAAACACAACGAAATACCAAGGTGGAAGCAAACTCCATCTCCGTGAATCTACACGAATTCATGGTTGGTTTTATTAAAAACTTATTTAATTGATTACTTATTTTAGTCGGCTTTTCAGTTTTAGTAACTTTCCATATTTAGCAGGTTTCCAAAAATAGAAGGTTTCCATTTTTTTAGAAAGTTTCCTTATTTAGCATATTTACACAACAAGCCCTTAAGTGTCCAATATTACATATTACACCCTCATTATCCTTATTTATACGAAATACCCCCAAGTTTCCAGAATTTACAAACAAGCCCCTCTATTTTTAATAATTACATTTCGGTTTACAAAATTACCCGATTTACAAAATAAACCCCTAAGTCACATATTTTATGAAAAAGGTCCTCATGTTACATTTTATACTAACACCCCTGGTCCAAAGTATATTACAAAATAGTCCACAAGTTTTATAATTTACGAAACAACCCTTTTTATTTTGAAAACTCAATCGGTGTCTGATAAAATCATCAAACCCTAACCCTAATTCCCCAAATCAAACACCAATCATTATACCATCATTATTTCATCTTTAAGGTCAGATCTAGACCATAACATAAACCCTAGGTCAATCGTTCCAATTTTGTTTATCCATTTATCGATTTTAAATAAAAACCGATTATAAATAATAATTCGACAAGGCCATTTTAGACAATAACAATTCGAATGAACATTTTCCAGTATCATATGGGTCGTATAGGTCTTAAATAAAATGGGTTTGGCACCCATAAAATTCGTTTCTAATTATTTAGGGTTTTAACACGTTTTTAGGTTTAATTCTCAAATAATTCGTATACCATGCATAGTTCGTTTTATTATTTTATTTGGAACTTATAGGATGAATATAACATGAGAAAATACCATATAAATTTTAGAACGTTTAGAACACGCTGGATGAAATTATTCCTCTCGGTTAGGATAAAACGACTCCAAATATCCAAAGAGCATAAACGAGACTCCAAACACCTTGTAACCAATTTTCACAGATCATATATGATGTAAGGAACTCATGAAAAATGGAAAATGAATTTATGGAGGTTATACAATTATGATGAATTTTACCTTGCGTATGAACTAAATTCGACAACAAATAGATCATGCCTTCAAAATTGAATTGTCAATTTTCTTGGCTTCCTAGCAGTGTATAGATCACAGGAAAAATACTCTTAGAATTTATGGTGGCTTGTATGATTTTCGGGAGAAAAAGTGATATTAGGGTTTTGTGGTGTATCTGGTGAATATGGAATGAAACAAACGGAATAAAACTTTGGAAGAGCCCAAATTTCGGCCTAGTAGTTTAAGAAACAAGATTTGGGATATCTCACATTTATAAATTTATTTGTAATTGTTTTGTATTTGTTTTCTTTTATTAAAAGCAGGATTTCATAAATAAAAGCCCAATCGGCCCATTTTATTTTTTAATTTTTTTTATAATTTATTAAGTCAAAACAAAGTTAAAAGTCAAAATAAAATATTACATCTCATATCGATTTATTTACGATATTTTGGGATTAATTTGGGACTTTAATTACTTAACATTAAAAGTTTAAGATTATAGGGCATTTTGGTCTTTTTACATGTTATCTGAATTTCGGTATTACAACTTCTTCCCTCTAAAAAATTTTCGTCCTCGAAAATTGAAGTCATGAGGTGTGAGACGTCTGAGTTTAAAGCGGGCGTAGCAATCCATAGTTTTATCTGAGATCATAACAATATCGGTTCAAAGCGTACAAATCTTATACGTAACGAGATGTCGGTGAGAATCTCACAAAGAGTGCAGACTTCAAAGCGAACATAAGGAGTGTCAAATAACGGATATAAGCCTTATTCCATTCACGTACCAACCCAGGCATTTCCCAACACGTCGTATGATTTCAATAAGTTCAAATTATATGATCTCGGTATTATCACGTTGATCGGCGTCATAATACTTGCATCACATAACAAGCCCTTATCGTCATCATATTACGTCGGGTCATGACAAATCACATAACCAATATCACGACAAAACATATCATATCTGATACCAAGTAACATACCAAAGCGGACGGATCACAAATATATAGCATATATCACATCAAAACAACTTACCATACCACAAAGGAAGAACGCCACCAAGCTTGCGTAAGCGGTTCCTCATGACTCATTACGGAAGATTCAAAGGAAAAGCGAGATATTACCAAAATGCCAAAGATAGCGCTTCACGATTCAAACCGAGTTACGAACAAATCAAGGAAGAGCAATGCCGATCAAAATCACATAGCAAAATATCAAACCGCCACAAATGCATGACAACAAATCGAATAACACAAATCGCGCCCAAATCATATGAAGTAGATGAACCTTCTCGACCACCGGTCGAATCTTGTCTTCGATCGTTGCGTCTTTGGTTGATTCGTCGACTTCCTCGGTGACCTCGATGTCTCCAACAAAGGCGGCGGTGGGGTAAGCCGCTTCACGAACCTCTCAACTCGAGAGGCGTGCGACAGCGCGAGTTCGGCACCATCGTCTTCGGCTCCACGGTAGTCAACATCTAACGATCGACAAGCGGATGTGCGAAGACAAAATAATAAAATTCAAATGCGAAGAGAAGAAGAGCAAAACGGTGAAGACAAAATATTATCGAAGTCAAAGCGAGCGACAATCAAAAGGAATCGGAATATATCGAGCAGGCGGAAGCCTAATGTCTACCCAATCCTCACGGGTCAATCCTAAGGTCAACAAGGCGAAACCTTAGCTCGATACCATAATTGTAACACCCCACCCGACAAGGGTAGAAGTGTCATGATCGGTGTCATATCGAACATACAAGTAAAATCTTCAAGCGAAATCTTTAAATAATAATGCACCAAGTCATAATAACCAAAGATTTACAAGGAAATTACAAAATCCAATAGTTAGAATAAAATAAAATCTCAAAACAAAAGCCCGCCAAAAGTCCAATAACAAGGTAACTAGGGTTAGTCCACTCGGATAATCCACTCTCATTGATCAAAGCCCATCTTCAACCTAAAACACCGCTTGGGAAAAGAAATGCGGTGAGCTTAAAAGCCGGTGAGCAGATATAACAAAGCGAAAGCTAAATAAAATCGAAATGCAAATGAAACAAAGGGACGGATAACAAGTCGTAGCGAAATGAGAGTAATGAGTCAAAGAGGATCTTGCGAGAACATAATTATCTGAGATATCCAAAGCGAGCAGATAACAAGGAGAGCGAAGCGAAGCAAAGCATCGATGACATATAAACAAGCACATACAAACCGGGCATGCAAAGGCGAAACATAAGCAAGCATAGCGAGGCGTCATATCTACACAACATATCGACATACAATCAATTCGAAAATCAAAAGACATACAAGTCAAACGGATCTCTGAGAAAGCGGAAGCAAGTAATTAATAAGTGAGCATGGCAAAACACAGGTCAAAACCTTTAGTTGAAGACATAATCAGCATCATAGCAGTAGTCAAAACATGGCAGTCACACGTAACAAGTAGGAATACAGTATGAACACTATAATTAAATGAACTAGGGACTTAGCAGGGCAATTAAACAAGGTAACAAGCTAGACTTCATAAGCTGAACCATTTACCAAATCAAACCGTAGCATAAACAGCAATGCAAACATGGCAGGTCAACAACAAGCAGATAAGGACACCACGAATAGTCATAGTCCACAAGATTTAATCGAACGAGGTACAAAAGATAAACAGATCAACAATCGATTTCACACAATGCGGTTACTAGACCAATCAAAGGATCACATAACGAGAAGATAGCATATTGATCTGCATGAAACCGTCAAGTCAAACAGGACTTAAAACGACAAAAACACAAATGCAATGAAGATCGGAGAATACGATTGGATTCCGGGTCGTTATGTCCCAAGGAGACTCAATGGTGTGTTAAACACATGATCGGATGATAGAATGATCACTAATGATAGTGATCGAAAAGGATTTGAAAAGGATAATTATACTCTTGAAAAGTTTATAAATAAAAGCGACTTAAATGCAAATTAAGAAAATTAAAAATTAAAGATATTAAATAAACGCTATCACTATATTTAAAGTGATGAGCGTTTAAAACCTAAAACTTACGTTTAAATAAAAATAACGTAAGCGTCTTAAATAAAAAGTGAAACTTATACAATATAGATCCTAAAAATATGAAAATACATTTTACAATCCTAATGATAAAAGAAAATTATTAGAAAAGGAAAATTATTTTAACACTATTTATTTAATTATTATTAATTAAAAACTATTTATTAAGTATTTAAAATGCACTAAAATAGAGGAAAATACAAAATTAACCTAGAAAATGAAATTATAACTTGGAAAAATCTAAAATATGATAAAACTAATTTTAAAACAGAAAATATATTTTTAGACTTTTATATATTTATTATTAATTTAAAACTATTTAAAACTAATTAAATTATTTAAAAATACAAATTTAACTAAGAAAAATATGGAAAAATACTTTTTATAACTTTTACATTTATCTTAACCTAATAAAAATGAAAAATTATTTTTTAGAACCTTTTCTTAATTATTTGTATTAAATGCTATTTAAAAATGCTTAAAAACTAATTTAAATTAAGAAAAATAGCAAAACAACTTGGAAAAATCTGAAAAATTCAGGAAAAGCTTAAAATAAAGTTAGGAAGCTAGGAAAAATAGAAAAACATAGGGTTACTTGGAGGAATATGCAAGCTGAAGTGCAAAGTGCTTATGGAATAAGCTTGGATAAACAAAGGACACCAAAAGCTACCCAAGCGATATGGAAGCTATAATAAGCTAAAAATGAGCAGAAGCAACAATAATCAACAAGCTATAACCTCTAATTGCAAGCTAAGACAGATTTGAGTATATGAGATTTTCTTAAAAAGCGATAAAGGGTTTGCAAGTTTGAGCTTATGAATAAGCTAACCAATAAGCCAAAACTTAAAACCGAACTTGGGATCTACACTAGACACGGTTGAGATCAAGTGTGCCAAAAATCAGGCTATGGGAAGCTCTAATGAGCTCTATGCACTTCTTTGCAAGGCGAGAAAAATTCTCGGTGAGTGAGAGCAGTGGGCGGGGAAATGGGTCCAAGTTCAAGAGCTTGTTTGAAGCTTATAGAAAATGACAAAATCCACAAAATGCAGATAAGTAAGAGTACCAATTGAACTTTCTAAAATGCCAAATTTCACTTGATAAGTCCAAAAATGAGCTTAAGAAAATTCCTTGTAGTTGGTGAAAAGCGACTTTTACCAATTTTGACTTGTGATGTTATTGAAGAACTTTGACCAAAATGGATTTTCAATCCAATTTTAAGACAGATTTATGTTATTTGATGTAATAAACCTAATGCAATCAAGCTTAATGAATTCTAAGCACAAAATAATGATCTGCTCATCCAAAATCTCAACGATGGATCGGTGAGATGGATTTAAGTGAGAATTTGACTTTCTTGATGTTGCGAGACCAAAATTAAAGGCGAGATATGAACATATTAGAGCTATTCAAACATAAAACATTAACATTACACTCTTGAGCAAACCCCTAGGATAGTTAATTCACAAGTCAAACACCCTTAAATCCAGTGATGTGAGAATTACACTAGGCTAGCTCTTGTTTTATCCTAAATCATTGATCCAGCGAGTTTTCTAGCTAAAATTAACACTAAATGAGCAGACACAAACCATTCTAAACCATAAATACAAGATAAGCATAAAATACAATTTTGGCTAGAAAATTAAAAGTGAGGCAGATACTGCATGTGCTCAACTGGTGTGTGCAGGCTAAAACAAACCCAAAACCAATCTAATCTATGTTAATCCAACCCAATATCGACTCTGCATCACCAAAGCCAATTCATTTGCAATTTGAGCTCAAGGTTGACTTTTGTTGACTATGCAACAAAACTTCTTAAAAGCGGTTTGTAAGCTTTCCAAAAGCTTATAAAGAACTTTAAACAACTTATTTGAGCTTAAACATAAGCTTCAAAAGCTTGAGCATAGGATTATAAAGCGAGATTACAATGATAACATGAAACATGGATTTTATTTAAAGACTTTGATTAAGAACTCAAAAGCATATTACAAAGGGTTATTAACTTAATGTTGATACATAAAAGCGGAATTACAATATTTTAACTAAAACTAAAAACATTTAATTAAAAGCGACATTTAAAGTAAAAATAAAAACTAGCTACGCCTTTGCTTCCTTCTTTCTTCTTCCTTTTATACCCCAAGTCTTCTCTCATGTCTTGAGATAATCCGCTAATTTTGAGCCATTGGATGGCTTAAGCGTGATCTTGGCCATTAAATACCTTTTTGGCGGAAAAGATTATTTGTGGTGGAGGGTTGAGTAAAGGGTGAAGGATCATTTAATAGTTCTTGGATTTGTGTTGAGGTGGGGACAAAGGTGAGATGAAGGTGGTGAGGGATGGTGTGTGGAGAGTTGCAGACAGGCGAGTTGGAGGGAAGACTTATTTGGCGCGTTTGTGGGTTTTGACCAAGGTGACGGATATTATTAAAGGGGTTCACAATTAATATGCGGGGGTCCAATAGGTGTGAGGGTCGAAATGAGTTAAAAGGTTCAATGGCTTTAATAACAAAAGGACCTAATTTGTAATTTGAATTTCAAGGGCTAATCACGCCAATTAAGCAAAGTTTCTCAAGGGTTGAAATTGACAAGCTTCAAAAGTATAAGGACCAATTTTGCCATTTCCAATTTTCAGGGGCCAATTTTGCCAATTTTGAAACTTGAAGGACCATTTTGTAATTTTCTCAAACTTTTGATATTTTTCACCAAAGGACTAATTTTGACAAGTTATGATTTAAAAGGACCTTTGGTGATTTTACTTTTGAAATTATGTGCTCGGGGTTGTTTTGACAATTTTTGAAACTTGGGGACTAAAGCGCAATTTTGTAAATTTGATATGTTTTCATCGATTTTGATATTTTGCATTTAAAACACATAAAACACGATTTGTGATATTTTGATCATTTTGATGTGTTTACGAGTGTTTCGGATGATTTTGCGATTTCTTTTGTACAAAATGATGAGTATTTAGACCTTTCATCACATATCATCGATGACAACAGGTAAATCTTATATAGCATACATACATATCATAGTGAGTAATCGGTAGTCATATAAACATGAATATCATAATCAAATCCAATAACATATAATAACCCGATGCGTGAATGGAGCGATAATCGGAATTAACGGAATGAGAGTGTGATGAGATCAAAGCAATGGAATATATATATCTTGGTAGTAGAGTGAGTCATATAAGGGTCTTGAGTAATAAACAAGTGTCTGATTATGGTGTGTTGGGGAATCTGAAGGTACAATATAGGTTATCAAAAGTGTAAGGGTTATCAAATCTACCACGAGCCAACAAAACAAATCAAATCATATCATAAGTAGCCATTGTATTCGGAGGGTGACCTCGAGAATACCATACATAATAGGAGGAGACCTCGGTAACAAATGGAGTAGCTAACTCCCAAAATTGTGAAGGCAGATTGCACCGACATCATTCACCAAACAAAGCTCAATCAGTTAAATCCTCGAAACAAATCAAATCTAGGATGCATCCATCGCCCCCAAAACATATAATGGCCAAATCATATACATATAGTGAGCTCATAATCATATCAAAATGGGGACGATGTACAACATCACTCGTGCACTTTGAGTCATGCCATTGGTGCATCAATGACACGGTCGAGTTACGCTTCGACTAGGAAACAAATTTTGGCTCGGGTATCAAACTGAAGGGTCAAATCATATTCATGTCATATCATATCATAAGGGTTCATATCAAAGTTCATATCAGAGTTCATATCAAAGTTCATATCGAAGTTTCATATCAAAGATTCATATCATAGGTTCATTATCAAAGGTGCATATCAAAGGTTCATAATCAGAAGGTTCATATCAGTGGTTCACATTAAACAGTTCACATAGGAGATTCAATCAAAGGGAACATAGCAAGGTTATAGGAAAGCCCTAATAAGAGGCTCGAATAACATAACAGTCAAAGCTAGAATCAAAGGATGAACACGAATCATGAGAAACCTTAAAGGTAAGGTCGAATATCATGCCTTATCTGTAAACGAAACACAAAAAATACCAAGGTCGGAAGCAAACTCCATCTCCGTGAATCTACAATTCATGGTGGTTTTATTAAAACTTATTTAATTGATTACTTATTTTAGTCGGCTTTTCGGTTTAGTAACTTTCCATATTTAGCGGGTTTCCAAAATAGAAGGTTTCCATTTTTTAGAAAGTTTCCTTATTTAGCATATTTACACAACAAGCCCTTAAGTGTCCAATATTACATATTACACCCTCATTATCCTTATTTATCGAAATACCCCAAGTTTCCGAATTTACAAACAAGCCCCTCTATTTTAATAATTACATTTAGGTTTACAAAATTACCCGATTTACAAAATAAACCCCTAAGTCACATATTTTATGAAAAAGGTCCTCATGTTACATTTTATACTAACACCCCTGGTCCAAAGTATATTACAAAAATAGTCCACAAGTTTTATAATTTACTGAAACAACCCTTTTATTTTGAAAACTCGATCGGTGTCTGATAAAATCATCAAACCCTAACCCTAATTCCCCAAATCAAACACCAATCATTATACCATCATTATTTCATCTTTAAGGTCAGATCTAGACCATAACATAAACCCTAGGTCAATCGTTCCAATTTTGTTTATCCATTTATACGATTTTTAAATAAAAACCCGATTATAAATAATAATTCGACAAGGCCATTTTAGACAATAACAATTCGAATGAACATTTTTCCAGTATCATATGGGTCGTATAGGTCTTAAATAAAATGGGTTTGGCACCCATAAAATTCGTTTCTAATTATTTAGGGTTTTAACACGTTTTTAGGGTTTAATTCTCAAATAATTCGTATACCATGCATAGTTCGTTTTTATTATTTTATTTGGAACTTATAGGATGAATATAACATGAGAAAAATACCATATAAATTTTAGAACGTTTAGAACACGCTGGATGAAATTATTCCTCTCGGTTAGGATAAAACGACTCCAAATATCCAAAGAGCATAAACGAGACTCCAAACACCTTGTAACCAATTTTCACAGATCATATATGATGTAAGGAACTCATGAAAAATGGAAAATGAATTTATGGAGGGTTGTACGAATTATGATGAATTTTACCTTGCGTATGAACTAAATTCGACAACAAATAGATCATGCCTTCAAAATTCGAATTGTCAATTTTCTTGGCTTCCTAGCAGTGTATAGATCACAGGAAAAATACTCTTAAATTTATGGTGGCTTGTATGATTTTGGGAGAAAAAGTGATATTAGGGTTTTGTGGTGTATCTAGTGAATATGGAATGAAACAAACGGAATAAAACTTTGGAAGAGCCCAAATTTCGGCCTAGTAGTTTAGGAAACAAGATTTCAGGATATCTCACATTTATAAATTTATTTGTAATTGTTTTGTATTTGTTTTCTTTTATTAAAAACCGGATTTCATAAATAAAAGCCCAATCGGCCCATTTTATTTTTTAATTTTTTTTTATAATTTATTAAGTCAAAACAAAGTTAAAAGTCAAAATAAAATATTACATCTCATATCGATTTATTTACGATATTTTGGGATTAATTTGGGACTTTAATTACTTAACATTAAAAGTTTAAGATTATAGGGGCATTTGGTCTTTTACATGTTATCCGAATTTCGGTATTACATTGAGCTTGTAAACATCATTGGTGAACCCGAGAGGCATGCTCACTAGAAGCATGGTCGCTAGTCTAGCTATGACTTGACCATGAATGTCTATATCTTGATTACCTATCGGACATTGAACCCAAAAGTGTCATGAAGCTCTAAAACACCCAAGTGAGTTCGGGCTATGCAAGATGAATTACAGCAGTTTGATAAAAACAAGGTCATGACATTGATCAAATGTCCTCGGGATGTAGTAGTCATAGGAATGAAGTGGGTTTCGAAATAAGGCGATGAAAGCAGCCTTGTCATTAAAAACAAAGCTAGACTTGTAGCCAAGGATACGATCAACAAGAAGTCATTGACTATTATGAGACATTTGCTCACATTGCAAGAATGGAAGCCATCGGGATCTTCCTTGCATATGCAACATACATGAACTTGGGGTCTACCAAATGGATGTTAAAGTGCATTCTTAAATGGTGATCTCAAGGAAGATGTGTATGTTCGAGAACCTCCGGGCTTTGAGTAGTGAATTCCACGACTATGTCGCAAGCTTGACAAAGCCACATATGGACTTAAACAAGCTCCCGGGGCATGGTATGAAACTCTCGGCCTTCACGATACAAAACAAGTTTGTGAGAGGAAAGATAGACAACACACTGTTTGTCATAGAACTCAGCAGGATGTGATACTAGTCAAGTGTATGTTGATGATATCATCTTTGGCTCAACAAACTACAAACTTTGCAAGCAGTTTGAAAAGCGATGACAAAGAAGTTTGAAATGAGCATGATGGGGAACTCACTTACTTTCTTGGACTTCAAATCGAGCAATCGATAAAGGTATATCCATCGGTCAAGAGAAATACACGAAATCTCTTGAAGAAATATGAGATATTTGACTATGCCTCGATAAAGACACCAATGGTTCCACCTAACAACCTTGGACTGATCTCTCACGGCAAATCGATCAATCAAACTCATTTCGGAGGGATTGTTGGCTCACGATGTATCTAACAGCTACTAGACCGGACATACAATTTTCGGTCATCTAATAGCAAGATATCGATCAATCCCAAAGAATCCCACCTCACTGCAGCCAAAAGAATACTCGGTACAGAAAGAACCCCAACCTTGGACTATATTATCCAATATGCCCGGGGTTTGATCTCGAGGTTACTCGATTACGATTATGTTGGTTGCAACATGAACAGAAAAAAGTACCTCGGGGTCTGTCAATTTCTTGGAGGAAAAGCGGTGTGTTGGGTGCAAAGAAACAACAATCGGTGGCCATGTCCTCGGTGAAGGCGAATATGTAGGCTATGACGAGGATCTTTGTGCCAATGTATTATGGATGAAAAGTCAACTCGGTGACTATGACATCCATTACAAAATGGTGCCCATCTTACGTGATAACACAAGTGCAATTGCAATCTCCAACAACCACATCCTCCACCAAAGAACCAAACACATTGATATCGGATATCACTTCATCGGGGATCACATAATGAAGGAGACATAGAACTTCATTTCATCCCTCTGAATATCAATGGTGATATCTTCACCAAACCCTTGGATGAACCTACCTTGAGGCGAAAATTTGAATTGGGAATGCTTGACATTGAAAGTCAAGTATTTGAAAACCAATCTCGATAAGTTCTCGACATGGTTCATCCTCACAAAAATCAAAACAAACCTCTCCTTTGAATGAGAATGACTCATTCGGGGTCCTGACACTTGACAAAGAGCATTGAATGAGTAACTAAATGGTCATGTATCGGTTACTTTAATGTCCTAGGTTGGTAACTATGCCAATTTAATAAAGGAATATATGTCTCTTTGTCTTCTTGTCATCCCACTTGGCATTTAGTGCCTCTCACAAAATATCAAATTGATATTTTATCTACGCAAAAGTGCACTTTTCGTGCCTGCAGCTATTCCCTTGAAAAGCAGGTTTTCTGCGGGTAATGGGTGGTAGCATTAAATGGGGAATTTCAAAGTCTTTCAAAAACCTACTCTTAGTTTTTCCATTTGTGCACAAAACACCCCTCTTATCACTCTATAAATACCCTCTTCTCCAACACAATCAACACACACAAATCTTTTCTGCAACTAAACTCTGTCAAAATCATTTCAAAACATTCAAAAACATTTGTGTGTACTCAAAATCTCTTTTGGAAAACCTTCCTTGTAAACATTTACAAAGGTTTTTTCATCACAAACTAGAGATCAAAACATTTTGATTGTTCTTGCGGACGCTCTTTCTAAACCCTAAAACTTCTTTAATAGATATGGCTAGAACACAATCTCTCGGTTTGCTTCTCGATCAGGTAGGGGATCTCACAAGCGTTGAATTCAAAACAAACAATGTCATAGGTAATTTTGAATACCACGAAAATGTCCCAACCTATAAAGACATTGTAAAATTTTTATTCAGCGCCCACTAAAACGGCCTTTGTAAAATGTCCTCGGTGGTGTACCCAAACTACCTCGGGGAGTTTTGGGCATGCTAAAACCTTTGACCCGACACCTTGATGATGAGAATAACCTTAGACCACTCGGGAGTATCTCATCGAGTTCGGTCTTAATGAGGGCAACAATATACCTGGATTACAAAACTTTTGCACTTCAACGAGGTTGGATTACAACAAAGGTGTTTATGTCGCCCATCACGAACCTTCCACGTGAAGGATGGGTTAAAACAAATCGTTTGGATCCCACATTTTGGACAAGACCCGATCACTAAAAGTTCATTCCCGTGGCTTGGAGGATCCTTTTCACTTTTGTGATTCGGGTCCTCGTGGGAACCACTCATCCACCGAGCAGGTAAACTCTATTCGGTAGATGATGGCATCTTGCACGATGAATGGGGTCCTTTGTCGACATAGGGAGATCATTCTGATGATCTTGTAACGAAGCTACGAGCAAAACTAGGACAAGTATATTTCGTATCCTAGGTTTGTCTCTTGTGCCTACAATCGTTCTTGGGTGCCAATTATACTCGGGATGAAAAATTTGGAAATTTACGGCATCACAGTCCTTCAAACTTTCAAAGGACCCATCCCTTGTCACACCTATTGAATTGTGGCCCATATGGTTCTTGTAAACAACGGGGAGGGATCGATGTCTCAAACCTGCTCTTAAAAGAAAAGGGAAGTCTCGGTGGGACTAAGACTAAACCAAAGTCTCGGGGCCACGAGGCTTGAGGAGCACCGCCTAAGAGGCACAAAATGCACGAGACCAAAAGACACCCACCGACGGGCAACAACCACCCGTGACAGCGAAGGACACCGATACATCACGGTCGGTGCCGCTTGGTCACACCTACTACTCCCAAGATCAGGAGGAAACAAACAACCCGGTGGTAGGGGCGCCTTCCACTTTGCCCGGTGATGACATTAGCAAATCCAAGCCTTTGTGCGAGGCACGGATCGATCCCAAAGACTGGGGAAAACAAACAATCCGATAGGGATACAACATTCATGACTCGCTAAAGGCCTTTGAAATACCCATCGGTGTCTCGGGGTCACTGGGGACAAAGACTCGGAGGAAAGAAACAACCCGCCGATCGGAACCCAAAACCAATCGACTCCAGAAAGATGCTGAAACTCCACGATGTCCGAGGGGTCCTGAGGACAAAGACTCGGAGGATCAATACCACCGTGATATGGAACCCATTCCACTCCCTTGTTAGCTATTCTTGAGGTTCTTGAATTGCTACAATCGATGATGACCTTCTTTGAAAGTGATGACGAAATCTTGTCGGCGAGGAGAAGAAGTGGGCGAGGTTCAAAGCGAACAAGAGCCTCGGCTGATCCATGACGAGGCTGATGAGTCACCCTTTCAACTGAAGACAATGACTCGACCTCATCCTCCAGCTCAGCGAATTCAACGGGTTTGACAATGTTCATCCACTCACCGAAAGACAAGCGGTTAAGTGGATCGGTGGGGCTTCAAGGAGGCATTTTTAGGGTTCTTGAGCAGTTTGGGATCAACACTGCTGAAAGCTGCTGCCGATTCTGTGACCTTAGATCGATGTGCTCACCTTCAGCGAAAATGTTCAAAACGAGATCTTATGTACCACCATCTTGTCAACTGGATGAACACATGGTTAAGTTCCTCAAACATCTTGAGCGAGTTGGGGTTCGATTGATGAAATCGAGGACATGTCAAAGAAGACCCAGTAGCTCGATGCCAAAACTTGGAGGCCACCGAGGCATATCGAAAAATTCATCGAGCTCATGACCTTATAGAGATGCTCAAGTCTCGCAAATGTTCGGGGTCTTCAAACTTGATTCGGACTCTTGAGACCACCATGGACTCACTGAACACTCGGTAGCTACCTTGACTCGGGCCTCGTCTTCTATGGCTTGGAATCTTGGTCCACGAATGAGCGCCTTGGAGTCATCTCATGCGAACTTGGATGCAAAGGTCAGCGGTCTACAAGCGGATACTTGAAATAAAGGCCATGATGGTGAAATCTATCAGGGCCTTCAAAGGTCAGGCGGTCGGTCCCCTCGGCACCTACTCCAACTCTTGCCCTCACGGCGCTTCGGCAGCAGTTGAGGGGAGAATCTTCTTGAAGAAACTCCTCTTCACCGAGGGAGCAAACACCACCGATCTCGGACTCAAACATCATCATCATCGGCACCGATCTCTGCGGTGCCAATCTCATCACTTCCACCTCAGCGGCAACAACAACAACAGCGGTCTTAACACCTATCATGACAACACCACCTCCCATAATTGCATCATCCTCCTCGGGACGGGACAAGGGCAAAGGCATCTTGACAACTCACGGGCACGAGAGGATTCCCTACAAAATCGGTGACAGAATACCTCTTCACTCCTCAGCAGCTAACCAAACACCTTGCTAAAGAGAGAAATTGAAACAAGTTGAGGATGAAAAGAAGACTAAGGAGGCATTGACCCAGTGATTGCGAAGAAGTCGAAAATGTGGAATAGATGCAACCAAGCTTAAAAGGTCGAGCGGATGAAGTTCATGGAAGCTCAGTGCTCAAATGGGCTGCAATGAGAGCTCGATATGAAGAAAAGAAATAAAGCGAAGCTCTCGGGCAAAGCGAGAATCAAAGATTATAAGCGGACAATGATCGGTAGAAGGCTCTGAAAAAATCATCGATGTCAAAATCATTCCCAACACCAAACCATTGGCTATGAATGTTTCTGAGAGGAGATGACAAAAGACACTTTGAGGTTCATGATCCTTAAAATTCGGTGACTTTGGGATCACCGAACTTGATGAACTTGGTCCGATCATTGGGAAGAAGCAAAATAAGGTGGTCAGGAGGCGATGAAGATGCTTAGCAAAAGGTATGAAAGGTGAGGAAGCACCAGTGACTAAAATTCGGTCTGCCTTGGTCGCACCTCAAGGATCTCAACCACAAGCTTCCACTAGCAAAGGAAAAGAGTTGATTTCCAACACGAGATCAAAGTGCACGGCCTTGAATACAACAGAGAACGCACGAGGTGTTAATTTTGTGAGTATGCGGTAATTGAAGAGCACGAAGAGGGCTATTCTACATTGATGTCTCGGAACCCTGCATTTCAAAGATGGAGTGACATTGATCGGTGGAGTAGCGCAATGATCGACTATATTCTGTAGCCTCTCGGATCCAATCCCAATGAACATCGAGGTTACATCAAGACACGAGCATGAGATCGAGACCATCTGACGGAAACACTCATCACCAAGAAAGTAAAGCTTGAAGCCTTTGGGTATCCATCTAGATTGACATCATTTTGTTTTATCGTTTGTACTAGTGATAGGAACTATGTAATCGATCAATAAGCGATGTATGTTTTATTCATTTACTCGGTGTTCCTTATTGTATTCATTAGTACATTCGATTGTGAAGAAGCCTCTTGCTCACTTACAGATCAAACTCTTAGGCTATTTGTATATCCAATAGGGAGGCTGTTGGGTTCGATAAATACCCAAACCCTTAATCTTGGATTTGAATAGAAAATATCCCAAGTGTTTAATCCGTTAAACACAATCGGTCATTGAGCGCATAGTCTCTCGGTGAGCCATCTTCGAGATACTTAGTGCGAGGCAAAGAAGGGCCTCTCCACTCCATGGCGGATCTTAAAGGGTGAAGACTAAGTCAAGAAGAAGATGGTGGATTCGGTGAGTGATGACAATAACTCACTTGAATCCTCGACTCTCTCAAGCTGTTAAACATCAAGACAAATGAAGGAAGAGGCGAAGGCCTTAAAGGCGAAGAATAAGCTGGATAAAGCGGAAAGTTTTACCCGGATAAAACTAAGTCCCTCAAGTCTTTATCCGGTCTACGCATGGTCACAATCTTCTAAAATCATATCTTTCCATTTATAGTAGCGGCGATTCTGCATCAAAGGAAATAGTCTAGCCTACTATAAATAGAAAGACAAACGATAATGAATCCTTCAAGATTCATGTTTTTTGTGTTCTATCTTTTGTCTTTTAGGTTAAAGTTAAATATCATACTTGTATAAATAGCATAAGAAGAAGAGTGAAAAGATTAAGCTTGTGAATTGTAAAACACATACACGCATGAAGCCATCTTTTCACTCCTCCAAATCTAACTTAGTTCCTAAGATAGCTCGGTGAGCTCTAAGAGTTGTGCTCGGACATAGCTTTGAGCTTAGAGAGATTCACCCAACTTTGTCATTTCAATCCCAAGTACTATTCCATAAGTACTTGGGTAGCGTGTCTTTGTTGATTTATTTCTAATAAGAATATGATGTTGAAAATTACTTAGTGTGTTTTCTTTATGTTGATTTCAGTCATTGTTCACTTTTAACTTGTTTTATAAACTTATTCTGTTTTAAACAATAGTGAACGGGGAACAACATATAGTCAAAGGGCAAAACTGAAAATTTAGTTATCAAGATTCCATTGATTTTGTTAATGGACACTTAGGGGGTGTGATAGCCTCTTAATGGATCCAGAGAACCTTTGATTCGGTCAACATGACAACATTGTTTGATAACGTTTTTTTGGTCACTTAATGTGAAATTATGATATGACACGCATGGGTTTCAGACTATAAATAGTTAATAACTGAAAAATAATAATTATTCTTATAAGAAGTTAACACTATTTAATATGTGTAATTGTGATATGACACGCATATAAGAAGTTAACACTATTTAATATGTGTAATTGTGATATGACAGGCATGGGTTTCAGACTATAAATAGTTAATAACTGAAAAATAATAATTATTCTTATAAAAGGTAATAATGAAAAAAAAATGATATTCTAAATTTAGAGCAACTCTTTCACACACTTTTTCGTTCAGAATCAATTACATTGAAAGCCTTTAAATCATACAACAAGCTAAATCACTCAGTACTTAATCATTTTGTTTTATCAAACAACCCTTTAATATGAGACAATCAAATATACCATTGTGAACACTTAATATAGGACGGAGAAAATACATAATATCAGTTTAGATGATCAACCCGCGATGGTCCAAATTTGGAGTATATTTTAAGGAGCCAGCTACATTTTTAGTCCTTGTGATTTGTCAGATGTTTCATTATCAATCCAATTTTTGAAACAATTTCGAGTTTGGTCTATTTTTCGTTGACCGTTACTTTAACTAGTTAAATAATAGAAAATAACTAAAATACCCTTGCTTTTATAAACCCTTTCATTCAAACATCATGCCGCAAGAGCTAACAACTTATTATATACTTTCCTTTTTCTTTATAAAATCCACAATATGAAAAGAAAACAACCAATTTTAATAAAGAAAAAAAAAACATCCAAAATACTTGATAAATTTCATAATTATCTCTCAACATTATTATTTCATTTGTTTTTACAAAGTATGATCTTCATCACAAACTTCCAATCTCATCATTTTCCTCGTGTTCCCTATAAACCAAAACACCATCAAACCACCCAACCATAATATTCATTTTGGATAATATCATTAAAAAACATCAACGTGTCCAAAAATACTTAATGAACTAAAATAATACTCTTGTTAATACTAATATTGACATTTTTGTCTTTATGTGAGTAGTATGACAATTTTACCCTTCCAAACTAAATAAATGATCCTTGCAGGTTTGCGAAATTGCATCCAACGTCCTTAGAGTAAATTACATAAATGGTCCCTGTCGTTTGGAGAAAATTGTATCCACCGTCCCTAACTTTTTTTCGAAATTTTTTTTTCCAAAGTTTTTATTTTGTTTCTTTATCCGAAATTCTTTTTTTCACTTTTTTTTCCGAAATTATATTTCAAAAAAAATTTTCAGAAATTTTTGTCGAAAACTTTTTTCACTTGTAACAAAAAAAAGTTTCTAAAAAAATTTCACATGTCGAAAAAAAATCCAAAGTATAAGGACGGTGGATGCAACTTTCTTCAAACGACATGGATCATTTATGTAATTTTACCCTAGGGACGGTGGGTGTAATTTTCAAAAATCCAAAAAGTAAAATGGTCATCATAGATTTTTACTACTCACATAAAGACAAATTGTTAACATTAGTAATCAGAAAAGTATTTTTTTTTAATTCGCTACTTAAAAAAGTATTTTTGAAAAAGTATGATGATTTTTAATGATATTACCCCTAGTCATTTTTCCATACTATAACAAACATAAAAATAAAACACATACAAATAAACCAAATCCACACAAACATAAACCCTTCCACTTCCTTATCTTTACAAAAACTACCACTTTCATACACACGCTCACGAAAACCACCACCATCACAAAACGAAAAGAACCACCAGATCCGGCCAAATCTGGTCAAGATCTAGCAAGATACGTGGTGTGGTGGTTGGTTGTTTCGGTGATTGTGGTTGGTGGGTTATAATAGATCTAAAATGGTGGTGTTATTCATTGGTGTGATGGTGGCCGACGGTGGTGGCCGGATATTGTAAGGAGACGGTTTTTTAGCAAGTTACTTTGAATAAAATGATAAGAGACCTAGGAAAGAGTGGGTTGAAATTTAGTTGGTATTTGAGAGCTGCTTGTTTTTTTTAATATAATAGATGAAAAAATCAAAATACCCTCTTAATTAACGATTAAACGTGGTCAAACTGACGGTGTTAGTAAATTTGGACCAAACTCAAAACGAGTGTTTCATTTTTGGACAGGAATCCAAGACTTTTAAAAAAACCTAGACTGAAAATGAAATACCCGACAAACAATTTAGATTAAAAATGTAGTTAACTCTAATTTTTAAGACAAGCTTTAATAAGCAAAAGAAGGTACTGAAATATATAAACAAAGGAATGCTAAATCCACATGAGTTTTACAAAAACAAATTCACACAATAATGTGTCATTATAACTCATGTGGCATATAAATAGACTCAAAATGTAAGAGTGCCATGCAGATATGTCAGCATACATGGTCACATACTAGACAAGTAGTGATAACTAGCTTATATGGCGTAGTTAACTTGTATGCAATAAGCATTGAGTTTTTTCTAATGGTGCTAAATGCAAAGATTATTAAAAGGCAGCTCTTCCATGTGTTCTAAATGGGGTTCCCATATGGCAAATGCGAATAGGAGATTTTTAACTTCGATAAGAATTGGTGCTTCTAGAAAATCTTGTGCATAAGCAATTTACTTGCGGGAACCCTTTTTAAAACACACAAAAAAAGACACTTTGGGGTAATTATTTTGATTATAACACCATTTATCAAAAAGAGACTCGATAAACAGAGCCTAGTTCACGCGCTCTAAGCCCGGCCCAAGCGAGGATAAGAAGATTGGCCGCAATTTGAGCGGTACCTATGTTTAACTGACTTAGCAGCTTTCAGTTGGTTGATTAAAGAGACTATAACCTCTTTAACATTAGCTTTTCTACCCTCCTTAAAGTTCCAAAGCACGGATTCCACATATCTCGCACTTGCGTTATGCTCATTCATCTCCAGCAACGCGTTTGCTACAGCATTGTAAGCTGCCTCACCCCATTGACTTTTTAGTCCTTTCATATGGCTGTCATCTTCATCTACAATTTCCTAAAATTTTAAAGAGATGTTGGTTCAAGAGAATGTTGTAATCGAAGTCGACAAAAGTAAAATGATTTGAGATAAACCAAAACCCACATTACCCATTCATAAGTTCAAGAGTCGAAATTGCCACCTTTAGTGTTTTGCCACCCGGAAATATAATTTGTGAAGCTAAGGTTGCTTCATAGCAGGACGCCCTGACTTGCTTATGCTAGTAAACTGAATTACACTACTAAATACTCCCTTTGGGCCCAACATTAATATATCATCATTTTTTTTATTACGGTTCTAAAGAGCAAAAATGTTGTCAATCTGAAATTTTCCAAGAAAAATGTTGGAACAAACTATAAAAGGGGTTATATCACATACTCACATTGATAAACAACTATTTGATTGTAAACCAACATCAACAATGATCATGGGCAAGAAGGTAATTTGAAACTGTAAACATCATAAAAAACAAATTGTTGCAATTTCATTGGACACCCAAAAAGAGGTATGTTGCGGTATATATGGTCGATGGCATAAGAGATGATAGAAAGAAAGATACCTGCAATTTCCCATCTTTAAAAATTTGCTTAAACGGATGCCATTGTGGATTATTAACCCTCTGTTGCCACATTGAGGTAATCTCCACTGTTTTCAGGCCCCAAATCTTGAGCAGAGAATTTCCGCATGCACACATCTTGAAAAGGTTTTGAGACAACCTCTCCCATCCTTTTGAGGCCAATTACGGTAGTTACTTCCATAGATTGTGACAAAGCCTTGACAAGAAAAAGTAGGAAATATTATAACACTTCACATCTACCAAATGTTTATAAGGAGTCTACCAACGTGATTAATATTAAATTGGAAAAAATGGAAGGGTTGGATGGGGTATGGGTTGAAGTGGTCTTTTAGTACATCCGTACGTGTAATACAATAACAATTTAATCCATAGTTGTCGGGATCCCGATCACGATCTTGTGATCTTCGATTTTACGATCTTCAAAGCAAAAACGATCCGGATCCTACATGGGATCTTTGCAAGCTTAAAATCTTATAGATCCGATCTTGACCATCGATCTTACGATCTAATCCGATCCGATCTTACTTTTCTCAGATTACAAACTAAAAAACTACAAATTTATGGGTTGTTTATTTGTAGAATTCAGAAAACAACATGTTAATATTTTTAAACATTTTATAATCATAATTTAGGACAACATTTATATGAAACATTCATAGTATTTTGTGGTTATAATGTATTATAATTTGTAGATTTGTATAAAATTACATAAACTATTAAGAAATAACATTAGAGTAGGATCTTAAGATCCCGATCCGATCTTACGATCACGATCTTGCAAAGACGAAAACGATCTTGGATAGGATCCCGATCTTGACAACCTTGATTTAATCTATTTAATAAACGGTTTAGAAAGTTTTACATTAAAAATAGACTTCGGGAAACTTTTAAAATGAATTAGAAAGTTTTATGCATTAGAAATAGGATTTCGGCAACTTTCAATCGTTTTGACCAATTTGATGAGTTTCCATTTACTATTTTTTTTTAAGTACCAGGTTGTCGCTTGGAGATTAAACATAACTGGAACAACTATCTATAAGTAAATCGGGGAAAATAGAAAAACCTCACATTTATAAGTTCCTTGTGAGCGTCTTTTTGCTCCTTGTTACAATCGTGTTCTCTAATTATAAGAGTTTGATTTAAGCCGTCCTTGTATTCCAATTCTTCCTCTAGTTCAGTCACCTTTTCCTCTAATTCCTTGGTACGGGCACTCATATAACTAGAGCAGCTGTCAAAGATATTTTGAGCTACCTGTATGATATTGAATACAATTGGACAACCAACATATGCACATATCAGTATATCATTTTATTTCTGAGACAACAAAAGACAGTTACGTAAATCCATCTAAAACAGAAAAAATGATATACACACAAACACAGACTCAAAGAAAACAGAGCAGGCAAGTCAACAATATCGGTAAACTTAAACAATTAGATATGAAAGATAGTGATGGTTAGTTGGTACTAATTATGAGAACAATGTAGTTCCTCTCCATCTCTTCATACTTCCTCTTTCGTTCACTTATCTTTGTCAAATTTTCTTGAGCTTATATAGTTTACTATTTTGTTATATCGAAAGGGTCATAACATCGTGAGATCTCCATATCGTTGAAAACACTCATCACCACGAAACCCATCAAAATGATTTTGAAATATCACAAATCGTGTGTTTTATGTGTTTCAAATGCAAAATTATCAAAATCGGATGAAAAAAATATCAAAATCGTGAAAAGCGTATCAAGTTTGCAAAATTGGCGGTTTAGTCCCCAAGTTTCATAAATTGTCAAAAATAGTCCACGAGCCATAATTTCAAAAGCAAAAGTCACCAAGGTCCTTTTAAAATCAAAAGTTGTCAAAATAAGTCCTTTGGTGAAAAATATACAAAGTTTGAGAAATTTACAAAATTGGTCCTTGAGTTTAAAATTTGGCGAAATAGCCCCTGAAATTTGCAAATTGGCAAGTCTGGTCCTTATACTTATTGAGGTGTCAATTATGGTCCTTGGAGCAAGTTTGCGAAATTGGCGATTAGGTCCTTGCATTTTGAGATTTGACAACAAAGGTCCTTGTGATTTAAAACCTTTATCTCCCATTGGACCCTATCAAACCCATTGACCTGCCACCCTTTGGACATTTAACCAAATTTGACCCCCATCATATATTATCTGGTCAAACCGGTCAAACCCACAACTATTCCCTTTCCCGTTTTCCTCTCCCTTTGTACGCTACTCCCTACCCAGACCACACCACCACCTACCATCCTTCTCACCTTTCCATGTCCCCCCCTCTGCAAGCTTCCAAGAAGCATTAAATGCTCCTTCACCCACCATATCAACCCCATTTGGCGATTAACCATTTGGCGCCAAAATCCATTTAAATGGTTGAGATCATTTAAAGCCATCCAATGGCTAAGATTTGTGGGAAACATTCGGAGGAGAGAGAAGAGGAGTTTGGATATAAAAGAAAGCAAAAGGATGCAAGAGGATAGTCTACTAGTTTTATTTTACTTTTAATGTCGTTTTTATGTAAAAGCCTTAGTTTAGTATCAAACTTGTAATCTTTTGTTAAATTGTGTTAACTTAAAGTATTTAAGTGTATTAAAACTCAATCCAAGTACCAATTTCGGTTTAATGTTATAATCTTCATTTATGTATCCTTTGTTGAAAAATTCCAAGTCTAAGTCTTGTTTATAAGCTTCAAAAGCTCATTTCAAGCTTAAATAAGCTCTATACAAGCTTCACAAAGCTTTCTACAAACTTACATTTAGTTTCTAGCAATATTGGAATTTGGTCAAAGAAAGTCAAACAGGGTCAATAAGGCAATGGAATTGGTCAATGGGTGAAGCAGAGCTGGATGTGGGTTGATATTAAGCTAGGTTAGGGGTTTGGATAGGTTAGTGGTCCATTGTTTCAGTAATGGCTAACCATTGTGGTTGTGGACTTTTGTAAGTGATTTTCTCAAATTCTTGCATATCATGCATGTGTAGTTATAATCTGTTGAAACTTGTTCCAATAGCAGTATTCAAGTCATTTAAAATGAGTTTGATCATTATTACAAGCCTGCTCAGTCATTAGTATAAGTTTAGTTTGCAAATCAATAGTTAAGAGGGTGTTTGGATTTGAGACTCCAACTGCATTAGAAGCTAGTTCAGTGGTTCAAATCTGTTGGTGCATGTTTGTTAACTCCAAATAAACTCATCTGAGTCTTAGTTTGATTCTGCAACATCATAAAAGTCAAAAATCATCCTCATCTGTCTCACTGTCAAAACTGTTGTGGATTTGGGTTTGAAATACCTTGATTTGTGTTAAGAAGTCTTAAACATTGCTTGCATTAAGCTTCATTACATCATAATACATCAACATCAATCATTAAATTGGATCCAAACTTCAATTTAGTCAAAATTACAATCTGTTTCAAAAGTCGAATGGTGTCAAAATTGAATTTGTGCGAGATAGTTGCAGCGATTGCACGAGGTTTCATTAAAGCTTTTCAAGGTGCGAATTTTTGGTCTATAAGTAGTTTACTAGGTGGTCTTTAAGACCTAATATCTGTTTTATCTTAAGCTTTTTGGATAAGCTTGTGCATAAGCTCAAAGTCGGGACTGTTGCCTGCTCAACTCGATATTCAGAGTGTTTTCTCGACTTTTGTGCAAGCTTGCACGAGCTTATAAAAGCTTGTTAAGGTCTGGTCTTTTGGTTATAAGTAGTCACTTAGGTCTAGTTTAGGGCTTAATATTTGGTTTTAGCTTGCGGCTTATTTGAGTGCTTATTTTTGATGCTAGTTGGTACCAAAGCTGTTTTAGGACTTTGATCAAAATTATCAAATCTGTGTTATCACGCTATTCGATGGTTAAAGCTTATTGTTTTTAGTTGAAATTGGTTAATTTAGTATATTATTGCTTACATGATCGATTGGGTTGCTTGTTTTGCTCATTTGCTTATCAAGTGCTTATTTCAATAAGCACTTGAATCATCGATTCATTTTCTTGCAAACAAGTGCTGTTTTCCAATTTTCATAGCTTCTTAATATTATTTTAGAGTTTTCCTGAAATTTTCAGATTTTTCCTAATTTGTTTTGCTATTTTTCTTAATTTTAATTAGTTTTAGCACTTTTTAAATAGCATTTAATACAAAAATTCGAGAAAGGTTCAAAAAATAATTTTCATTTTTCTTAGGCTTAGATAAATATAAAAAGTAAAAAAAGTAATTTTCCATATTTTTCATAGTTCATTTGGTAATTTTTAGTAATTAAATTAGTTTTTAATAGTTTTTAATTCCTAGAAAATAGAAAAATAATCAAAAAAATACAAAAATAGTTTTGAAAATTTTAGTTTGTTATTTTAGACTTTTCTAAGTCTTAATTTTATTTTTCTAGCCTTATTTCCTAATTTCTTGCATTTTAGATTATTATTAATAGTTAAAAATAGTTTTTAATTAGATAATTAGTTTTAAAAATAATTTTCTTTTTCTAAATATTTTCTTATATCATTAGGTTTGTAAAAATATCATTTTCATATTTTTAGGGTTAATATTGACTTAGTTTCACTTTTTAATTTTTGCGTCGCGTAGATTTTAATTTAAGCGTTTTTAAAATCATAAAAACGTTCATCATTTTAATTATAGTGATAGCGTTTATTTAATAGATTTTATCTTTTAATTTTCTTTAATTTGTATTTAAGCCATTGTAATTTGTTGGCTTTTCCTGTAGTTATAATAATCATAATCTCTTTTCGTTCAAACTTCTCGATCACTATCGTTGATTGATCCATTGCATAGCTCATTTGGGACATAACGACCGGGAGACTCTATACTCTCGGATCTTAATTGCATTAGTGTTTGAGCGGTTTTAGTCTTTTCAGACTTGGCGAGCTTGTGATTAGCACCAATCAAAATTTTAGCGCCTTGCTTGAGTGTGTCTTGATCTATCTTCCGTTTAGCAGATTAGTTGTTTGAATCCTCACTCATTTGTTTATATCATCCATATCTATATATATATATATCCATATTTTCTTCTAAAAATCCAAAACCAACATCCAAAAGCGTATAAAACACAAAAATATTTTCCTTTTGTTTCTATATATGTATCAAAATAAAAATACAAAAGAATAATCGTTTTCTTTAATAAATAACAACTTAAAGATTACCACATAAAACCAAGGCGGTGCACTACCTAGCGGGGTGCGACCATAATAAGTTCGAACTAAAGATATAAAACTTGCCTTTGTGTCCTTGTGATTGGTGTACCTTTTCAAAGCCATTCATCTTGGATTATTGGTAAAGTTCAACATTGTTTTGCCTCGATTTTGTGTTAATTGATTTTGTTGTGATATCGGCGTTTGAACCGAGAAAACCCATAAAGATTCTTCTCACCCCGATTTTTATAAAACGTCTTCATAATTCTCATTCTCATCGAAAGATTTTCATAATTCCATTTCTCTCCTTAACTCGAGATTCCTTAGAGTTAACTCTAGTGTATCTTTTCGCTCTTCTAGATCTGTGAGCCCATTTCGTGAGCTTGTCAAGATTCCAGAAGGCGTGTTCGCGACTTCTGCTCCATCGGTCGGATCGAGATCCGGACTGCTCGCCTCCTCCGTTATCATGGCGGATGAGATTCCTATGTGAGCTTCTCCGGGCACCCATCGGCGGGTATGGAGATGCTATCGTTGTACCGACCATCGTGGTGAAAATTTTGAACTCAAGACCGGGTTCTTGAATCTTGTAACCTCTAATCAATTCTTCGGTTTTGGCGGGACGATCCTCATGCTCATATTCGATGGTTTAACAAGATTGCATCTACCATCAAGTATAAGAATGTCCCTACGATCTTTGTTAAGCTTCTTACATTCCGTTTTCTCTTGAGGGCAAGCCGGTTTGGCTTGAAAAACAACCCCTCAATCTATAGAGACATGGGAAGATCGGTGAAGAAATTTGTGAATGAATTCTATCCACCTTCCAAGACCACGAGTCTTAAAAATGAAATCATCAAGTTCACTCGAAGTTTGATGAATCCTTGATGAATCGTGGGATCGTTTCAAGGAATTGCTTATGAATGTCCTCACCACGGTTTCTCGAGTTGATGCAACTCGATACTTTCTACAATGGGTGAGTCAATCGATCAAGATTCTCTCAATTCCTCCGCGGAGGAAATTTCCTAAACAAAGCTGTCAAAGAAGCTTTAGCGATAATCGAAAACAAGTCTAAAGTCCGCCTTTGCAAAAGCAAGCGGTTGTTTCCCAAGTCGGTGTTGGACCTTCTTCTTCTTCATCGCCGGTGAGTCGGTCTAGCACCGATGCTAAGATTGATAAACTCACGGAAGCTATCAAGCTTTGGTTCTCTCAACCAAAGAAAGTCTCTTTCCACAAACTTCACCTCTGCTGAAGTTAAGAAAGTGGAAGTCTGTGTTACTGTGGTGGCCCCATGCTTACTATAAGCTGTATGGCCACCGATGGTAACCCTTTGAAGCCAATGATGTGGGCGGGATGTCTAATCAAGGAGGCAATCAATATCGTGCTCCAGTGGGCCGAACCACCGTCCTAACCACTACTCGGACCTCCGGTTTCAATCAAAACCAAAACCGTAATCGAATCGAAATAGACCAAACCAAGGTTTTCAAAACCAAGGTCATTTCAATCAAAACAACGGTTTTCAAAATCGAATCAAAATTTCCAACATCAAGGAAATTACAATAGAAACCAGTCGGGAAATTTCAACCGGGTATTTTCATGGTAACAATCAAGGAATTTTCGAATCAAGGCCTAATCCTAACAATAGAGGCGAAATTTTCTGTGCAAACTCAAGCCATTGTTCCAAGCTGGACCATCATCGATGAGTTGTTGAAACAATTCATGAAATCGAGAGGAAATGAATCGGTTGTTGGTCGAGCAAATTTCGACATCAAAAGTCTTTAAATGATCGACCCTCGGGCTCGGTACTTTACCTAGCAACACGATCGCTAATCCGAGGCGATGCAAAGCGATCACAACCAGTGGTGCTTCATATCTTTGGACCCATTATTCCTACTACCTCTTCTTCTTCTCTCCAAAGGTAGTGGAAAGTGAACCTCAGACACACAATGGACCTATGACTCAATGCCTCCTCCTCATGGCATTTAGTCAAGTTACCAAGGAAACAACGGACAAGGTGCATTATTCAAGCCCACGAGTACCGCTGCGTCCACCTTGGTAGTCCAACCTCAGTGGTCCGAAACCCAAGTCGAATCAAGGAGTTGTTTTGAACCTCCTGTAGCTCTGTTGAGAATCAATCCAAATCTTCTATTCCTTACCCTCGCGTTTACATGAGCAAAAGCTCATGAGAAAGCTAGTCATCGGATGGAAAAATTCTTTCAAATTTTCCAAGAGCTTCACTTTGACATAAGCTTCGCGGATGCCATCATGTTAATGCCCAAGTTTGCATCTACTCGAAACATATGTTGAGCAACAAAGAAAAGCTATTTGAAATGGCTAAGACTCCTTTGAATGAGAATTGCTCATTTGTCTTGTTAAAGCTTCAGAAGCTAGGAGATCCGGAAAATTTCTTCTTCCTTGTGTTTTCACGGGATGATTGAATGCTTTGCCCTTGCCGATCTTGGTGCAAGCATCAATCGATGTCGTATTCGATGTGGAAGAAATTGTCTCTTCGGAACTTATTCCTACGCATGACTCTTGAGCTTGCGGATCGTTCTATCTCGCGTCCTCTTGGCATTGCCGAGATGTATTCGTAAAGTAGGAAAGTTCCATTTTCGGTGATTTTGTGGTCGTTGATTTCGATGCGATCATCGGGTTCCTCTCATTGTTGGTCGAGGATTCACGAGCGGGCGTGCTCTTATAGATGTATTTGAGCAAGAGATCACTCTACGTGTGGGTAATGAAGTGTTGCTTTTAACCTCGATCAAACTTGAGGTACTCCTCAAATTATGATCTTGAATCAATTAATCGAGTCGATTTAATTGACATTGCTTGAGGAGTACTCTCGAGTTTCTTGGTTATCTTCATAATTACGTGGGTGGGGATTCCACCACATCTTCTCAACCTATCATTGCCGACTCTTCCCCTCTCTCACTCCGTTTGAGGAGGTGACTTCCTCGGAAGAGATCGATGAATTCTTGCTCTTGATGAATCAATTCCGCTGGAATTGATGGTGTTTATGATTCGGAGGGATATTCTTTATCTTGAGCAATTGCTTAATGAAGATCCATTATCTTCACTCCTCAGAAAGAAATCACAATTGAGGAAATCAAATCGGTGCAATCATCTCTTGATGAATTTCGAGGTTGAACTTAGGACCTACCTCCTCATCTCGAGTATGCATTCTTGGAGGGTGATGATAAATTACCGTCATAATTGCTAAAGACTTGGTGAGGAGGAAAAGCGCTCTCATAAAGGTCTTGAAGTCACACAAGCAAGCAATTGCTTGGAAACTCTCCGATATTAAGGGTATCAACCACGAATTTTGTACTCACAAAATCTTAATGGAGGATGACTTCAAACCGGCGATCAAAAGTCGAGAGAAGGTGAATCCTAAGATTCACGAGGTTATCAAACAAGAGGTTCTCAAACTTCTTGATGCGGTTTGATTTACCCAATCTCGATAGTCCTTGGGTTAGCCCAATTCATTGCGTTCCAAAAAGGGTGGCATTCTTGTTGTCACGAATGAAGAAAGCGAGTTGATTCCAACTCGATTGGTTACGGGATGGCGTGTGTGTATTGACTATCGAAAGTTAAGCGAAGCCACCCGTAAAGACCATTTTCCTCTACCCTTCATGGACGGATGCTTGAGAGATTAGCGAGGAGCAGTACTATTGTTTCCTTGATGGTTTCTCGGGTTACTTCAGATCCCCATTGATCCATTGGATCAAGAAAGACCACATTCACACCCCATACGGGACGTTTGCCTATAGGCGTATGCCTTTTGGCTTATGCAATGCTCACAGCGCGTTCCAAAGATGTATGATGGCAATTTTCCACGACATGATCGGAAACTATGGAGGTGTTTATGGATGACTTCTCGGTCATTGGGGACTCATTTCATACATGTCTCTCCCATCTAGACAAAATGCTTAAAGGTGTGAAGACACCAATCTATGTCTAAAGCGGGAGAAGAGCCACTTTATGGTCAAAGAGGCATAGTCCTTGGCCATAAGATTTCTAAGAATGGGATTGAGGTAGATAGAGCAAAGTTGATGTCATTGCTAAACTACCTCATCCTACTACCGTCAAAGGTGTTAGGAGTTTTCTAGGTCATGCTGGGTTTTATCGTAGATTTATTCAAGATTTCTCTAAAATCGCTCGACCTATGACCCATCTTCTCGAAAAGATGCTCCTTTTATCTTCTCTCTGAGTGCATCGAAGCTTTTGAAACACTTAAGAAAAACTTACGGGCACCCATTCTAGTTGCCCCGGTGGGATTTACCCTTGAGCTCATGTGCGATGCAAGTGATTTTGCAATCGGTGCGGTCTTGGGGCAATGCAAAACCAAACATTTTCGGCCAATCCACTACGCGAGCAAAACTATGGTGACTCGGACCCATTACACCACTACGGAAAAAGAATTATTAGGCTGTGGTGTATGCGTTTGAAATTTCGACCATATCTTATCTTGACCAAATCGTGGTGTATCACGGATCACTCGGCACTCAAATATCTCTTTGCAAAACAAGATGCAAAGCGAGATTGCTCCGTTGGGTTCTCCTCCTACAAGAATTTGATATCATCATTCGTGATAAAAAGGAGGCGAGAACACAGGCTGCGATCATCTGTCGATTAGAGAACCCTCACCAAAATGTGTTCGAGAAAAGGAAATTAATGAAACATTTCCTCTCGAAACACTCAATATGGTTTCTTTTAGTGGAGATTCTTCTACCCCATGGTTTCTTGACTTTGCAAATTACCATGCGGGTAACTTTGTTGTGAAAGGATGTCGTCCCAGCGGAAAAATAAATTCTTTAAAGATGTGAAACATTATTTACGGGACGACCCTACTTGTTTAAAATTTGTGCGGATCAAGTCATCCGGCGATGTGTATATGGTCGGGAAGCTATTGACATTCTCAAGGCTTGCCATTACGGACCTCTTGGGGACATCATAGCCCCAACTACACCGCCAAGAAGGTGTTTGATTCGGGATTCTATTGGCCCACGATCTACAAGGATGCCCATGAATTCGTCAAAACACAGCGGCGCTTGTCAGCGTCACGGAATATCTCACAAAGGAATGAAATGCATAAGCGCCATTCAAGTGTGTGAGATTTTTGACATCTGGGCATTGACTTTATGGGGCCATTTCCTTCTTCTCACGGAAACAAATACATACTCGTGGCCGTTGACTACTTGTCAAAATGGGTTGAAGCTAAGGCTTTACCCACCAACGATGCCGAGTTGTTGTGAAATTCTTGAAATCTCTATTTGCTAGGTTTGGAACTCCACGAGCCATCATCGGTGATCGTGAGTGCGCATTTTGCAATGACCAATTTGCAAGAGTCATGCAAAAGTATGGTGTAACTCACCGTACCTCTCTGCGTACCACCCACGAACAAGTGGGCAAGTGGAAGTTTCTAACAGGGGATAAAAAATTCTTGAGAGGGCGGTTGGTGAAAACCGTGCCTCTTGGTCGGATAAGTTAGATGGCGCTCTGGGCCTTCCGTGCGACTTACAAAACACCCATGGTGCACTCCATCTGGTGGTGTGCGGGAAGGCATGTCATCTACGGTTGAGCTCGAGCACAAGGCATCTTGGGCCTTGAAGCATGCTAACTTTGATATTCGAGACGGTGGTGATCATCGGAAAGTTCAAATGAATGAATTAAATGAACTCCGTGATCAAGCTTACGAGAACTCTTTGATCTATAAACAAAAGACAAAGAAGATTCATGACTCGAAAATCAAGAACCGCGTTTTCAACGTTGGTGATCGAGTCCTTCTTTTCAATTCAAGATTGAAGATTTTCTCGGAAAGCTCAAGTCCGTTAGTGCGGTCCATTTACTATCGCTAAGGTTTATCCTTATGGTACCATTGAGTTATCTCAACCCGATGGTCCTAATTTTAAAGTGAATGGTCATCGGTGAAGCATTACTTTGGAGAGGACATTCCATCCATGGTTGTCCGGATCTTCAAACTTTCCCCATGAACCAATGAATGCGGGATCGAGTCAAGCTAGCGACTCGGTAATCAAAAGCGATAGCATGCCATATGGGTTTTCACCCATATTTACATCTTCTTACCTCTTTCTACCACCCTAGTGTGGGGGTTGCCCACATGTTTCAAAAAAAAAAAAAAAAAAAAAAAATCTTTCTAAATAATGGCGTAGTATTTCCCTTTCACGTTCTTTGTTTCGGCATAACCGCGGTACTTTGAATATTGAGGGCAATATTCATTTCTAAGTGTGGGGGATTCTCACGAATTTTATCATGTAATTATATCGCTTTGATCCCGTTTTTGGCCAAAAAATTTTTTTGGAGTAAGTGTTCTACACTTTCTCATTTGGTTATCGATCCGCCATATACGTAAGACTAAAGGATTAGCTAATCCGAGAGCAAGCGGCTCTTGGTAAAGATTTCTCAAATCCGTTTATATGGCTTGCAATTTGCCCAAAATTGTATGGTTCTCAACTCCCATATCCTAAAAGATGAAGAGTTGGCTAGCCATGAGATTATGGCTTGTGGTAAAGGCGATGGAAAAACCATAATTGGTAATCAGCTCACCAAAGATAATGTTGATAATTTATCTAAGAGTTGGCTAGTCCGGAAGGTGCGGCACGGTAAAGACAAAATCAAATCCGTTGAAAGGCGGTGGTTTGCTCAAAATCACATGGTTATCGGTGTACCATGGTTCTTACTTGAGCTGAAACATTTGGCTACTCGAGTAATGGCTTTTGGTAAAGAGTTTAAAATCCATTATGTTTTCTCAAATCATTGCTAGGGACTAGCAATATCTCGATGTGGGGATTGATGAGTGTGTAAATACTCATCATTTTTATACAAAATAAGCGCAAAATCATCCGAAAACACTCGAAACACATCAAAATGATCAAAATATCACAAATCGGTGTTTTATGTGTTTTAAATGCAAAATTATCAAAATCGGATGAAAAAGCGTATCAAGTTTGCAAAATTGGCGGTTTAGTCCCCAAGTTTCATAAATTGTCAAAAATAGTCCACGAGCCATAATTTCAAAAGCAAAAGTCACCAAGGTCCTTTTAAAATCAAAAGTTGTCAAAATAAGTCCTTTGGTGAAAAATATACAAAGTTTGAGAAATTTACAAAATTGGTCCTTGAGTTTAAAATTTGGCGAAATAGCCCTGGAAATTGCAAATTGGCAAGTCTGGTCCTTATACTTATTGAAAGTGTCAATTTGGTCCCTTGGATCAAGTTTGATGAATTGGCGATTAGGTCCTTGCATTTTGAAATTGACATAAAGGTCCTTGTGATTTAAACCTTTTATCTCCCATTTGGACCCTATCAAACCCATACCATTTTGGACCCTGTCATTTATCAATTTTGACCCCCATTATATATATCACGTGGTCAAACCCAACAAACAAACAACTCTTCCCTTTCCCGTTTTCCTCTCCGTATACCTTTCCACCATACCTCCACCACTGACCACGCCTGCCTACCCTCACTCTCGCTTTCCATGTCCCCCCCTCTGCAAGCTTCCAAGAAGCATTAAATGCTCCTTCACCCACCATATCAACCCCATTTGGCGATTAACCATTTTGGCGCCAAAATCCATTTAAATGGTTGAGATCATTTTAAAGCCATCCAATGGCTAGGATTTGTGGGAAACATTCGGAGGAGAGAGAAGGAGTTTGGATATAAAAGAAAGCAAATGGATGCAAGAGGATAGTCTACTAGTTTTATTTTACTTTTAATGTCGTTTTTATGTTAAAGCCTTAGTTTAGTATCAAACTTGTAATCTTTTGTTAAATTGTGTTAACTTAAAGTATTTAAGTGTATTAAAACTCAATTCAAGTACCAATTTCGGTTTAATGTTATAATCTTCATTTATGTATCCTTTGTTGAAAAATTCCAAGTCTAAATCTTGTTTATAAGCTTCAAAAGCTCATTTCTCAAGCTTAAACAAGCTCTATACAAGCTTACATAGCTTTGTTTAAGCTTACATTTAGTTTCGAACAATATTGGACATTGGTCAAAGAAAGTCAAGCAGGTCAATAAGGCAATGGAATTGGTCATGGGTGATTCGAGACTTTGGATGTGGGTTGATTTAGGTTAGGTGGGTTGGAATGGATAGGTTAGTGGTCCATTGTTTCTCTGTTTGCAAGCCATTGTGGTTGTGGACTCTTGTAAGTGATTTTCTCAAATTTTGCATATCATGCATTTGTAGTCATAATCATCTAGAAACTTGTTCTAATAGCGATATTTAGGTTATTTAAGCTGAGTTTGATCATTATTACAAGTTTGTTACGTGTTTGGATAAGTTTAGTTGCAAATCAATTTATAAAGGGGTGTTTGGTTTGAGATATCAAGCGCATTAGAAGCTAGTTCGATGGTTCAAATTAGTTGGTGCAAGTTTGTTTACTCATTTAAACTCATATCGAGTCTTAGTTTGTGCATGCAAGTTCATAAAGTCAAAATCATTGAAATATGTCTCCTTTATTAAAAGCTGTGGATCTTTGGATTTGGAAATCCTTGATTTGTGTTTGGAAGTCATAAACATTGCTTGCATTAAGCTTCATTACATCATAATACATCACCATCAATCATTAAATTGGATTCAAACTTCAATTTAGTCAAAATGTACAATCTGTTTCAAAAGTCGAAAGGTGTCAAAATTTGAATTTTGCGAGAAGTTGCGATTGCAGGGTTCATTAAAGCTTTTAAGGTCTGAATTTTGGTCTATAAGTAGTTTACTAGGTGGTCTTTAAGACCTCTTATCTGTTTTATCTTAAGCTTTTTGGATAAGCTTGTGCATAAGCTCAAAGTCGGGACTGTTGCCTGCTCCAACTCGATATTCAGAGTGTTTTCTCGACTTTTGTGCAACTTGCAGAGCTTATATAAGCTTGTTAAGGGTGGTCTTTTGGTTATAAGTAGTCACTTAGGTCTAGTTTAGGGCTTAATATTTGGTTTTAGCTTTGCGCTTATTTGAGTGCTTATTTGTTGATTTGCTAGTTGGTACCCAAAACTGTTTTAGTACTTTGATCAAAATTATCAAATTTGTGTTATCCTGCTATTCGATGGTTAAAGCTTATTGTTTTAGTTGAAATTGGTTAATTTAGTATATTATTGCTTTTGTGATCGTGGTTGCTTGTTTTGCTCATTTGCTTATCAAGTGCTTATTTCAATAAGCACTTGAATCATCGATTCATTTTCTTGCAAACAAGTGCCTGTTTTCCAATTTTCATAGCTTCTTAATATTATTTTAGAGTTTTCCTGAAATTTTCAGATTTTTCCTAGCTGTTTTGCTATTTTTCTTAATTTTAATTAGTTTTAGCACTTTTAAATAGCATTTAATACAAAAATTGAGAAAGGTTCAAAAAATAATTTTTCATTTTCTTAGGCTTAGATAAATATAAAAAGTAAAAAAATAATTTTCCATATTTTCATAGTTCATTTGGTAATTTTAGTAATTTAATTAGTTTTTAATAGTTTTTAATTCATAGAAAATAGAAAAATAATCAAAAAATACAAAAATAGTTTTGAAAATTTTAATTTGATATTTTAGACTTTTCTAAGTCTTAATTTTATTTTCTAGCTTTATTTCCTAATTTCTTGTATTTTAGGTAATTATTAAATAGTTAAAAATAGTTTTAATTAGAATAATTAGTTTACTTATAAAAATAATTTTCTTTTTCTAAATATTTTCTTATATCATTAGGTTTGTAAAAATATCATTTTCATATTTTTAGGGTTAATATTGACTTAGTTTCACTTTTTAATTTTTGCGTCGTAGTTTTAATTTAAGCGTCGTTTTTAATTTTAAACAAAACATCACTTTAATTATAGTGATAGCGTTTATTTAATAGATTTTATCTTTTAATTTTCTTTAATTTGTATTTAAGCCATTGTAATTTGTTGGCTTTTTTGTAGTTATAATAATCATAATCTCTTTTCGTTCAAACTTCTCGATCACTATACGTTGATTGATCCATTGCATAGCTCATTGGGACATAACGACCGGGAGACTCTATACTCTCGGATCTTAATTGCATTAGTGTTTGAGCGGTTTTAGTCTTTTAGACTTGTTGTTTTACCAATCACGGCAAACCCGAATCATTGATGAAATTCGTTAAAGGGTGCACCTGAGTAGGATTAAAACCTCTCGTGACTAAATCTTCTCTTATCTCTGAGTCACTTTGCCCAATACATATCCCACCTATCGATTCAGTTGGTAGATTGGCAACAATGACCTTCCATGGCCATACAAACAGCTCATCCCCATCATGGTTCGTAAGGCAATCAACATCACATTTGGGTTGTGATTGACCACAAGCTTTTGTTAGATCTTTTTCGAGATACTTAGCTAATGCTAGATGACTACCCCTTGCTCTTTTACTTAGCTTTTTTGAATCAGTTTTCCCCACCATAGTAGCATGCTGTAGCAGCTCCTTGTATTGATAATCACGGCTCGTATACTTAGAACAGTATGGGCATGTGAAAGCATTGTTTGTTAGGTTAATTTGGTGTTTTCCACCTTTGAGTTCTTCATAAGCTTTCTTTTCGTATTCCTCTATGTCACAATAGCTTGCTTTACCAACGTCTCCAGAACTATGATCCATGTAATCACCAGTCATGTTTGTTCAACAAACGCGCCTGTTAACCTTAAAAAAAGTAAATCTTGTAATATGCAACAAACGATATTTAAGAGGACAATGAAACTTGAACAAATTTTTTATTCCACCGGTGTTTTTGTGTTAATAATCAACCAAAAATCAGTACAACTTAAAATTCTGTCTTATATGACAAACAGAACAAGTAATATTACTAGTATTTAGATATCAAGCACTATATGGTCGTAACTCTGAGAACCAGTGTTAAACTTGCATTAATCGTTACAGTATTACTAAAGATAGGCATTTTCATACCCACCAAAAGGGTTGGGATTCGAGATCCATACCCATTCTCATATCATTGTCTTCCCAAAGCCAAACGCCCAAACCCGCATACCAATATACCATGCAACCATATATGATGGTTACTCAGTTTGACACAGGTTGCTAAAAACCCGGCGTTTCAAACATTGGGTTACTGAGTGCATACCAAAAGGCCAACTTATATCCTATTCATGCACTAGTTGAGAGAATCAACTTCAAAGCAAAACTTTTGCTAAGACAAAATAAGTTTCTTGATTATAAGGCCTGCTTTGTGATGATATTAAAAACATAATCTAAACATTTCATGTAAAAGCATCACAAGATATTAAGTTACTCCGTACTAAACATGCATTGCAAACAAAAACTTGACATGATGTAGATTAAGAAAAACTATGTAAGGAAATGTAGCTAAAGAAGAGAAAATACTTTTACTTACTTGAAAAATATTGTGTGTTAGGACTCAAGAGTGATTTTGTGAGGATTTTTTAAGTTAAAAATGTATGTATTTATTTAGTATAAGATTGGATTTGTTCAAGTAGAAGAATACGGAATGGCAGAGTGAGTGACATGGTACGGTGTAAGAAGGCTAGGTGGCTGATGTGACTAGACCTTATGCAGTGAAATACTGTAGTGAATAAGTATAATAATTACCATGGAAAAAAGTAAAACTGCATTTTGTTTAATAAGAAATTTAAAACTTTATCCGAGATGGTAAAACCGTAAAACCATTTAAATATACTACGTATTAAGACTATGATCTTGACTCTGGTTCGCGAATCTGTATTTATAAGATGCAAATATCTGTATTTGAATAAAATTATATTGTTTGCTTTTTGTAAAAAATGTTTGAATGATATAAATATAAAACAGTTTTATTGTTACGATATATAAATGTTTTTAAGCATTGGTGTGTTCTCAAGAAAATAATAAGAAGAAAGTGAAAGTAAAGCAAAGTAAGAGGGAGTAAAGAAATGTAGAAGAAGTAAAGTTATCTTTCTTCTCAAAATGGTGTGAAAGTTTTAGATGTAAAATACTCTCGCTTTCTTTCATTTACTTTCACTTTCACTTCTAAAGAAAACTTGAGAACATGAGCTGATGACGTATAGTATGTATAACAGGTCTACTAGGCCCAATACACACTATACATATATTGGGCTCAGGCCCAATGATGACAAACCCTGGGCCTATAGTAAGTCCAATGACTAAATTGGCTATGGTCCAGGCCTTAAGACGTTCGCAAGATACATAACGGGCTGAACCTTCAACCGTTAGACCTTTCACGTCCACGTCCGCGATTAACACGGAACCCTTGTCCGCCAGGTCGGGCTCCCATAACCAACCACTATATGCGAGAATCTAGGAAGCCCCACCATGAACCTCGCTTATAAAGGGCTCTAATCCCATACAAGTGCGATGAACTTTCTCTCATAATAACACACATACTCTTACTTTCCCTCTCGAGAATGTGTACTTACTCTCGCGGAGTCTAATCGTGGGTCCGTCCCCACGGTAAGACTAACGGTTTACCTTTCTTGTGCAGGAATCTTACTCAAACTACTTGGATTAGTACAAGATCAACCCATCAAAGGCTTGTTGGCCCAGTCTGACAAACTATACTCAGACCCATTATAATCAGTCGCACAAATTGTGCTAACAAGTTGGTGCCATCCGTGGGACCCAGTACATAACTGCGTTCCAGAAAATACTCACCATGAGCACTCGATTTTGACCAACTCCTGCTTTCATGTCTACGTTGCGGAGTACGGTAGAAAGAGAAACCACTCGGTCTCGACGGACCTTGAGGGACCCGCGTCCGACGCAGCCCTCCGGAAGTATTGTGATAAATATTTCGACAAGATCTTGCCTATTATGACGGAGAAAGTTCATAAACGAGAAGAAAGAGCCAAGGCGGCAAAAATCCGGAAGGATTATCATGAAAATCAACATCACCATAGAGCGGAAATGCCAAGTGGAGATCTACGGAAACAGCTCGAGGCAGTAAAGTGGCGGAATACGCAAGGTGGTGGCAGCCGAAGACGTACCCGATCTAGGTCACCCAAAGGGAAAGAAGACAGAAGGGAAACAGTATTCAAAAGGTTGTGCAGAAGTGTGTTCCACCGACTCGGAGATAAGGAGGAAAATGCTTCCATATGTTCCAAAGACCCCAGGCAGCATGTCCGCCACATTACCGGAAGAAAAGAGAGGGGCGACCACAGAGATTCTCAGCCACAACCGCAAGATTAGGATTGGGAAGGCACGAAACCGAAAAAACTCGGTCGCGAAAGGCGAATAACTATTCAAGTGATGAACCTCACGGAAGCGGATGCCGAGGGTCTGAAGTCAAAAAGCGGAAGTCAAATGATGGCAATAACTGTGACCTGGCTAGATCCTGGGTTTATAAGGAGACTGATCTGTTCACTCCACGTATCCGCTACTTCGAAATGCCTATGAAAACGCGGATGCCAACCAACGTGAAAACGTATGATGGGAGCGGAGACCCCGAGGATCATCTCAAAATCTTCCAGGCAGCGGCAAAAGTGGAGCGATGGGCCATGCCAACGTGGTGTCACATGTTCAACTCTACACTAACTGGATCCGCTAGGGTCTGGTTTGACGACCTCCCACCTGAGTCGATAGATAGCTATGATAAACTAAAGGAAGCTTTCTTGATTAACTTCTTACAACAAAAGAAATGTATCAAAGATCCTGTGGAACTTCATCATATCAAGCAAAGAGATGGAGAGTTAACGGAAGATTTCGTAAGAAGATTTAAAAAAGAAACAAGAGACATAAAGGGAGCCCCAGAAATTATGAAAGTCTCAGGATTCATGCATGCGATCACTGACCCGAAGCTGATTAAACGGTTACACGACATAATCCCGAAGTCGATGAACGAAGTAATGAACATAACTTCTTCCTTCCTAAGAGGAGAAGTAGCCACGGGAAGTCAAGAAAGAAAAATGCAATGGGTGCTAAGACCAATGGAACAAACAACAGTCAAGCATCGACGAAGTTTCAAAAAGGGGTTTAAGAATAAGCCAAGGATAAGAGAAAGGCAACCGGGTTTCCGCAACCCACGAAGACCTATCAAGGAAATAACGGTGCAAAGGAAAGCAAGGTCCACAAACCTTTTCCCAACCACGACAGCCGAGAAGGAAATTGAAGGGAAATTCTGCGAATTTCACGGAAAAGCAAGACACACCACAGAAGAGTGTATGCATTTGAAAAAGCAGAGAGAAGAAAGGATGAAAGGACCAATGATAGAAGTTGATGAATAGCAATAATAAGTGGAATCGCACACGCATCAAAGAAAAAATGGGAAAGGAGCTTCAGCAGAAGAAAAAATGAAGGAGCGCAAAGGAAACGAGCACGCATCAGGATATCCCTGACAAAGCGAATAAATATCTCAACCATGTAAAAACCTCAAGTAGAAAATGACTGAGGAAGAAAGTGCAAACGTTAAAAAGGCGCACTGCCACTTCAAAACAGTTGAACCGCGGAAAGTCATGTGGAAAGGAGTAACAGTAAAGATGGAAACACACTACGAATGCGGGCGGAAAAACCATGCGGAAACAGTTCCCAGAGAATAAAAAGAAACAAAGACCCGTAACCTATAAAGAGTTAGCTTCGGAAGAAGTAGCACACCAAGAGAAGTATGCAGGAAGTCGCGGCAGACATGACATAATGAACACAAGTCATGGAAAGGGAAATACTTAATAACAAAAAAGGCAAGGGCGGAAGTAAAAGGATAAACCTTATCCAGATAAGAAGAGAGGAGAAAATCTACAAGTACATATACACGTTCCTTCCCAAGGAATATCATGTCAAACCAAGCAGAAGAATAGACACCCAGGCTACGAACCTAGACATGCACTAACCTACCAACCGGTAGAAAAAGACAAACGCTAGCACGTGAAAAACAGTAAAATCTTTGCTATAAATACGCGAAGTAAAAAAGGAGGACACAAGAAAAGCAAAACAATAACCGTCGTTCTCCAGAATCAAACATTCCTAAAAAGAAAAGTCTGAAGAAGCTCATTCCCATGGCAACATATCGCCAACACGACAGCAAAAACATGCATAACCCAAACCTTTATCACCCTCACAAGAAAAATACGAAGGAGAACATAAAAAGCACCAAAATATGTTCTTAAATGACTACTAATAATACTTAGTCGTTCTAAAATGACGACTAATCACCCACCACCACAACACACCATAACTCCCCGTCATTCAAACCTCCTCCTACGGCGTTTCCAAGTACCTTGCCAATTAGGGCAGTGACACCCGCGACTAGAGCGCTACTGTCGATTAGACTCCCAGCAGCCATTGGGAAACAAGATCGAACAGGTGCTCACGGGTCAACTGGGGAGACAGCCGGGTCAAGGAGCCACGAGGGAAGTGAAATGGTAGGCGGGAATGATGGAGTGTGGAAAAGGATGGGTCCTCAGGGAAGGATAAGAAGGAACGCTAGAGGCAAGGAGCTATATCGGGCGGTCCTAGCTATTAAAGCTTCCACTTACAACGGCAAGCAACAAAGGATGCAAACTACGCATTCATCCTATTGTTGTTGCACCCCGGCCCCCAGACAAGCACGTGTCTACCGACCCGAGTGAATCAGGTCGGACAGATCGAACGTAAGCTAACAATGACCAGCTGCAGGGGCCGGGATATATATACGAAAGCTATTCTCACAGGCTACACTTTCAAAAACATGGACCTGTCTAAAGGATGAAAGGTAAAAGCCTGGTAGCTCCTCAGGGATCATCGTCAGAAAAGAGCAACACGAGATCTCAGAGGAAAAAGTAGCATACAAGGAGAGGATTCTAGCCCACGAAGAGAGTACGGATACTCACAAAGACGTTATCCACACCGGCAAAACCAGTGGAAAAACAACAAAGGCAATAACAGAAGAGTAGCATACGGACGACAATCAAAACAAACTTCCGCAATAAGGAAATCTTCCAAGAAAACGATGTTCTTCATCAGCAGAGTTCTGAAAAGAAACACGGCTCCAGTAGCCACAGAAGTAAAAGAGTAAGACCGGTAGCAGGGAAGTATAAAATGTATTTGAATTTACCTATTTTTGTAATGTATTTAAAAAATATGATCAATTAATAAAAGAATGATGAAGATTAGCTATCTTCATTATTTTATTCTTTAAAATATTTTTATTTTTATTGAGTGCATAAGACGTGCAAGCACAAGAATTGGGCACGACCCAAATATGTTATTTCCGAATAGCATAGAGTTATCACGAATAACATATTGGTGAACAGCATAATCACCAAAGTACGTAAGAGGTATTGCAAGCCCAGTACTGGAAGGGTAGCCCAAAATTATCCAAAGACTATTACAAATGTGCATATCCGTATAACGTTAAAAATAGCACCGCACAGATAAAAAGAGTACGTGCGCAAAAGACTATTACAAAACGTGCATATCCGTATAACGTTAAAATAGCAACACAAAAGTGGAAAATAACATACACAAAAAGCATCAAGAACTTGCATAAGCTGTGGGATAAACACAAAGCAAAGGAAAATCATGCGAAAATAAAATAAAAAAAAAAAAAAAAAAAAAAAAAAGCGAATACAACTATCGAAGTACCACAAAAGAAACAAAGACGGACATTGCTCAGATGACTACAAAGCATCTCAGAAAAGATAAGAAAAAACTAAATACGCACTAAAGCAGTAGCACTTGCCTCGGGCTAGGACAGAACAGTGGAGACTTCACTAACTCCAGAATGTGGATCATTCACAACCTCCACAAGGGTGTTTGACCCACCAACATCATAATCTTCAACAGAAAGAGGTCTTGCGGAAATATCGAAGTCTTGGCGGAAGAGGCAGCGGCGAAGAAGTAGTGAAAACAGAAGCTAACTCATTAGCTGAAGATGTTTCCACACCCATCACGTTACGAACGGACAAAGGATCAATAAAAGAGTTGTAAACATCGGCAAAAGACAACCGATAAGCACCAAGGCATTTTCTAACCTGATCAACTCTCTTCTGAAAAACCTCCAAAGAGCAAGACAAAGAGCTGCTACCGATAACAGCATCACTACCCTTATCATAAACAGGAATGATGAGTTGCTCAAAATCCGGTTGTAACCCTGCAATCATAGGAGCATTCGCGAAAGGACCATCAACACGGAGAAGGTCCATAACTTCCGCAATACCAGCATTCTTGCTGGACTTAAGCACGGGGAGTAAAGAAAACTCCACATTTTCAAGGGCCCTCACAGCGAAAACATAGTGATTTTCCGCAGAAGGATTATATGCAGCAAGTTCAGCAAGCTCTCTTTTCTCCTTACCATGAATGATGCCCGCAGCTAAGCCTTCTTGCATACCCTTGTCAATGGCACACTCAATAACTCCTGCCATTGCCGCAGTATACTCTGGAGAGTTTAAGCACTTAAACACAGCGAGGCTCATACCGCTCGTTAACAACCAACGACGGCTAGATAATAGCGTAAGAAATCGAGGATAAAACTCCTCATCAAGATGACTGGCCAGGGCATACAAGTCAGCAACGGCCGAATCGACCTTCCGCATAAGTCCGGCCATCTTAGCATCCTGAATCTTCCAAAATTCCTCCTCCAAAGCAGCAAAGGACGGAGCTCAGCTGCGGAGCTCATAGCATAACTCCTCCGAAATCCGTATCTGCAAACAAAACAAAGTTAGAATACAACGGAAAAAAAAAGAAAAAAAAATTGCACGGACACACACCTGTCCAGAAAGATTGGAATTCTGAGACTTAAGAACAACCACCTCAGCTCTCAAAGTAGATGACTCGGAATCCTTAGCATCAAGAGACGATTAAAGTGTTGCCACCTCGGCTTGAAGAGAATTTCGTTCTTCCTCAATCACAGAATTCCAGTTCTTTAAAGACGAAAGCTCTGCAGCAGAAGCTGCTAAAGAGGCAACAGCAGAAGATGTCTCAGAAGAAATAACATTGGCAAGCTTAGACTCCAGAGCCGAAATCTCCTTGTCCTTACTTGCCAACAAAGACAATAAGCGTTTCCGCTCCATAGCATTATACTCTAGCGTGAGCGAACTTGAACTAAAGCACGGTTGTCGTACCAAAGAACGTTAAACTCGCCAAGGAGCGCTCATACCCCATATCACGAGCAATGGAAAAAAGGTAGGAGGCGAACTCATCCACCATAACACGACATTCATCAACATCATCAAGAAGCGAACTCTTGGCAACATTCCATCTCGGAATATGAACACCAGACGAAGAGCTAAAGTCCAAATCATCAACAATAAGAATATCCCCAACAGGGATATCAAGGTCCGAAAGTTCATCAAGAACGGGGTGAATACCGCCAATAGAAGAAAAGCTATCCGGAAGAGAGGACGAAATATCTACTTGACCCTTCCCCTTCCCAACAGGAAAGACAGTAGTAGCAACGACATCCGTCATAACGGGTGTAGGAGAACTGCAGATAAACAAGTCAAGAAAAAGTAAATAAAAGGCAGTAAAAGTAAATGAATTACGAAAAAAGGAAAACATAAACAACAAACCTAGGGGGAGAACCATCAAGGTGGAGCAAACCAAAACCAGATTCAGTGGACGTCCCAGTTTCATGAAGAGGAGTAGTTGATAATAAAGGATAAGAAGAAGAATGAGTGGGCAAAGCATTTAAACAATATTCAAGACTTTGCGAACTTTGAGCTAACAACTTCTGAATGGACTCTGAAGACTTACCACCAGTGGAGGCCTTGCCAGAATTGTTAAGGTCGCTTCTCACTTTCTTGGGGTGATGGACAAGGCTGACACCATCTTTCCTTTTCTTCCTCCTAGAACCGAAGCCATACCCTTGTCAAAACCAACATCGAAGCTGTTAGGAATTAGAAATTCCGGTATTAAAGAGTCGGTCACCTCAAGTATATGTAATCGTTAAGCTCGTAGTCGTAGTTCTTTTAAGTTAAGTAGTATTTAGTTTAAGTAACACCGTGGAGGACAGACGGGTCTTTACCCATGTATGCACGATCCACGACCCGTTGTGTGGCGTTTTATTGTAAGACTATAAATACTCTCTACCTTCCAAGGTAGAGTTGGAGCTCATAATAAAATTTTCTTTCTCTCACTAAAGTTCCCTAAACCTCTAACTTTCTCTCTAGAACTCACCTTTATCGCCCACTTTGTGTTATGGTTTGATGTGTATGTGAAATCAATATCCTACAATTGGTATCAAGAGCCATGGTTAGATCATCTCTTACATATCTTTGGATTTCTAGTGGTTTTAGGTGGTTTTGAGTTTGAAAAAGTTTAGTGGTTTTGCATCATTTGGTTGATTTCTTGTGTTAAAGCTTGGATTTTGTTAGTACTTTTGTGTTTAGAATCATCACAAGTGTTTAGGTTTTGATTTGGTAAGCTTGAATCATCATGGTTGGGTTGTTTTGGATTGAAAAGTGATGTTTGTGAATTTTTCTTGCTAGCGACTTGACCTCTGAGTGCTTTTCTTGCTAGCGACTTGCTTTACAATTTGGTAGCGAGTTATAGTTTGAGTAGGTAGCGATTTAGGCTTAGCGACTTGTCTAGTGAGACAAGCCGACAAACAGTACACTTAGTGGATTCTCCACTACGGGTAGCGACTTGGTGGAAGTTAGCGACTTGTACTTGTGTTCGTTAGCGACTTGGTGTTAGCGATTTGGTGCATAGCGAGTTGCTATTTAGCGACTTGACTCATTAGCGACTTGGATCTTAGCGAATTGCTGTCAAAATTTTCCTAGCGACTTGAATCTTAGCGAGTTGTTTATATAGCGACTTGACGACTTGTGTTATAGCGACTTGGGATTATAGCGACTTGGGATCATAGCGACTTAGTAGTTAGCGACTTGGTTCAAGATTTCCTAGCGACTTGGGTGATTTTTATATACGGTTTTCTCTTGATTTAGTAAAATCCGTGAAAGAATCTATTTCCGGTTTAATCATAGAGTTATAAAATCCGTGTAATCTGTTAACATGTCTACCAACGTTCCTACTATCATCTCCACTTTGTTGCGGGATGTTCAAGTGCTGGCTCGGATACTCGTCCACCCATGCTTGACAGAACCGACTATGACTCTTGGGCTCAACGAATCAGTTGTCTTGTCTTGGAAAAGAAAATGGGGTTAACATTCTCAAATCCATTGATGAAGGACCTTACCGAGTTGAGACTACTAGAGATGTACTTGATCTTCTTGAAGATGGAACTCGATTTCTGGAATGGACGGACCAAAGATGTATGATGAGCTTGATGATAAGGAGAAAAGAGATTCGATGCGGATATCCGAGCTTCTAACATTATATTGCAAGGTCTACCAAAAGACATCTACAAGCTTATCAATCACAATCCGAGGCAAAAGGCGTATGGGATAATGTCAAGATGCTTCTTTACGGTTACGAGCTAGCTGTTGAAGACCGAGAATCACAATTGTATGATGAATTTGAGCACTTCAAGATGAAACCGGATGAGAGTGTCTATGAGTACTATGTGAGATTTCATAAGTTGGTGAATGACATGAGGAACATCGAATGACTATGCCTAACATTCAATTTGAACTCAAAGTTTGTAAACAACATGAATCCCGAATGGCACAAATTTGTCATACGTGAAGCTCACTAAAGGATTGAAGAATACGAATTATGAGCAACTCTATGCCTTCCTTCTTCAAAATGAGAGACATGCCATGTTTGAAAAGAGGATTCTTGATCGGTTCAAAGCTCGGGGAGAAACAAGCTCAACAAATGATTCAAGCGCCTTTTACTCAAATATTGGGATTACCACCAAAGCTTCTCAAGTTGTACCTTTGGGTAATGGTAATCATAAACTCATTCCGATCAATGTTCAAACAAGGCGATCTTGATGCGAGGCATAGAAAACTTCATCAATCAAGCGGCACTTATGATAAGTCAAAACATGAATTCTCTCCCACAAACCAACAACAACCTCGAGCGACATCTAACCCACACAATCAAGCTCTTGTCGAGATGGGAAGATTGTTGTGCAACCGATTCGGGAAAGGCGGTATGATCGGGGAAGAGGTGGAGGTGGTAGAGGTTATGTTGCAAATCGAGATCGGGAAGGAATGGAAATCAAGGTCAAGCTAAGCCGATCAAATGCTATAAGCGTGGTGGTGAGGACACATTGCAAGGCGCACATCTCCAAAACGTCCACGAAATCTTGAGTACTTGAGGATAAGATCTTGCTAGTACAAGCTCAAGACAATGGAGCGACTTTGGATGAAGAGGAGTTACTATTTCTTCTTGAAGGAAATGCCAAAACCTATGATCTTGATGTTGATGAGCAGTAGATTCAAGAGATAGGTCATAATCATCGAATGCCTTTCAAGTGGTGATTGTGATGCATACGATTCGATGTTGATGATGGACCTTCGCACAAACAATTTTCATGGCTAGCATTTCTCCAATGGTCTCTCCTAAGGTCTCTTCTTCACCACCAACTGGACCATCCAAAGACAAAATCATCTCGGAGGTATTAAAACTATATGATGATATTGATGTGCGAAAGATGCATAATGAAGTACAATCTATTGAGACTTATGACTCGGATATTGATAATATGGGTAATAGTAATGTTGTCCCACGATCAATATGTGAAACAAAGTGAAACTAAGATTGTACCAAGTAATGCATCTTCTGCGATCAATGATGACTATGTCGTTGATGAATTCACTGCATGTACCCACGATGATTCTATTGTCTCGAGCGAATGCCTATAAAGAGCGGGTTGCCATTTATGAACAACGAGCTAAGTTTGAGTTGACCACTCGTGAGCGAGGAAATGGATGACCAAGTGCGTACAATCATTAGAAAAAGTAATTTTAGAGAAGTATTAAAACAAGAGTTAAATTCCTTGCAAGAAAAGCTTTCTAAAGCGCTAAGCAAAAACAAGAACTTCAAGAAAATGTGAAAATGCTTAAGCAAGAATTTAATGCAAAGGAATCAAAACTCTTGAAAGATTTTCTAATCGAAAACTTTGAAAAACAAACTTGAAAACAAGTTGTACATACAAGGAACACCATTGATTGCTCACATGATCACTAAGCATAGAGTCTTAGCGACAAACATAGCATTGCCCTTGTTAAGGAACCTAATCACGAGGTCATTAAAAGGCGAGGATTGCACATAAGGTAATTTATGATGGTAATGAAATCCTTAAACCTAGAGAAACCTAGTTGCGTTGAGTGCTCGAGAGGAAGATAAGAAATCGATGAAGTCACTAGGGAAAAGATGAACAAGAAACTAGATGATCCAAGATGTAAAGAAAAGAAAGTAATTATCACACCCATGATTACAAAAGGAGAATTGGATTGCCTTAAACAAGTTTAAGCCTCGGACATTGTTAACTCCCGAACAAGTGTTACGGAAAATGGACTTAGATAAGCGAGAAAATGAAAATATTGTTGAAACCAACCCTCCCTTAGGAAAATGCCTAGAAGCGTGTGTATCCTCCTAATACACCAATGCATCTTGTTCCTAGAACAATTGCCACTAAAAGCAAGACCTTAATCGGTCAATATGTTATCTTTCAACTATTTGTTGATTTTGAGAAAACTTGCAAGAAAAGGATCACACCCATGGTATAAGCGAAGGAGAAAGGGTTTTGAGCAAACTAAAGAATGTTATTTAAGCGAAGTCATGCCTTTCTTTAAACAACTAAAAGATCATTTTGAGAGTCTTAAAAAGGAATGAATTCGGACATTAAAGAAATGGAAAAGGAATTTGATGCAATGATAGTTGAGGTTAGTGATTATGAGCGAGCATTAAAATACAATGAGATTGAAAGGAAGAACTTGCATACTGTTGAATGAGAATATGATTTACGAATGTATTGCTCAAGATGTGTTTTCAACTGCTACAAATTGTTCCATTAATGCTTCTCAATTTCATGAATTATCATTGCTCGAAAGTCTCCCATGATCGTGTCATTGAGCTTGAAAAGACTAATTCTAAACTAATTGAGAAAATTGAGCTGGATGATCACGACAATTTGGTTAAACATTTTTCTAAGCTAGAGGTTGAGCATTTTAATTTACAACTAAAATATCAACATCTTAAAGAAAATGTAAAACTTCAAATATCAAGACATCCTCGGATGCTCGAGTTTGATGCGAGTTTTCAAATAAACAAGCGAGATGAACAAATTCGGGCTCATTGTAACACGATCGAGAAAGTTGAAAGCCCAAATTTCTCAATTGAAGGGTGAAAAGAACAATGTGGTGGCTCCCAAATGCCTCCTCCTTTAGATTCTCGAAATTCCCAAACGTTTCATCTTCAAAACTTAGTAAACACATTACAACAAGAAAGCGAAAGTTTTCTAGAAGAAAATGAAAAGGTTAAACGTCATTTCAATGAGTTATTTGAATCAATAAAGGTCACTCGTAACAAAATAACGAACAAATAGCTTCATTGCAAAAGGAAATTGAGAATCGAAGAGCCGGTAAAGGGAAAATGCCAATGACCAATGGGGAATGATGGACCAAAGGTACCTATGGATAACAAATATGCTTTATGCTTTATGCATGAAATATGTCCTCCTCATCTCAGGAATAACAAACTTGCTATTCAAACATACTTCTCATCCCTTAAGGATTGCCTAGAATGTCTGCGTGAGATTGTTGAAGAGGATAAGTTAGAGAAACCACATGATAATGCAATTGGGCATGCATGCTTATATGCCAAACGATCTCAAGAAATCCTAGAATGCTTAATCACAATATGCCCTAAGTCATTAGGTGAGAGAGTTAATCCTTTGATTCCATGTTCTATGCCTAGTGCCAAGTATGATATTCATTCGATGCCCAATGTGTTGAATGTGAACCTTAGTGTGCCTTCAAGTAGTTCGATTCGGATCTGTGAATGCTAAGAAAGCAAACTCTAGTGTGCCCTCTAGAAGTTCAAATCCTAGTAATTCTAGTGATAAGAAAGTGAACCTTAGTGTGCTGCATGTAGTTCGGATCGGCACATCTAAGCAGGTGAAGCAAAGAGTAGTAAAACCAACTAATGTTCCCATTCCTCTACAGAGATGTGTCGGTGACATTAAAGGAAGCGGTCAAAGTCTCAAGACAATACAAGGAATGATAGGACCTCATGAAGCTAAGAATGTGCCTTTGGAAAAGAGTAGAAGAACAACCTAGGAACTTTATGTTTGAGCGAATAAAGCGAATCGTGTTGATTCTAGTATTAGCCTTAGGCGTCTTGTAATTAATTGAATTCGATACTATTTGCAAACCTTGTAATGATGTTTGCTTGAATTACATTACTAATCATGAATGTGGTATGAATGTTTTGCCTAATCTTGTCAATTGTCTGTGAAAAGTGTTAATGCTAAAAAGCGTGCTAAGAAGGCTAAAAGGCAAAATGGAAAGAAAGCTAGAAAAGCAGTGGAAACCCAGGGAAGAACCTTGATGAGATAGGATATAGATGGATACCTTTTGGTCAAAAGGCTAATCGATCCTGTCCTCGATATGCTAAGACAATGCCCACTAGAAAATGGATGCCTCTTGGTAGAACTATCCCTTTAAGTGAACATACTTTGAATAGGTCAAATCGAACACCGATGTTGCATCTATTACTAATGATTCCATTGCCTCTATCTACGATTTAAATGTTTCCATTTACGATGTGGGTGTTCCAATCATTGTTACTAACCAAATGGAACCCATTCTTGCATGGGGATCCCAATTATCGATTATCCATTCTTATGCATGTTCAACTGCGGATCGTTCAAATCGTTACGTGGTACACGGACTCAGTTGTTCCAAGCATATATTTGGAGACGGTCGCGGCTCATGAACTTCGTGAGCAAATTCATCGGAGACGATTAGATTCGGAAATGATCATTTCGGTGCAATTATGGGTTATGGAGATTACGTTGTTGGTGATAGTGTTATCTCTAGAGTATACTATGTGGAAGGTCTTGGTCATAATCTGTTCTCTGTTGGTCAATTACGTGATTACGATCTAGAAGTAGCCTTGAAAAACATACTTGTTTTGTTAGAGAACTTGATGGTAAGGAATTGTTAAGAGGAACTCGTGGTTCAAATCTTTACACCATCTCTATCGATGATATGATGAAGTCTTCTCCAATTTGCTTGTTGTCAAAGGCTTGAAAACAAAGTCATGGTTATGGCATCGTCGTCTCAATCACTTGAACTTGGCACCATCAATGATCTCTCGAAAGGACTTAGTTGTAGGTTTACCTAGACTAAAGTATGAAAAGGATCATCTTTGTTCGACATGCCAATTGGGAAAAAGCAAAAGTATGCCCATAAACCCAAACCTACAAACTCAATTCTGAAGTTCTTCATACAATTCACATGGATTTATGTGGACCAATGAGAGTCTGAGAATATCTTTGGGAAGAAATATGTGTTAGTTGTGGTTGATGATTACTCTAGATTCACAGGGTCAAGTTCTTAAGGACAAAGGATGAAGCTCACGATATCATCATCAAACTCATCAAGCAGTGCGAGTTCGACTTAACAAAGCAGTCGAATTATCCGAGCAGACAATGGGGTGAGTTTGTTAACAAACAACTTAGTGAATTTTATGAAAGCGTTGGAATCGACCATCAAAGAAGTGTTCCACGAACTCCTCAACGAGCGGTGTAGTTGAAAGCAAATCGAACTCTTGTGGAAGCCGCTAGAACAATCTTGATTTACTCAAAGGTTCCAATGTTTCTCTGGGTGAAGCTATCGCCTTTGCATGCTACACAAAAATCGTTCCACGATTCACTTTGTTCATGGAAAAACTCCATATGAACTTGTCCACAACAAAAACCTAATATCTCTTTCCTTCGTGTGTTTGGTGCATTATGTTATCCAACTAATGAGGTCAAGACTTAGGCAAACTTAAAGCTAAAGCGAGACATTGGAGTATTTGTAGGGTATGCACCAAACAAAAGGGATACCGAATTTATAACAAAAGAACCGAAATATCATGGAAACAATTCACGTTCGTTTGATGGTGACCGGTCAAGCGGCTCTGGACAATCGATTCGGGACCCGCACTTCAAAAGCAGTCCTATTGGTTCATCCTTGTACCATTTCCTCCCAATGACTCCATATGTACCTCCATCGAAAGATGATTTAAGAAAATTGTTTGATCCTATGTTTGATGAGCAGTATGAGCCAAGTGCTAATGATCATCAATTCCTACAACGGGTGCTTCTATCCAAGTAAATGATGTTGATCCTTGATCTCAATATCATTAAGCCAAGAAGCGCTGCTTGATCACTCTGTCTCATCAACAAATCATCAATCATCAAGTGTACATCGGGGAATGGTATCGGTATCAACAATGAAGAAAATCCTTTGCTACTCATGAAGATGCTCCGTTTGAAAATATATTTGCACAGAATCATCCTCGAACCGTCTTCATCGGGAGAAGTCGATTCGACTACTTGGTTCCTCAACTACAACCACATGAACACCTCGGAAAATGGACTCACGATCATCCATTAGACAACATCATTGGAAATCCTCTCGTCCGGTATCCACACGGAAACAACTTGCAACGGATGCCTTATGGTGCTTCTTTAACTCTGTACTATCTAAGATCGAACCAAAGATGTTAAAACCGCCATGGATGAAGATAGTGGTTCAATGCCATGCAAGAAGAAATTCATGAGTTTGATCGACTTGATGTATGGGAGTTAGTACACTCCAGTTGTGCTATGATTATTGCTCTAAAATGGATCTTCAAAGTAAAACTTGATGAGCATGGTGATGTGTTAAAGAACAAGGCTCGATTGGTTGCTAAAGGATATCGTCAAGAGGAGGTATTGACTTTGAGGAATCATTTGCTCTGTTGCTCGAATCGAGGCAATCGAAATCTTCTTGGCTAATCTTGCTAGTAAGAACATGGTAGTCTATCGGATGGATGTAAAGGCGGCATTTACGAGCGGAGATCTTAAAGAAGTCGTCTATGTCGACCAACTGAAGGCTTTGTGAATCCGAGCATCCTACTCACGTTTATCGTTTGAAGAAGGCTCTATCGGTTTAAAGCAAGCTCCAGGGCATGGTATGATCGCTATCAAAGTTTCTTCTATCTCTTGGATTGACAAAGGCGATTGATCCAACATTGTTCACCGAAAGTCGAGCAAACATTTAATTCACGTTCAAATTTATGTTGATGATATCATCTTTGCCTCGTGACCCCAATGAGTGTGACCGTTTTCAAATGAAATGAGTTCAAAATTTCAAATGTCAATGATGGGACAAATGTCATTTTCTTGGGATTACAAATTTCACAAAGTCCGGAGGCATTTTCATAAATCAATCTAAATATGCAAATGAGATCTTAAAGAAATTTGGATTTGATTCAAGTGACCTGTTGACACTCCATGATTGATCGAACCAAACTAGATGAGGACCACTCGGGGATCATGATAGACCAAGCGAAATATCGTAGTATGATTGGATCACGATGTACCTCACTGCTAGTAGACCGGACATCTTGTTTCTTTGTTTGTATGTGTGCTAGATACCGGGCTAAGCCTACTAAAAAGCACCTTGAAGCGGTTAAGCGGGTCTTCGGTATCTCAAGGAACCATCAATATGGGACTTTGGTACCCAAAAGACACCGGTATGTCACTAACGACATATCGAGATCTTGATCATGCGGTGTCAAGATACTCGTCGAAATACGTGCGGAGGTGCTCGGTTTTGGGTGATAAGCTTGTGGTGGTCATCAAAAAGCAAATGAGTACTTCTATTTCCTCTGAGGCGGAATACATAGCCATGTCATCTTGTTGTGCTCAAATCCTTTGGATGAGATCTCAATTATCGACTATGGCTTTGTATTCAACAAAATCCTACATCTTGTGATAATAAAAGTGCTATTGCTCTCTCATGCAATAACGTTCAACACTCAAGAGCTAAGCATATCGACATTCGACATCATTTCATCGGGAACAAGTGGAAAAAGGTGTGGTGGAACTCTATTTTGTGAGGATGAATACCGGTTAGCGAGACATCTTCACCAAAGCTCTTCCAAGAGCGCTTTGAGTTTATTCTTCCACGACTTGGCATGAAAAGCCTTCAACGAAACACTCAAGCGTCTTGGGAGGAAGGCGAGGAGTAAAGGTCTATCTTCATCTATCTCTTGTAAATATCTATTCGAAAAACAAAATACAAAATTATAAAACCTTCAAAAATCAAATAGAAAAATATAAAACTTTCAAAATCCATAAAAATTTGAAAAATTGAAAAATCTTCAAAAATATTGTCAATTTGTCATGTTTTCTCGATTCGATAATATCTACGGTCTTTGTCTTTGTCATTCAAAGAATGACACGGGACTTTAGATGTTGTTAATTTTCATATTAAAAAAAAAAAAAAAATCAAAAAATATTTTTGGGAGAAAGAGAAACAATGGTTTATTGTCGATTCGAGCGATAACCGCTTTTCAAAGAAAAACGAGCCATACTTTTCATGTTTTCAAAATTCCATGCTCGATTCTATTAACATTCATCTGCTGAAAACTAAGCGCTTTTGAAAAATAACTCGGACTCTATTTTTGATAATCATCTGGACTTATTTGTCAAAATATCTATCTCTCAATCAACAACCTATGTCATTGATTGAGGGAGAATGATTTCAATTAAATTAAAAAGTTATTTGTCATTCAATTGTTTTCAAAAGATATTCATGCATGTTTAATCAATGGAGTTTAAAGTCTTAAAATCCGATCCTTATCTATTAAAACGCTTACATAATCAAGTCACAATTCTCCTTAAAAGCTTTCAAAATCAATTTAAATCTACAAGAGATCACAAATCTCAAAGGATTTGATAATTGTGATCGGGGAGAATTTGTGATTTAAATTGGTTTAAAGCGATAATTCGGTAAATGGTTTTATAAGGATGTACAAGCTCTCCTTCCCACATGTGCCAAACGATTTCAAATTTTCCATGCACATGTTGAGGGGAGCATCTATCTTAAACCACAATGATTTGAAACGTGATCATTTATCTCAATGTGCGGGTTCCTCTAGTATGTGCAAAACTCTTTTCAAACCTTGAGGCACATATTGAGGGGAGCAAAATTATGAAAACCTCATCCTTCCCAAAATGCTTTATCTACTTGATTTGATCGGGGAAGTGATGTTGATATCTTTAGAAAATGGTAATCAAAGAAGTTAATTCTTCCTCTTGCCTCCGTGTGCAAAACGATCTCAAACATTTGATGCACATGTTGAGGGGAGCACTTGTTCTAAAAATATCAAAAACAATTCGGTACAAAATGCTTTGATAATATATCACAAGTATCTGGATTGATTTTCAAATGGTTTTCAATTGGTTCAAATGGCGGATGAACAATACCAAATAGACCGACCAAATTTACTTTATGTGCGGTGATATAAGGATGATAAGGTTAGGTATTTGTTCCCATGATCCGCCGAGCGGAGGGATCTACCGAGGACAATCCACTAGTTAGTGTAGAAGTCCTTAGGTATGATGATAAAAGGAGAAAAATGAGATATGGGAAGAGTGCGGATGAGGCGAGCTAGTCTTGGAACAAACCCAACAAGGTTCTAGCTATGAAGTCTCGGTAAGCTTGAGGGGTTGAAGAATGAAAAAGAATTGAATGAGAAAGGGTGAAAAGAAATAGCCCTCCATTTATTCAACCATAGGGGCGAAACCGGGTACAATTCATATACTCTTGATGGTAACATTGGTATTGAAGACAAGGCGTCATGGACCCGGTGGCGCTCTGCACTACAACTTCCCAAACCACTCAAGTTCCTCTTATAAGGGCTTGTTTCATTCTCACGGGAACCTACATAATCTATCGACTTTCTCTTAGAGATTGTTGATATTGAAGAAGGAGACCCTCTCCTAGTCTCCGACACGGGATCCAAATATGCACATATTGAGTCTAGAGCCACGAGATCATCAATAAATCTCATTAGGACACTTTCAATGAAGACTCTCTGTTTCACACAATGTGGAAGAGATTATATCTTGAGTCCTCGCATTATCCTTGTGGTATTGCGGAACATCCGAGTGATATGCAAACATATTCACAATGAAGATGGAAAGCCTTACGGAGCCAACATCAAACAAGCTCACGGTGGGTGGCATGTGAGATCTATCAAATAGATCAACCATGTGACAAGCGAGCGAAAACAATGGGCGATTCAATCTTTTGAATCAATCACGGTTCGAGTTATGGATTGACGGATACCTTTGAAAAACCGGTCGTTGTGCTTAAAACTCTTTTCTTTAGCAAATCGACCGTGTGCGGATATTTCAAATCAAAAGGTGTTTTATGATTGATAATTGATGTTCATTAAAACCTTCGTTGTATTGCAAAAACAATTTCTATTGAGCAATACGATTGTTTTCAAATATCTTTTCATCAATCGGTGAATTTCTATTCATTTGGTTCACTCACTCCGTGTTGTCTTCTTTGAGGCGTTCGGTTTGAGAACGACTAGAAGCATTGCGAAACCACATCAAGGAAATTCTTGAATTATACGATCACGAGCGGTGCTTGTCTTGATCAGCGAGGAACCGTGGGCGTGTACCTCGATTCAACGAAAGTGATCAAAGACACTTTCGTGCGATTTATTGCTAAGCTGTTGTATGCGGTCGTCCTCGTTTGCGGTGATCGAATGAAGCGGTCAATCCATAGCCGCATGCTCACTTAACACATTCATCTCAAAAGAAATCATGATTAGTGCATCAATGACTCGATATTTTCACTCCATGCTTACGCTTTCTGCTGCGCCAATATCATGAATCAGCGAAAGCTTCCGCTACTCGATGAGAAGATATCATGATCCGAATGTGAGCATGTCGGTCCGAAAGTCACAACATCACATAATACCAACACCACAATGGATGTCTCGAGATTTTGTTGGTGATGATCTCAAAAGCGGCTTAAAATTATTATCACGTGGATCGATAAAGACCTCCACTTGGATTAACCAAACATGCAATGAGTGGAATCAATGACTACGAGCTTGAACAAAGTACTACATCAAGAATGCAAGAACAATTGTTAATGTAATATCTGTTTGTATTCAATGTAATTTTAGTATATGTTTGAGGTGACCTCCTTAGGGAGATTGTTAGGAATTAGAAATTCCGGTATTAAAGAGTCGGTCACCTCAAGTATATGTAATCGTTAAGCTCGTAGTCGTAGTTCTTTTAAGTTAAGTAGTATTTAGTTTAGTAACACCGTGGAGGACAGACGGGTCTTTACCAGCTGTATGCACGATCCATGACCCGTTGTGTGGCGTTTTATTGTAAGACTATAAATACTCTCTACCTTCCAAGGTAGAGTTGGAGCTCATAATAAAATTTTCTTTCTCTCACTAAAGTTCCCTAAACCTCTAACTTTCTCTCTAGAACTCACCTTTATCGCCCACTTTGTGTTATGGTTTGATGTGTATGTGAAATCAATATCCTGACTTCTAAGGGTAAAAAAGCATTACGAAGAAGGAAAAAATGCGGGAACGGTGAAAATGCTTAGTCGAATCAAAGTCTAGTGACATCCACGCATGCGACAATATCCGCACGCGGTGAACATACTAGGCTGGGGACTTGATGACGTATAGTATGTATAACGAGCCTACTGGGCCCAATACACACTATACATACATTGGGCTCGAGCCCATGATGACAAACCATGGGCCTATAGTAAGTCCATGACTAAATTGGCTATGGTCCGAACCTTAAGGCGCTCATAGAGATACATAGCAGGTGAACCTTCAACCGTTAGACCTCTCGGCGTCCGCGTCTCATGATTAACACGGAACCCTTGTCCGCCAGGGTCCGGCTCGATAACAACCACTATATGTGAGAATCTAGGAAGTTTGGTGACAAACCTCGCCTATAAAGGGCTCTAATCCCCATACAAGGTACAATAACTTTTCTCTCATAATAACACACATACTCTTGCTTTCCTCTCAAGAATGTGTACTTACTCACGCCAAGTCTAATCGTGGGGTCCGTCCCCACGTAAGACTAACAGTTTACCTCTGTCTGGGGAATCTTACTCAAACTACTTGGATTAGTACAAGATCAACCCATCAAAGGCTTGTTGGCTCGGTCAGACAAACTATACTCGGACCCATTATAATCGATCGCACAAATTGTACTAACATGAGCTCTTTTACATTTTATCATTTTCTTTTGCTTTCAATTCTTTTACTCAACTTGAGAACACAATGTAAATATTCCATAAAAATTGAGTCATAAAACTAACATACCTACCAACATGAAAATAAATGTGTTAAAACAAAATATTTAATGATATTGTGTTGCAATTTGATCTCATAAAATAGTCATATATTGTTGATATTTTATACCCATGTTGTTAAACCTCTTCACCAAATTATAAGCTATCACTATCAATTAACTAACAATGATAAGATTAAGAAGAAAAATAATAATATACTTAACATTGTTATTGGAAAAATTCAATGTTCATGCTCAAATAAGCATGCTAAAATTTGATTTATGAATGATTTATATATTATTATTGTTTGAAAAACTCTTGTGTTTGAGCATTCCATATTATCATATTTAATATTTTTTATTTAGAAAAAATTAATGACAATTTTTAAACGTATTGTCAATAGTAGTGGAAAAGTCAAAAAATATATATAATACAAAATGAAAATAGAACCAAAGCGAGAAAAAACTAAAGTAAAACAAACAAAAATAAAAAATAAGAAAAGTTAAAAGACATTAAGAGGTAGTAAGACTTCCATACGCATCTTGTTGGGTATGATTTGAGACTCGACCATCTAAAAATCACGTTGTTTACGTGTGGTATGTAAATCGGTTTAGAAATGGGATGACAATGGTTTTGTTGTTTGGTTTCCGTGTTGAGCAGCAAGGACCCGATGCGATTGATCTTGATCAAAAGTTCGGGTAACACTTAAACAAGAACTATACTACAACGCTATGAGGCAAGATGTTACCCAAGTGTTTAAAACTTGTGAAGTTGTGTGTGTTGCTCTCCTTTAATAGAGATGCTTGTAGGTTTTAGAGATAAACCCTTTGAGGATGATCAATGGCCACTAGAGAGTTTGGTGTTGATCATCAGAGAACGACAAGGAGGACATGTGTCATTCATTCTTTAGCTCGTAAATAGTGGTGCTTGTCGTGCGTCCCACAATCTGATGTCGGATGGTACATCTTAACCGCTAGTGACGATTGAGGAGCGATAATATTGTCTTACTCATTCGGGCTGAGAGGTTTTCTAGGCGAGGCATGGCACAGGATTTAAGTCGTGCTTTAATCAAGTGTTAATGGGCTTTGGTAATGGGCTTGATTCGAGTGTGTGATTAGTGGGCTTGGGCCACTAATATTGATCGCTATTAAGTCCCCAAGTCTAGTATTTGATCATGCATGGATATGATGTTGTACTTTGTGCCGAGTCCCTCGGTTAGTGCGGCCTTACTAGGGTTCTTTCTCGGGCCTTTCGTTTCGGGTCTCTCTCATATTTGTCTTTTTGATTCGGACTTTTACCTCAATCGGGGTTGTAATGAGTTGGGAAAGGTTTGTAGTTGATGTTTTATATGGAAGTGTAGGAATATCTGTTTGGGTTTATTCGCTATCTTTGGGATTTGTGGCGTCATCGACATTTCTTGACGATGTGTATAACTTGTCCTTTCGATTATACGTGATGTGTGTGTTGGCGTTAGTTGTACTCGCGCCTTTGCGGGGTGTTTATCACGCTCTTTATTAAATGTACTTTGACTCGGTGGGTGTTTGCCAAGTTTAACTCGTTGATTCGTTTTCTTTTCCTATAAATAGGGCTAGAAAAGGTAGGAGGTTCTGACGAGGGAGGTTACGATTTGAAACAATCACGCTCTTTCTCCCATTTTTTCACATCTCTTTCCAAACCCTAAAACTTCTTTCTAGAAGATTTTTCATAGGTTTTCCTTGTATTTTTTCTGAAGGAATTTGTCTTCTTTCATTTTTGTGGTATAAGATGAAGACTAGTCGTTTTGATGGCGAAGACATTTGTGGCTGGGATCCTTTACCCATGTATGGGGTTGGATATGGGCAGCACTCCTTTCTATCCTGTCTAACATTGACATCCTTTGGGTGTACTTAAATCCGGTGGAGTTTTGCAAGTGATTATTTGGATGGAAGGCGTGGAGGGTCTTGCATCGGACTTTCAGGCATCTTTCTTTAAGTCATGTCGGGATGATTTTGTCGTCTTGATGAGTAACTTAAATGCTACACCATTTTTGGAGGTGGGAGTTTTCATCTTTGCGGCGGACTTAAATGTTGCATCGCTCTTCTAGTCGCCATTGGTTGGAACTAACCATTGATGTATTGAAGCGTGGGTTGGTGGTCACTTAAGTAACCTCTAGTAGATTAGGGACGAGGTTGTTATTCTCTTTGCCTTGGAGGAACAACCACTGTTTTGTCAACCGACCGCGATAGGGATGTCGACTATTGTTAGGAATTAGAAAATTCCGATATTGAAGAGTCGGTCACCCCAACTATTATCTAGCATAAGTTAGCTCGTAGACTTATCGTTAGTTACGTATTTATGTAGTTATTTAGTTAGTCGATGGCGTAAAATAGTTTAGTGCAACACCGTGGAGGAAGGTCGGGTCTTTACCCACTGTATCCACGATCCACGAGGCCGTCGGGAGGTCGTTTAGTTTGTAACCTATAAATACCCTCTACCTTGCAAGGTAGAGGTTGGATATTCTTTGGTAATCTAATATTCCACAAGTTTCTCTCACTAGAATGTCCCTCTCTCTCTCTCTAAAACCATCTATGTGCTCATTGTGTTAATGTTATGATGTGTATGTGAAATCAATATCTTACAATTGGTATCAAGAGCCATGGTTAGATCATATCTTACACATCTTTGGATTTCTAGTGGTTTTAGGTGGTTTTGAGTTTGAAAAAGTTTAGTGGTTTTGCATCATTTGGTTGATTTCTTGTGTTAAAGTTTGAATTTTGTTAGTACTTTTATGTTTAGAATCATCACAAGTGTTTAGGTTTTCATTTGGTAAGCTTGAATCATCTTGGTTGGGTTGTTTTGGATTGAAAAGTGATGTTTATATGGTTTTCAAGCTAGCGACTTAGCTCACGGAGTAGTTTCTTGTTAGCGACTTGCTTCACATTTTTTAGCGACTTACGGTGTTGGAGCTAGCGAGTTAGATCTAGCGAGTTAAAGTACAAGTAGTGGACTCTCCACTACAGTAGCGACAGTGGTAGCGACTTGATGCATGGCGAGTTGCTCTTTAGCGACTTGCATCGTTAGCGACTTGTGTGGCAATTCTTGCCGAAATTTTGCTAGCGACTTGAGTGTTAGCGAGTTACTACTTAGCGACTTACATCTGGCTAGCGACTTGGAACTCTAGCGACTTGGCATGGTAGCGAATTAAGTGTTGGCGACTTGGTGTAGTATCTTCTAGCGACTTGGGATTAGTGCTATTTAGTTGGTAGCGAGTTGATTCTAATTCTCTAGAGACTTGGGGAGTAATTCATAATAACACAATGTCAGTCATCATGGATCCTTTAATCACCAAAGTACTTGCTCTCTATGACATAGCACAGAATTGTGAAACAGAATGCCTATCTGAAAGCCACACACTTAATGATTCAGTATCGATCAATCAGAACAACTCAAATAAGTCACTCTTAATGTCTTCAGATGATGCTAAGAATGTGGAATGCACCAGTGAGCCGTTTCAACATCTCAGTCAGCTTCTCAAATTACTCTTATCAACAACCATGGATCGAACAAGTTGTGCCATCCTTCGTCAGGATTTTCCCACTTTAACAAGAACTGTTTTGCTTAACCTAGAACGGCTGAGGTTTCAAATTACCAAAGAAAAGCTCTCAACGGATGATTCTCATGCTGCTCTCCAAACCATCTTCAACCAATTTCACCACTTACAGGAAGAATACTCCTCGATTTTGATAACATCATGGTGGAATGTCTTTCAAAAAGCACAGGAATGGAAATTCATGAGTTCGAAACTCATTTATTCAACTTATGAGTAATATGGAAACATACATCGAGGAAGCGCAAAGAGAATAACAAGTGAAGGAATTGAATGAGTGTCAAGAATGTCCATGGAACAATGATGACGTGTCATGCTTGATCCAGTTGAACTAGCGAAGACACGATTGCGAGAATCTCGGTTGTGATGGAAAAGGATGAAGAAAACATCAACGATCTCAAATTCTCGAGTCGAGAAAAGGTATCAATCAACAAGGTACACTTATCGATCACACAAATTCTCACAAAAGGTACATGACTCTTATCACGAACATAACAATGTGGAATCAATCTTTGTTTTATGCGAATCTAATGCAAGTAACATGATTGAAAAAGGGTATATGATGAGCTTTCAAACAAATTTTCAATTCTTGAAAAACACTTGTATCTCTTTGCAAATTGAAATACAACATAAGAATGAAATGTTTTATGCAAAAAAGCGATTGTAGTAATATGGAACTTCGAATTTAGAAATTTTTGAAATTAATCGGTTAAAATCCAGATTCGGGACAAAGATTCGACCATAAGTAATCGAAATCGCTTCTTTCGAAGCCCGAAATATATTTGTCATGAGATGAGTGATACACTAGAATCTAGGAATTACGAACTAGCTCTATGTGTGTCCAACCTTCTAAGAGAAAATGAGCATTTAAGAAAGAACCTTGAGGAAACAAACTCTAAGTTAGTCAATCAATCTAACTTCTTGATGAAAGATATTGATGACCTCAAAGCACAAATTCGGGATAAGAGCTTCAATATTGTTGCCCTAAAAATGAGCTCGGGAAGTATGTTGGAAATAGGATGAGCGCTAAGTCGCAAAACCTTCAACTTTGGGAAAGTCAGCGGTTCGAAACCACTTGAAACAAGCAGTTATTAAACAACCTAATGCCTTTAGGTGCGAAAGAGCTAAACCATTGAAATCTAAGCTTACATCCCAAGTTGATAATAAGTACATTTTGTCAAAACCGGTCACTTCATTGCCTAGTTCGGATATGATGAATCCCAAGCATAGGACTAATGAACATCACCCACAAATCGAAATGCTATAAGCAACTAGGTATCATGCAAAACATAGTCGACGGATCAATCCCTAAGAAATTCTCGATCACAAAAGACAAATAGTCAAAACAAGGGTGTGCACTCATTTAGTTCAACTCACTGTGGCTTCAAATGGATTCCCAGGTAGATTATTTAAGTTTACTGGGACTTAAGCGAACTTACATCCCTAGATCATGCCTCGAATGGATTCCTCACAGGTAAACTTTTCAAGAATGTAGAGCCTAATAGGATCTCCATTAATGATAAGTCATAGTATCTTGTGATGCATCCAAATGTGAGACTAATCATGTCACTAACTCTTCTATGTACAAATCTACATGTCACTAACTCTTCTATGTACAAATCTACATGTGCTTCGGTACAATGTGCTCTCGATCTTTTCGGTACAATGCTCAACTCAATCGGGAACTTCATGACTTGGTTCCCATCGAAATGAACATAGCTCATTCGGGAGCTATAGCGTGCAACGATTGATGCACTACTTACTTTGACTCCTATTCATCATTGAATCGGGACTCGTTCATCCATATCTTTGTATAAATCGAGTTTTTTTAAAAAAAAAAAAAAAAAAAAAAAATTTATCTGTTTAAATTCTTTAATTGTACAATTTTATCACGTTTTCCTATCTAATAAAGAATATTTTCATTATTATCGATAACATCTACGGTCCTAGAAATGTCATTCAATAATGGCACGGGATCATAGATGAAGTTCGAACAATTGAAATATTCTTGTTTCCATTATCGGGGTAAACTTATGTCAATCAATGTTCTTTGATGAACTTGATTGAGGGAAGCTATGTATATGTTTTTTCTTGACTATCTATGCCATTGGCTTACGTGTTGGTTATAATGCTTGCTCGTTTGCATGTTGAGGTCGTGTCTTGCCTCTGTAACTATCGGGTTATGGTTTTGTTGGTTGTGGTCGTATCTTGCTCATAGGATTATCATTGTGTACCTTCGTATTAAGTGCCTAGTATTAAATGCTTATTGGTCTAAATGATTAATTTATTCATGTTGATCATTGTGATAATCTATGCTAGCGACTTAGTCTATATTCTGTGTTAGCATCTTACCACTCCTTCCTCAAAACCATAGGGACCAAACTTGTCTAATATGTGAATGATGTGTTGCACTAGTGTTTTACCTCTCATTCTAAAACCACGAGGACCAAATGTGTCATAGTGCCAAAGTTAGTTTGAATACCCCTAGCGTATTACCTGATCTCTTCTCAAACAAGTTTCCTTTTTTCTATCTCTCGTTTTTTTTCTCTCTCTTCGTATAATTGCTCTACCTAGCGACTTAGCAAGAGGTTTGTCTCGAATCACTCTTATCTTAGCTCTCTTAGCGTTTGTGTTGTGTTTCTAACTTGTCACGTTTACAGTTGAGCGTGCATCTAGTGTCTTGTATTTGTTGGATTCCTCTTAGGTTCGAAGGGTTGATGATTATTATGATTGCATATATTCTAAGTGTTGGTGCATTATTTTGTGATTGTTGTATATGTTACCATGAAAGGATAATGATTGTTTGGTGGATTGGGTGGTTTGCTGTTGAATTTTGAGTGTTCTTGGTGGCGAGTTAAATTGTTCTTGGTAGCGACTTAGTGCAAATGTTCTTCATAGCGAGTTAGTGTTCAAGTTAGCGACTACGTTTACATAGCGAATTAGTTCACTAAATTCTAGCGACTTGGTTAGCGAGTTAGTAGTTAGCGACTTGTATTTACAAGTTAGCGAATTAGTTACCTAGCGACTTAGTTGGTTGTTTTGTAGCGACTTGGTTAGCGAGTTAGCGATTAGCGACTTGTATTTACAAGTTAGCGAATTAGTAACCTAGCGACTTAGTTAACGAATTGATAGCGACTTGGGTGTGTTTCTTGTTCATGGCGACTTGACTTTACATGCTAGCGAATTAGCATAGCGACTTAGAATGCTAATCTTTTAGCGACTTATGCGTGGCTCTAGATGACGACTTGTCTTTACAAGTCGCAACATTGTTCACTTTCATGTTGAGAATTAGTATTAGGGTCAAGGATTATTAAAATGTTCAAAGGTCTTTGTGCTAAAGATGATCTCACTCTCTCGACACTTAGGATCTCTTATTCGACTTGTTGAATCAACATACTCTATGTAATCTGTTATGACATCTCTGTTTAGGCAAAAGGTACTTGGCTTATCTCACGATTGCCAAATGTTACTTTTGCCTCATACATATTGTTATATCACTTTTACATGTGTATCTTGGCTCATGTCATGATCTCTTTGAAATGCACTCTTTTGCCCTTTAAATCACTTATATGCTCGTCATGTAATTATTTATCTATATGGTATACTTCATTGAAATATCTCAATTATGAATGGTATCATATATTTGAAAGTTGTCATGTATTTGTAATCTATGCCTCTCTATCTTTCTCTGTATGTGTTTTGGGGACTCCTTACGAGTTACTACTTCTATGCCATAAGGGTGCTCTCAATGTTGTCTCACTTACCATTTATCATCTAACTTTGTTCCCATTCATTACTATTGATTGTATGATTACTCGAATATCAATGGCAAGTTCAATCGAGAAAAGAGCTACCCTTGGCATCATCCAAAGTTCTCTCGAGACGAAGAAATCCTTCCCGAGTCAATGGGCGATATCGGAAAAAGCAAGCGTTATGTGGACTTACAAAAGCTTCAACATAATCCGATACTCAAAGTTTCTATTGACATCCTCAAAACACAAACTTCTTTGGAGCTATTACCAAGCAATGCTCAATTCCTCCATTTACATTCAACAGTTGGAACACCATTCAATGGGACAAAATCACATTCGATACTCTTGCATCTTTGGATGATATGGAGTTCACAATTGATTACGATATTACGAGCAAGGCTCTTGGAATCACACCATGTAACCACGACTTTCGTTACGAATCTCCACAGTCTTGACGACTTGATTGTCTTTCTTATTGGATTGGGTTATCGAGCGACATTTCAAGAGCATCGACATCATCATTTGGACACATGTATCAACCACGGAGAGCCATTACGACAATTACGAACTTGTGCTTATCGGCAAAACATCGGGGTTCGATAAAGTGAGAATCCCTATCTTGCAAATCCTATGGGGAATCGTTAATAGGGTTGATGTGAATGTATCGGATCGAATTTGGGAAGAATTTTCGTTATCAATGAACACATTCATATCGTGAGTCAATTTCGAACAAAGCTCAAGGCGAAAAAGCAGAACAAGCTTGTAATTCCCGCATCGATTCTCTAAGCTTGTTATCCGGCACTTACAACAAACTCACAAATTCAATCCTAGGGTGAATCAACTCTACATAAAATTTGAAGAAGAATATGTCTTGGGAAACCTAAAATATGTTCCTAGAGGTGTGGTCAATGAAATATTTGGTTTGCCAATTCACGATTGTCTTCTCACGAGAAGATATCAAGAAGACGGACTACTTCAAGCAATACAAGAAAAAGCAACCAAACTCTCTGCGATGTCACACCTCTCTCTACAACCAAACGCTCCCATGACCAAGTCGACCTCACAAGCATCCTATGCCTCTCTTCCTAAAAGAGGCGTGAAAGGTCTCATGATCGAACACCAAGACACCACATCCAAGAAGCGAAATGTTAAAAGGAAGAAAGTGGAGAAGGAAGCTGGTAAGAACGAGACACCAAGGGATGCTACCGGGTTAGCGATGAAGATGATCTTGATCGCAACTTGGACCACATCCAAGAAGCAAAATGTTAAAAGGAAGAAAGTGGAGAAGGAAGAGCTGTAAGAACAAGATCGACACCAAGGGATGCTACCGGTTTAGCGATGAAGATGATCTTGATCGCAACTTGGAATTGACAAAGCCTTGAAAGTCGAATGTGAAAGCTCCGGTGGGTGGAATTGTGTTAAGAGAACCCGCTCAACTACCTCAACAAACAAACCCAATTACACTTGACAAGGGTAAAGGAGTTGCAAGTGTTGAACAAACAAAATTGCTCTCATCTTGTTAACTATCTCATCATCTCCATCAAGCACCACAAATCCATATGAGTGAAGAAGAAAGATTCATCTCATGCAAAGAACAATGCTGGTGGTCAAGGTGCACGAAACATTTAAGGAATCTCTTACACTTGGTGAGACTCAATCGGCTTGAATGTTGACACTTTGTTACAAAAAAGGCTCATGGAGAGAACCTTGAGACAAGATCGATGAGACCTTGAAGATGGATGAACCAAATCGTCTACTAACTCTCTATCCTCACTTAAGAATCTTGATGAAGATTTTTCTTTTGGTGATCAATTCATTAATGACAAATCCTTAGATTACGCACAATCCATGTATAATGTCGGTATTCATCAAGATCGTCTACCATTCCTCCAATGACGCATCTTCACTATCAACTGCACTTCCACCTCCCCCCTACTCAATCAATCAAACACCACCAACAATGTCACCAACTCGAACCCGTCATTACAATTGCGGATGAAGTGGCTCCACCGACTTCCCTCCATGATTCTCACCTCGATCAACTCTTGGATAAAACCATTAAAAGGATAGATGCTGGGAAGGCAACTTCCTAAATCTGTTGATTCTCGGTGGATCGTGTCTATAGATTGGAGCACCTCAACTTCAATGAAGCGATTCTTGCCGCTATTGAAGGAGAAGTCAAGGATCTTTGTGGAATGGGCTATGGAGCTCCACTTCTTAGGCGATTCAAGGACCTCCCATCTCCGATATGAGGCGACTACGTGTGAAAGGATGTATGAAATGAAGAGGACAAGCATGAGGTTCACGATAAACTCTATGAGGCACTAGAGGAATCCATTAAATTCGACAATGATGAGCGGTTTATGATTGGCGTGGGGAAAAAGGAGCTAAAAAGAAAGGAGAACGATTGTGATGGAAACATTGATGAAGAACATGAATGATCCTCCTCCACCTCCGCCACCAGCGGGGCGCTGGAACCTCTGGAGCTAGTAATCCTTCTCGACAACCATCACACCTCCACCACAACCACCATCATCACCGCCAAAACCTTCTAATCAATCGGGTCCTACAAAGATCGAGAATACTATGAAGAAATCTGCTGCATGGACGACGGTTGACTCAAGGTTCATGTCCACATCCACCTCAATTCACGATGATCAAATAGTTCACGAAGAGTCGCAAGTCATGGTGACTCGAAACCGGATGAAGATGATGCGTCGTGAAAGCATATTCCAAAGCCATCGGAAGATTGGTTTGACACTTACATGGTGGGAATCGCACTAGCACATCGGTAGCACCTTCAAGAGACACAATTCAAAGGCGCATTGTGGAAGATAGACCTCCTTCTCGGAACCCACATGGACCATCCAGTCGACTCTATGATTCGACAACAATTGGGCATCGGTTATCACCAATAATTATGAAGTTCGGTGAAGACTCTCTTACGCACTACTGGTGATATGGGAAGTTTTATTAGATGGTTTTGTGAGCGGAAGAGTATCTCATCCATAACTCCAAGAGATCTAGAAGGACAAGCTTACGAAATTGTCAAAGTCTTCCATTCGATGCAAATCATCTTCAATATCGGATGGAAGAATGTCATAAGATGTTAAATGACCAAGTCGGTGAGCAAATCGATCGCTTCAATGTCAACAAATCTCTTCCTCTTGGTGGTGAACACGGTCGGATAACCATTCGGTGAATTCTTCTTCAATCACGACTTGGACTATCGTGTGCTCGCTCTGCTGAAAGAAGGCTGCTCTATCAATATCAAAGATGAAAGCGCAACCTACTACGATCGGGGCTTGAGCAGGATGGTTCTGATCAGTGCAGGCAAATGAAGAACAAAAGTATGATATTGCGACTTCTTATGGTATTTCTCCTTTGGTGGTTCAAAAGAAGAAGTTCTACATCGAAAGACATGGTGGCGATAAAAGGCGCTTGATGATGTCGGATCAAAGCTACAAATCTTAAGTGTTGTTAGTGTAGAGATCTTCCTATCTATGGATATGAGTACTTGAAGAAGATTGTCCTTAAAGAGTGACTTCAAAGTGTATACTATTGAAGAGCGACTTCAAACATCTTACGCCAAATGATTTGAAGATCTCTATCTCTTAAATCTTCAAGGACACCTTGAGCACTTACATGTCCGTGAGAAAAGGCCCTCTCTGCGGTTGTCACTCTTTGGATCGGGGCTTAGTCATTCGTAAGCGAGTTGAGGACTTTCGACTTGGCATTGAAAGCTACCAAACCGGGATCAACCTTACAAGTCCTCAATGGAATGCAAGCGGGCATGAATTTCATCGAGAATACAAAGTCCTTGACACCCCTAGAGCCGTCATCTTCACCGGCGGATATGGATCTCGTATGCTTATCGTCTATGTGAACTCTACAAGTTTAGTGATGATGCGCTCAAATTGGTGAAGAAGAACTTGACACAGTGAAAAGCCAAACTTGATATGAAATCTTGGGTTAAAACTATGTTTTGGATGATGATGGCGTGAAGAGATGTGAACACTTCATTCTTTGCAATCGGGCGAAGACTCAAGACACGAAGGATCTTCCATGACCTTGAAAGTTTTGTTGGTGGAAGGCTTCGTGATGGTCACTACAAACTTCTTGAGAGGATGAATGAAGACTTCTTGGGATCTTGTTTATGGTGTGTCGTTAACTATGTGTAATATGTGGTGTAATAAATATGAACAAGCTGTAATACATGTAATAGTGCTAGGATTTGTCTTGTGGTTTCCCTTGTAAAAGGAAACATATGTGTTGTCCATTTTGATCATATAAAATCGGACACATTTTCTCCTACAAATATTTTACCTCATACATAGTTAAATCACTTGAGATCCAAAATCTCAAAGGATTTAAGATTTTTGATCGGGGAGAAAATGTGATATAAATATGAAAGATGTTAAAAGATAAGATGACCAATTTTGTGCAAACTTCTCTCTTATATGTGCTAAACAATTTTGAATCTCGAAGCATATATTAAGGGGAGAACTCTCTTTGCAACTCAAGTCATCGAGTACACAACACTTAAATCTTTGCAAAATTCAACTTTAAATGTTGTTAAGGTACCTTGATCATATGGCTTCTAATCCTTTGATGATAAAGGGTTCCCTCTAGTATGTGCAAAACTCTTTTCAAACCTCTAGGCACATATTGAGGGGGAGCAAATTCATGGAAACCTCATCCTTCCCGGAAATGCTATACCTACTTGATTTGATGAGGGAAGTGATGTTGATATCTTTTAGAAAATGGTAATCAAAGAAGTTAATTCTTTCTCTTGCCTCCGTGTGCAAAACATTTTCAAATACTTGATGCACATGTTGAGGGGGAGTTCTCGTTCTAAAAATATCAAAAACAATTCAGGTACAAAATGCTTTGATAATATATCACAAGTATCTGAATTGATTTTCAAATGGTTTTCAATTGGATCCAATGGCAGACGAACAATACCAAATAGACCGACCAACTTTACTTTATGTGCGGTGATATAAGGATGATAAGGTTAGGTATGTGTTCCCATGATCCGCGAGCGGAGGGATCTACCGAGGACAATCCACTAGTTAGTGTAGAAGTCCTTAGGTATGATGATAAAGGAGAAAAATGAGATATGGGAAGAGTGCGGACTAAGGCGAGCTAATCTTGGAATAAACCCAACAAGGTTCTAGCTATGAAGTCTCGGTAAGCTTGAAGGGTTGAAGAATTAAAAGAATTGAATGAGAAAGGGTGAAAACAAATAGCCCTCCATTTATTCAACCTTAGGGGCGAAACCGGGTTCACTTCATATACTCTTGATGGTAACATCGGTATTGAAGACAAGGCGTCATGGACCCGGTGGCTTGCTTGCACTTCAACTTTCCAAACCACTCAAGTTCCTCTTAAAGGACTTGTTTCATTCTCACGGGGAACCGACATTATCTATCGACTTTCTCTTAGAGATGGTTGATATTGAAGAAGGAGACCCTCTCCTAGTCTCGTCATAGGATCCAAATATGCACAAATTGAGTCTAGAGCCACGAGATCATCAATAAATCTCATTAGGACACTTTCAATGAAGACTCTCTGTTTCACACAATGTGGAAGAGATTATATCTTGAGTCCTCGCATTATCCTTGTGGTATTGCGGAACATCGAGTGATGTGTTTACATATTCACAATGAAGATGGAAAGCCTTACGGAGCCAACATCAAACAAGCTCTGGTAGGTGGCATGTGAGATCTATTATATAGATCAACCATGTGACAAGCGAGCAGAAACAATGGGCGATTCAATCTCTTGAATCAATCACAGTTCGAGTTATGGATTGCGGATACCTTTGAAAAACCGGTCTTTGTGCTTAAAACTCTTTTCTTTAGCACATCGACCGTGTACTCATTTTCAAACCAAAGGTATTTTATGATTGATAATTGATTTTCAATAAAACCTTCGTTGTATTGCAAAAACAATTTCTATTGAGCAATACGATTGTTTTCAAATCTCTTTTCATCAATCGGTGGACTTAAAATTATTTGGTTCACTCACTCCGTGTTGTCTTCTTTGAGATGTTCGGTTTGAGAACAGCTAGAACATTGCGAAACCACATCAAGGAAATTCTTAGGAATCCTATACGATCACAGGCGGTACATGTCTTGATCAGCGAGGAACCGTGGGCGTGTACCTCAATTCAGCGAAAGTGATCAAAGACACTTTAAATGCGATTTATTGCTAGCTTGTTGTATGCGGTACACCGGCGTTTGCGGTGATCGAATGAAGCGGTCAATCCATAGCCGCATGCTCACTTAACACATTCATCTCAAAAGAAATCATGATTAGTGCATCAATGACTCGATATTTTCACTCCAAGCTTACGCTTTCTGCTGCTGCCAATATCATGATTCAACAAATGCTTCCGCTACTACGATGAGAAGATATCATGATCCGAATGTGAGCATGTCGGTCCTAAAGTCACAACATCACATAATACCAACACCACAAAGGATGTCTCGAGATTGATGATTCTTGATGATCTCAAAAGATGGCTCTATTTATTATCTCATAGATCATTAATGACCTCCTCTTAAAGTACAAATCATGCGGACTTTGAAGTTGCACTACTTATGCACAAAGATCACGATGTTGAAGTTGTTTTGTCTCGAGCTCAAGAACAAAGTCAAGTATTGAATGCTAGGATCGAAATGTAAAACACAGGGTGACCTCCTTAGGGAGATTGTTAGGAATTAGAAAATTCCGGTATTGAAGAGTCGGTCACCCCAACTATTATCTAGCATAAGTTAGCTCGTAGACTTATCGTTAGTTACGTATTTATGTAGTTATTTAGTTAGTCGATGGCGTAAAATAGTTTAGTGCAACACCGTGGAGGAAGGTCGGGTCTTTACCCACTGTATCCACGATCCACGGGCCGTCGGGAGGTCGTTTAGTTTGTAACCTATAAATACCCTCTACCTTGCAAGGTAGAGGTTGGATATTCTTTGGTAATCTAATATTCCACAAGTTTCTCTCACTAGAATGTCCCTCTTTCTCTCTAAAACCATCTATGTGCTCATTGTGTTAATGTTATGATGTGTATGTGAAATCCAATATCTTACAGAGTAGTAAAGATTGCTTTGATTCGATGATCCACCTTAGATGTAACATCGTTTAAGGTTGAATGTGTACTATGTTAGGGGAGTGACATCCCCTTCAGGCATTGTTAATAGGTAGGAACCATTGTCGTTTGCCTGACAAATGATGTATAACCCTTCCCAATTGGGAGCGAGCTTGCCCTGACCTGCGTCCTTACTGGCCTCATTTCTTCGTATTACATGATCGCTAGGTCTGAAAGACTCTGGGCGAATGCGTTTGTTGTAATACTTTACCAATTTTTTTAGAGTGTGTCAGACGAATTGCGCCCAGATCGCGCTTTTCCTCGGCTAGTGCTAGGTCCAGCCTGAGGGAGTCTTCGTTTTCATCCTCGTTTACCATAACAACTTTTATGTTTGAATAAGCATTTCAACATGTATCAGGGTTCAGTTCCATAAACCAAACTAAAGGGTGTTTCACCTATACTTTTCTTTGGTGTGCTTTTGTGTGCCCATAGTACGCTTGAGAGCTCGTCCACCCAACAAGTTTTGTATTCATTCATTCGTTTCTTGATGCCTTTCACATTTTCTCTATTAGCTACCTTTACATGGCCATTAGCTTGAGAATGGTAGGGAGATGTAGTAACCCTGAGGATACCCTGATTTTCGCACCATGATTTGAATGGTTTGCCAACGAATTAGGTTTCGTTGTCAGTGATGAGTGTTTGTGTCATGCCAAATCAAGTGATGATTTGATCATAGACGAAGGTTAAGACTTTTCTTGAAGTGATAGATGCTAGTGGCTTTGCTTCGACCTGTTTGGTGAAGTAGTCTACGGCTACAATCATGTGTTTGACATTTCCAGGGGCAGCTGAGAACAGTCTGCATATGTCAATGTCCCATTGATGGAATGACCAGGGTGCAGTGATGGGGATGAGGTTATGTTTTGGTATGCGTTAAACATTGGTGTAAGCGTGAAATTCTTGGCATGTCTTTAGCTCAACCTCATGTCTGGTTGTTGTTGGCGATAATACCCCATCCTGATTGCTTTCCATGCTAAAGCGCGAGACCCTAAGTGCATGCCACACATTCCATTGTGGATGTCTTGAATGATCTTCCGTGCCTCTGTAGGTCCAACACATCTTGCCATTGGACTTTTGAATGTTTTGCGGTATAGAGTGTCATCCCTGATAGAGTACATGATGGCCTTACACCTGATTCTCAGTGCCTCTAGTTTGTCAGGTGGAAAGATACCTTGAGATAGCCAGTTGAAGATAGGTGTCATCCAAATGTAATCTGTCTCGACCTGGGAGACTTCCGCGGGTTAGAGGATGACTTGTCGTTGATGACTTTTGCCAGTACCTCTTTCGTGAAGTGTTCAAAAGTAAGAGCAACAAGTTTGCTTAGAGCGTCGACTCGTTGGTTTTGCCCCCTAGGGATTTTATTGGTTGAGAAAGACGTGAAGTATGGCAGGATCTGGTTGACCAATGTCAAGTATAACTTCATTGGCTTCTCATTTGAAGTGTATTCACCCCGTACTTAGTAGGCTACCAACTATGAGTCTAATACCTTAATTCTTTTTACTTTCATTATTTTGTCTATGCGTAAGCCTGCTAGTAGCGCTTCATATTCTGACTCATTGTTTGAGGCTTTAAAGTTGAACTTCAGGGCATACGTGAAGTCGTGCCTAGTTGGGCTTGTAAGCACTAACCCTGCCCTGAACCGTGTTTGCATGACGCACCATCAGTGTATAAGGTCCAGGTTTCGTCATCGTGGCCCGTGGGTGTTGGTTGTGTTTTCGAATTCTTGCCTGGTATTGTTGAAGGCGGTGTATCGACCTCAGCGAGAAATTCTTCCATGATTTGCCCCTTGATTGAGTTCATGGATCCAAAGGTGATTTCATGGATCCAATGGTTCCATCTTCTTTTCTAATGATCCTCATGCTCTTGTAGAGCTCTAGGATAAACACCAGACAAATTTTTTCATTGATGCTTAAGAGGCATTGGAAGTTGATTCCCACAAAGACTTGGGGAATGTCGGTGTTGTTGATGAATGAGGGTTCAACTACACGGCCTTCGTGGAATAACCTCTTTTGCAACAATATGAAGGTCTTTCGGTCCTCGGGGCTTAAACCATCCTTTCTATGATACATAGGAATGTAATGTGCCGTGTCTTGATAATCTTGTTGTCTATTTCTTGGCATGGTTGATCCTAAACATCAAAACCACAATGTGATGTCAATTGTGTGAATAGTATCCTAATGAAGTTCATCACAATTTTGCTCAATACATCTTTATTGAATTCAAAAATGAGTTTTTAATTTGTATTAACAATGTTGATTCTTTGATTTAGTTTATCTTAGAAAACAATGTGATACCAAATTGTGATAACCCCATTTGAACCCAATTTCTTAAGATGAAAATTGTCCTTCTAGGAATTAGAGAATGGAAATAACAATATAATGAAGATTATACTTTCACGAGTGATTGTTTCCTTTGAAATGATGATGAATGAACTCATGTGAACAGTAGCTTAGGGTTTATGTTCGTGAGTTGGGAGTAAGTGAAAATAAAACTCCACGATGATCATCTATCACTTATTACGTCTTCGATGTGCGGTTCCCACGGATCCTTGAATGAGGATCCGCTGGTTCAAACGCATGGATCCGGCATATCGCTGATGCTAATGCTTAAGTGAACTTTGATAATTTTGATTTGGGAGTTTAATTCTTGACTTAAAGTTGGTGTTTTGCTCTATAACTTGTGGTTTGAGGTTTTGACGTGTTTTACTAGTCCTATTTGACGAGATTCCCTTTTTACGAATGAATCATAATTTTTGTGAAGTTTAAGAATTATGATAAAATACTATTTTATCTTCATATGAGGAGTTTCACATGGACACTATTGACATAGATGAAATGCCAACAACCTTATCTGAGAAATGATGACCAAGGCTCTCGAATAGCCAGGATATCATTATCACTAGTTTGTAGTCTTGTCTATAGAGATCAAAGAAGAATGTTATTCTTGATGATGAGTTCAATATAGATAACAACTATAGCGATATTTAAGTATACGTATTGAGTCTACTATGTTATACGAATTGATATTATTAATTAAGCTAGGAATTATACATTAATAATTTATTTGTAAGTAATTTATTAAAGAGCATACCTTTGCTATATATATTCTTTTTATGAAAAAGAAACATCGACGCGGAATTCTTCATGATCTTCTAGGATGCCCAAATCCTAGTATCGAGAATTCTCAACAAAGAAAATATTAGAATGATCTATCATTATCCAACACTATAAAATATGATGATTTTTAAAAACGTGACTTTTTGTTTTTAAGAAATTTCCTTCTTTGTAGTTTTCAAACATACACGGATTGTATCAAGTTTTTAAAGTACAATATACTCTAAGAAATTTGGTAACGAAGCTCTGGTACCAATTGTGGAAAACTAGAAGTGGGGGTTGAATAGTTTTACCGATTAAAACTTTGTTTTAAACTATTTAGATCGACTTATGTCAATCTATTAAATGTGTGTGTTGGATGTTGATAGATAAGCATATAAATAAGCCATGCAAAGATAAGGAGTAAGAAGCACAAAACCATGATGCTAGTATTTATAATGGTTCGGCTATAAGGACACCTTCATTGCCCTACTCCACTCCCCGAGTCACCTACTCGAGAGTTCGTAATCACTACACAACACAAGCTCCTTGTGGAGGAGAAGCCTTCACAACGTCGCCTACTCTTTATCCGGTACAAGGCTAGACACCGAATTCTTCCATGAGGTAGAACCAAACCTATCACAACGTCGCCTACACTTTATCCGGTACAAGGCTAGATACCGAGTTCCATTATAAAGGAGGAACTACTACCCAACACAACACAACTATCCCAAAGGAGACACCCTTATTATTACAACATCAAAAGGATATCACTATCCTTGACCCAAACTATTCTATCTTGTACATCGATGCACCATATCGAATGTACACCCTAGGCACCTTTCACTAATGCCTTTGACACGACCCTTTGGCACCCTTCACTAATGCCTTTGACACGACCCTTCGGCACCCTTCACTAATGCCTTCAACACGAACCTTTGGCACCTTTCACTAATGCATTTGACTTGACCCGTTTGACATCTTTCACCTATGCCTTCAATACAAAACTTCTAATGAGGGAGGAAAGAACTATCAATAGGATAACTTCAGTAGTCTTGATGATGACGAAGCTTGGCAACTCATGGACTTGAGCTTGCTCGACTTCAAGAGGTGGTGATCTCGCCTTTAAGAGGAACCTAGAGAATCACACAAATACAAAACTACATAGAAAGATCCTTTGGATCTAAGGTTAGAGAGTTTACAATGCTAAGAGAAAGTATGTGTAAAAGGGGTGAGTTACAATGAATAAATGACTCACTATTTATCGGCAAAAACCTCTACTATTCCTCGGAGCCCACGGATCCCTTACTTGAGGGATCCGTCCAGTGTAATCTTAGGGATCCGTGGACGCTCCTCCATATTTGGGTTATGGGTCATGGATCATGGGTCATGGGTTATGGACTTTGGATCATGGGTACCCAAATAGATACAATGTATTTAGACATTGGATCATGGGTATGGTTTAGGTCCATGGGTCATGGATAATACCCAACATGACTTCATGCATGATGTCATGCAATGGGTCATGGGTTATGGATCAAGCTCTATGGGTATGGGTTATGGACTTTGGGTTTTACCCAACTACATTCAATGTATCTAGTCAATGGGTCAAGTACTTAGATTTTTACCCATTACATTACCCATTACAATATATACTAAGTACTAGCCTAAGGCCCGGCCGTTGGCCGGCTAGCTTAAAGTTTTATTATTAAACATAAAAAAGTAGTAAAAACATGATGTAAAAAATTAATACACTAAAATGTATAATGCTGAAAGATAAATAATGTAAAATAAATAACCTTGAATGTATTGTTTAAAAGTAAAAAAGATAAAATAAAAAAATGGAAAGATTAAAGTCGATGAAGGACTTCTTTGTACACGCCGTTAGTTGTGTGATTGCAATTGTTGCCATCTTTATCACAACATAAGACTTTAAGGCACTTCTTGCTTTTTACCCTTGATACGGATACATCTAATTGTCCGTGTAAAAAAACTGGTCGTTTCAAGTAAAGACCCACCTTAGAAAATGTTTGCCCTTGACTTTTGTTAATTGTCATGGCAAAACAAATAGATATCGGGAATTGTCTCTTGTTGTTAAGCTGAAAAGGTATCTTCTTATACATCATTTTGGATATCTTTTCTATACTATGTTTTTTTAATTTCCTTCTTTTCTTCTTCTGTTAAGCATTCCATGACTTGTATATCAAGGTTTTCCCATTTCGCAAAATATAGCCTCACATTTTTTTCTTGATTCTCCCCTTCAAGTGTAGGGTTTCTTAATGAACCATCAACGAAACCTATAATGTGGTCTGACTAAAATGCAGTTTAGTCACATCAATAATCAAAATCTTTGAATAAAATTGATTTATGAAGTTGTATGCAGTAGTCTTTGTCACCTCCAACTCTTTCCACATTTTAGCTGCATATTGTAATTTGTCTCATTTGGCATGTTTGGGATAAAGCACAAGCCGTATCGATTGGTAACGGATCCTGTAAGGTTAGGGAGTGTTAGGAATTGGAAATTTCATAAGGAAGTGTCGGTCACCCCAATTATAGTCTAGCATATGTTAGCTCGTAGACATATCGTTATTTACTAGTTAATTAGTTAGTTATTAGCTTAGTTTAGCTTAGAGTAACAATGTGGAGGAAGGACGGGTTTTTACCCACTGTATGCCTGATCCACAGTCCGACAGGAGGACATTTAGGTTGTAACTATAAATACCCCTTCCTACCTTAGAAGGGGTGGTGCTTCTTAATCTAACCTTTCATTTTTTGTTTAACTTTCTCTCACTAGATTCACCCTCTCATCTCTTTCACTCTCTAAACATGGCTTTCTTGATATTTCACCATCCTAGACCACCCGAATCATCAAACAACATAATATGTATGATCCAACAATTGGTATCAGAGCCCAGGTTGTGTTGTTCTTGATGATTCGTATGGTTATTTGTGCAAATTTATGATCGGTTTGTGGCGGTTCGTTGATGCGGTTTATTGCGGGTTTTGTGAAATTTTGATATGGGTTCTTCTTGGTCATAACATATTGTTGTTGTTGTTGATGTATATGTGGTTATATGAGTTGACTAAGCCGTTGTTCTTAAGCGCTTTTATGATCTTTACAAATCTGCTTTCTAAATAGTTTTATGCTTGCTTATCGATGCGGTTTTAAGTTTTCTAGATGCGATTTGTGCTTATATGATGTTTCATCTATGCGGATTGTATTAATGATAATGGTTCTATCAAGCAGTTTGTTACCAAAACTGTCCATATATGCGGTTTGTCTTATTTTTGTCCAGATGCAATGTTCTTGGTGCGGTTTGTTTAACATGTTATGCTGTTTAAGGAAAATATGTCCAGATTCACTGGATCTGAATGCGGTTTGTATTTTTATGCGGTTTGGCATGAGCGGTTTGAATGATGCGTTTTGATGTGATAAGCAGGATGTGGTTTGTAAAATAAATGGGTATGCGGTTTGATTATTAAGATGCGGTTTGTCATGTCAAAAGCGTTTTATTGAAAAGTCAAAAGCGGCTTGTCAACTCAAGTGCGGTTTGAAAGTTTTTCACAGTTGCGGTTTGACAACATTATGTGGAAAACTAGAAGGGGGTTGAATAGTTTTACTGATTAAAACTTTGTTTTAAAATATTTAGATTGACTTATGTCAATCCATTTGGATGTGTATGTTGGACGTTGATAGATAGATATATAAATGTGTAATGAAAGATAAAGAGTAAGGAGCACATAACCACGACACGACTGTTTATAGTGGTTCGGCTACAAGGATACCTTCCTTGCCCTACTCCACTCCCCGAGTCACCTACTTGAGAGTTCGTAATCACTACACGACACAACCTCCTTATGGCGGAGAAGCCTTCACAACGTCGCCTACTCTTTTTTCCGGTACTAGGCTAGACACCGAGTTCTTCCACAAGGTAGAACCACACCTATCACAACGTCGCCTACCCTTTATCCGGTACTAGGCTAGATACCGAGTTCCATTACAATGGAGGAACTACTACCCAACACTACACAACACCTAACCCAAAGGAGACCACCTCCTTATTACAACATCATCAAGGATATCAATATCCTTGGATACAACCTATCTCTATTTGTACATCGATGCACCTCATCGATTATACGCCCTTGGCATCTTTCACTAATGCCACTTGACTTGACTTCTAGGCACTCTTCACTAATGCCCTTGACACGAACGTTTGGCACCTTTCACTAATGCCTTCGTCTTGACTCTTTTGGCATTCTTCACTAATGCCTTTGACACGGACGTTAAGCACCTTTCACTAATTCTTTTGTCTTAAATCTTTCGGCATCTTTCACTAATGCCCTTGACACAACACTTCTATTGAGGAAGAAAGAACTATCAACAAGAGAACCTTAGTAGTCTTGATGATGACGAAGCATGGCAACTTATGGACTTGAGCTTGCTCGACTTCAAGAGATGGTGATCTCGCCTTTAAGAGGAACCCAGAGAATCACACAAAAATAAAACACAAACTACATAGAGAGATCCTTAGGATCTGAGGTTAGAAGGTTTACAATACTTGGAGAAAGTATGTGTGGGAGTGGCAACCCAAAATGAAGAAATGGCTCACTATTTATAGAAGAAATTTAGCTATTGTTCCACGGATCCCTCGCTTGAAGGATCTGTCCAATGTAATCCTGGGGATCCGTGGGAAGCTCCTCTTTGCCCATGGGTTTTGGGTCATGGGTCCTAGACTTTGGACCATGGGTATCCAAGTAGATACAATGTATCTACAAGATGCAATGCATCTAGTTCATGGGTCATGGGTTAAAACCATGGGTCATGGATAATATCCATATATGACTTATGCATGATGTCATGCAATGGGTTATGGGTTATGCTCTATGGGTATGGGTCATGGACTTTGGATTTTACCCAACCATATTAAATGTATTTAGTCAATGGGTCAAATACTTAAACTTCTACCCATTGTATTAGCCATTATGATACATACTAGTTATGTGTATATTTGCCCAATAGGTAAACACTAGTTGTTGTACATATGTATTACTAAATCATAAAACTACTTTTACTTGTTTAGTGTTTTATGTGAAAACGTAAGTGTGTTAGTAAACTATTGGCTCAAACCATTTACGTATTTTATTTGTTTCGTTAAAATGATTTTGCGTTTGTTATCGACAAAACATTAGAAGATCGTAAAATATAAATAAATATTTTTACGGCTTATTTATATTAACAATCTCCCTTTTGTTGATGACAAAATATAAAATTATTTTAAGGAAAACTAAAATTGTAAAAGTTTGAATTGAGTTTTACTCTTTCTCCCCTTTGTCGAAACAAAAGAGCGTCGAAAAGAAACTAACTAATTTGTTTTAAGAAAAACATGTTAAAGAAAAAGATAATTGTGAAAACGTAGAGAGCAAGTGATGAAAAGTGTTCTCGTCTTTACTCCCCCTTGATGAGTCCATCTCTTTGTGAGGGTGTCAAGTAAGAAAAACTACTAAGCTAATGCATTGCAACTATGTTTGCAAATGGTTTCGTCTTTGTGGCGATAATGCTCCCTCTTGATGATTGCAACTTTGCAAAGGGACGTCATGTAACGTAATCCTAAAATATATTGCAAGTGATTTTGCAATGTATCGCTTTGACACGAAACTCCCCCTAGCTTAGGGTGTCAAAGTCTTCATGTGTATATTTGAAAATCTACAACACAAAGGTTAGAAAACAAGTATATAATGCATAATTTCCTACAAATAAGACTCAAGTTAGTAGAAGACAAGTCTTTTGTTGCACGGATCCTACGGTTCCCTCCTTGGAGGGATCCGTCTAGGCAAAATGGAGGGATCCGTCTGTTTGAAAGCTTAAGATAGCAATGGTGATGTGAATAAATGATGTTACTATAATAATGAGATATGTAATTAAATCACCAATCATATACTCAAAACAACATGGCATATAACATGTAACTTCATTCAATAAAACTACGAGAAATGATCTACAAATCTCTAAAACTAAGAGAATGATTAAACATGAAATGTGATTCCTAAACAATCTAAGTTAAGCTTAAGACTAGAATACCACTTGAATCCTTAAGCTCACGGTTGTTTAGGTTTGTTGACCTCATCGAAACGTTCGAAGAGGTGATAAAACATGAAACGTTGCTCTTCACGTAGTTCATATATCAAGCCTTCAACGTGTTGACAATGATAGCAATCTTTGTCATGGCTTTGAAAAGGTGGTGGTAAAAATGGAGTGGCTTGATGTGGAGGATCAAGTGAAGAGGGTTGAGGATCTTCAAAAGAGGGAGGGATTGGTGGAGGCACATTCAATGGTGGCTCAACAAAGGATGATGGTGGAGGTAGAGAATTGTCAACTTCCATGTGGTCGGCTGGTTGACTTTGATGATTCCTCATAATCCAAAATGGACCATTTGAGGGAAATGGAGAAAAGGATACCGGTGCAAGTGTTGATTCAACACCTTGGGTTTGTTGCACGTTCTTCTCTATTGAAGAGAGTGTCGGCAATGGTGGAGGATTATATGGCCTAGGAGGCAAGTTCTCTAAATTGTAGAGAGGTGGAAATGGTTGTGAGGTGATAAATGATATGGCTCTAGGAACTAAAGATGATGGTTGGGTGGAAAAGGGTGTGTTTGGTTTAGTAGGAATTGTGGAGTTTGGTGATGATATTTTTGTGGGAACAATCCTCTTGGGGATTGGTTTAATTGGTTGAGTTGGTGGAGGAGAAATCCTAGCATTTGTGGACTTAACGGGAGATGATTCGGTTGAGGAAATTCCTTTACAACACGAGCAAGTTTCTTGGGTGGTTCTTTGGTGGATGAGTTAGCACTAGGAGCTTTCCTCATGATGAAATGACTAAGGAGAAGGTTTCTAAATGCTGAGAATTATGTTGTGGTTGATGACTAAGAGATTCTAACAAGATGACTTATAAAGGGATAGGATTTGAGAAGTGCATTAAATACTTAAGCCACTAAATCCTTAGAAATGTGATGATTTGCATGAACAAGAGTCAACCACAGATGTGCACTGATCTATGAGTTTATTTAAGGCAAGCTGGAGTGTTCAAGTTAGCCAAAAGGGCTTGAAATGATTGTTTTAGGCGGGATTTGATCGAATCTACCGGTGGTTCCCACGGTTCCTCCTATGAGGGATCCGTCTGAGGCTAATCCTAGGATCCGCTATCGCAGCTAAGAAAAGAAGAAAATGATGTTGGTACAATCTAATACCTATATATCTTGAGTGTCTTAGTCTTCTTAAGGGTTTTAAATGAGGTGTGCCTTAAATGATCAAGGGTAATGAGTAATGGTAGCCAATGATTGCCTTTTATGGAAGGAAAATGGGACTTTATGATCACCAATGGGTGATCAAGTATGACACTAGGAATTTAAATGGTGTCAAGTCATGTTAAATGATCCTAGAGATCAGATGGAAACTTGGGACAAAATTTGAAAATTCCTTAAAAATTATAAGAATTGAAAAACTAGTTTTTGACTTATTTTGAGGTAGAGATGACTAAAATCAATTTGTTAAAATTGGGATATTTATAAAACTAGGTATGTTGACATGTAATAGATGATGTGTGGGTGTAAGAGCGGAAGGATGATGAGTTTTGGTGATATGACAAATTAAAAGGCACTTTGAGTGTGATCCTAAATGAGCTATGAGTGAGTGTGAAGCTTTCTAAGCTTGAAGAAGACTTAAGTGGTCCTAAGGCTTTATGCTTAGCTAGTGTGAAGTGATCTAGTGAGATGTTTTGATGTGTGGGATTCTGCATTGCATATCTGTCAACACGGATCCCACGGTTCCCAAAGAGGAGGGGTCCGTCTAGTACATCCTTAGGGATCCGGCAACTGCAGATCAGAAGTATCACAGAAAGGGATGCAGATTTTGCACTATACTATGTATACTACTTTCTATTAATCTCTACTGTAAAGAACAACAAAACAAGCATGATAGCTCATAAACCATATCATAGATAAGAGTAGTAATGATAATATCCAAACAACCAAACTAAAGTGCTTCACAAACACAAGCATTCATTGTAAGTAGATAAACAAGATATCTAAACATAATCCTAATGTATCTTTTGTCAATCTTTTCTCTTCCTCTTTCCCAACTTCATGACGTAGTTAGCTAGGCATTGGAACATACCCTTCAGTTGTTTGAATTCCGCGGTCTCGTTTGGAAGAGTTGGAAGTTGTTGAAAGTAGGTAATGGGGTCCAAGTCGACGTTGGCTTCAGGGTTGACATTTTCTTCTTCTTCGTCCGAGGAGTCCGGGAGAGCCTTAGGTTTTCTTCCATTGACCATGAACCGTTTAGAGGGTTGTTTGGTGAGTGGTACCATGACATGGTCGGAAAGGAAATGATCATCATTGATTGGAGATGGTTTCATTGCACTAACATACTCAAGGAGTCGTGTTACGATCATACCATAAGGAAGTACCATGTTGGCAACTTTGAATACCTCAGCAATTCTCTTCACCATGTAATAAGCGAGGTTAAATGGCCTTTGGTGAATGAGGCAATAAATCATTTGGACAAGACATGCATTTGGATGGTCTTTGTTTCCAACCAAACTAATGACATTTTCCCTAAGAATTTCTTCCCATTTTCTATAGATGGAACGCATTTCGAAAAGTTCCATTTGAAAGGGATCACGGTGAATGAGCTCTTTGTTGCGGTTGAAGCGAGACTGGTCGGCTCTAATTTGGAAAATGGTGTCTCAAACAATAGCGGGGTCATCAAGGGGAGTACGGTAGATTGATTTGGAATCAAGTGCAAAGGATTGAGTGGATATTGCCCAATCTTGGGAGTACATACAAATTCCTTCACAAGGAATGCGAAGGATTTGAGCAAAAGTGTTGAGGGGTAGAGTGAGGTTTTGTTTATTGATGATAAAAGCTATTGAAATGCTATCATCACTATTTCGAATGATCCTAATGCTTTTATAGAATTCAAAGATGAAAAGACAAATTTGTTCATCAATGTCAAGAAGACAATCAAAGTTGATTGCCGAGAAAACTTGACGAGTGTCGGTATCTTCAAGGAAACATTCCTTGACTACACGACCTTAAATGAATAAGTCGTTTTCAAGTCTTTTGAAGACTTTGCGATCGGTTTTGATAGCCCTTCTTCCGATAGTAATGGGTAAGATAATGGACGGTATCATGGTGGTCTTGTTGAGTGCTTTAGGCATGGTTGGTCCTAGAAAACAAATATTCCAATTAGGTAAAATTTGTTGAGATGGGTTTATGGTTTTGATCAGATTAACAATGTTGTAAGCACAATGTAATCTTAGTTATGTGAAAACCTTTTCTAGTGATCAATTTTGCAAAACCTAATTTTATCAATTGATTAAGAAAAATTGAAAAACCATAAACCCTAGGATGAAGATGATGAAGATTAGAACATATTAGTGTAATTACTTACAATGATGTTCTAGAGAAGGATGCTTGAGGATATGGAGTCCTATGGAGATGAAAACAGCACTTGAGTCATTTTTTGTGTTTTGTGAAGAGAGGGAAAAAGAGCAGAATTGATTTTGAAATGCGTATAGCTGGTTTTTGTCACACGGTTCCCGAATCCTTGCAATAGGGATCCGGCTAGTACAACTTGAGGGATCCGGCCATGTGGATGGAAAAAGGGTGTTTGGCGTTATTTTGTAATAAGTTATAAACTAGCTTATTGAACAAAAATAGTTTTGAGGTTTCTAATCGAATAGATGTTTGGTCAATGGGATTTGATAAGTTAATTATCAAGGATCTATTTGTGACGGCGACGTTAGTTTGACGAGATCAAGAAGGAATACTATTCCCGATGTGAGTAAGTCGGGAAAGTGGCGAAAAGAGACTTTTTAGAGACTAGCAATTATTAACGTCTAAATAAAATAATAAAAAAATGGTATCAACATATTCATGTAGATGTAAACTAGCTAATGATAAGTAAACATACCTCTACGTTCTTGATATGGTTTATGGAGACCATAAAACCGAAAATACTTCATGAGCTTTTAAAGTAATCGTTTGTACTTATAATAAGTAGGTTGCGATTACTTTTATATTCTTCCTTGAAGGTTGAATTCATTATTCTTTGAATAGAAATGAATACTTTGGAGAGATCCTAGCATGAATATTTCTTGAAGGGAAAATGTTAGAATAATCTATTAATATCCAACACGAAAGACACAATTTGTTTTTAAAAGATTTCTTTCTTTATAGTTTTCAAACATACATGGATCGTATCAAGTTTTTAAAGTACAACATACTCTAAGAAACTTGGTAACAAAGCTCTGATACCAAATGTGGAAAACTAGAATGGGGGGTTGAATAGTTTTACCGATTAAAACTTTGTTTTAAAATATTTAGATCGACTTATGTCAATCCATTTGGATGTGTATGTTGGACGTTGATAGATAGATATATAAATGTGTAATGAAAGATAAAGAGTAAGGAGCACATAACCACGACACGAGTGTTTATAGTGGTTTGACTACAAAGACACCTTCCTTGCTCTACTCCACTCCCCGAGTCACCTACTCGAGAGTTCGTAATCACTACATGACTCCAACTCCTTATGGCGGAGAAGCCTTCACAACGTCGCCTACTCTTTTTTCGGTACTAGGCTAGACACCGGGTTCTTCCACAAGGTAGAACCACACCTATCACAACGTCGCCTACCCTTTATCCGGTACTAGACTAGATACTGAGTTCCATTACAATGGAGGAACTACTACCCAACACTACACAACACCTAACCCAAAGGAGACCACCTCCTTATTACAACATCATCAAGGATATCAATATCCTTAGATACAGCCTATCTCTATTTGTACATCGATGCACCTCATAGATTATACGCCCTTGGCATCTTTCACTAATGCCACTTGACTTGACTTCTAGGCACTCTTCACTAATGCCCTTGACACGGACGTTTGGCACCTTTCACTAATGCCTTTGTCTTGACTCCTTTGGCATTCTTCACTAATGCCTTTGACACGGACGTTAAGCACCTTTCACTAATGCTTTCGTCTTGAATCTTTCGGCATCTTTCACTAATGCCCTTGACACAACACTTCTATGGAGGAAGAAAGAACTATCAACAAGAGAACCTCAATAGTCTTGATGATGACAAAGCATGGCAACTCATGGACTTGAGCTTGCTCGACTTCAAGAGATGGTGATCTCGCCTTTAAGAGGAACCTAGAGAATCACACAAAAACAAAAAACAAACTACATAGAGAGATCCTTAGGATCTTAGGTTAGAAGGTTTACAATACTTGGAGAAAGTATGTGTGGGAGTGGCAACCCAAAATGAAGAAATGGCTCACTATTTATAGAAGAAATTTAGCTACTGTTCCACGGATCCCTCACTTGAGGGATTCGTCTAGTGTAATCCTGGGGATCTGTGGGACGCTCCTCTTTGCCCATGTGTTTTGGGTCATGGTTCATGGGTTATGGGTCATGGGTCCTAGACTTTGGACCATAGGTATCCAAGTAGATACAATGTATCTACAAGATGCAATGCATCTGGTTCATGGGTCATGGGTTAAAACCATGGGTCATAGATAATATCCATATATGACTTATGCATGATTTCATGCAATGGGTTATGGGTTATGCTCCATGGGTATGGGCCATGGACTTTGGGTTTCACCCAACCATATTCAATGTATTTAGTCAATGAGTCAAATACTTAAACTTCTACCCATTGTATTACCCATTATGATACATACTAGTTGTATATATATTTGCCCAATATGTAAACACTAGTTTTGTACATATGTATTACTAAATCATAAAACCACTTTACTTGTTTAGTGTTTTATGTGAAAACGTAAGTGTGTTAGTAACTATTGGCTCAAACCATTTACGTATTTTATTTGTTTCGTTAAAATGATTTTACGTTTGTTATCGACAAAACATTAGAAGATCTTAAAATATAAATAAACGTTTTTACGGCTTATTTGTATTAACACATTATTTTGATGTTAAAAGACAACATGTGTTTTGACTCTTGAGTGATGCGGTTTGATAAAGCATGAAGCGTTTTGACTTAAAAAAATTGTGGTTTGATTCAAGACTCAATGCGGTTTGACTAGAAAAGCGTTTTGATAAACTTATCATTGAAGACTCGTGAGTTTTTGACATAAGGCAGTAACTAAGATAAAGTTGGACTCGTTAAAACATTAAGATTTGATACAAACCATGTATTCAAACCACTAGTGTATGAAGAGAAGATCATGACCAGAAGATCAATACATAAATCTTCATTCAACTAACAACTTATATGAAACATCAATAATAGAACATTCAATTACAATTTCACAAGCAACAACATCTCAAAATATCACATACATCTACTTCATTTAACCATTCATCAATCACAATACTTAATCTGCGTGACTCTAATCAAATCTACCATGCATAAATAACCTTCAAAACTGATAATTTAAGCAAGTAAGTCAAAGATATCAGATTTGTTTCGGGGTTAGTCAATGCTATATCAAGTTCACATTCAAAGTGCATTTCCTATGAAAACTCTCGTCATAGATCCATGGTTCTTACTTAACCCACAGAACCCATATGTCACAAATGTAAAATTAAAGTCTCAATATCTCAGAACCCTTTTGGTCTCAGTCAATGATAAATCAAGACTATTGGTGGTCAATATTCGAAAAGGAAATCATCATCGATTAAATTTTTAAAGCCTAGCCTCATTGAGTATTCGACACATCAGAAAAAGGAGACAACAATAATGTTATCGCTGTTTCTTGGTTCGATTTAAGCAAACACAGATTCAATTGATGGTATTAGGAGTTAAATCTAAACCTATCATTCACTTGGTGCTTATATCCAAAACATTTAAGAAAAGTTTTCTAACAAGGATGTCAGACATGTTTCTTGTTTCGTTAGATGAATCTATTAAACTAAAAATGATAATCGAACACATTAGATTAACAAAAATCAAACCTTCATTTATTATTCGATTGAGGTTCAAGCCATCCCTGTGCCGAATTCCTAAAATCTGAACAAATCGAATAAATGAAAGTCTACCCAAGATCTTTGTGGATATTGAAGCCTATTCATAGTCTCAAGCCAATCGCTGTGGCGAGATTGTAATTAAATCAAATGATAAATGATCATTCGTGGGTATTTAGGGTTTGTATGTGATCCGTGTTGATGTTTGAGGTGTACACGGTTGAGATGAGATTTGAGAGTCAGAAGCAGAAGAGGATGGGGGCGGAGGATATACGGTTTATTGATTAGGGTTTATGAGTTGAGAAATATTAGGGGTAAAGTAAGGGTTGAGTATGTGGTATTTATATACTCCCACTTTATTAGGGTTGTAGGTGGTAAAATCGGAATGGGTAAGGTTGGGCCATCGAGCTTTTAAGGAAGAATGGGCTACAATTATTAATTAAGTCATGGGCCATAGGTTGAAGTTATATTTGAGATTGGGCCACGGTTCTTCACTTGCAAACTTAAATTGTTAATATTTTCGGTTGGCACATATCTCGAATGATATCACTTATGTCGCTTTAGCGCAAATTTCCAATATCATAAATTTGAATGGGTTACTATCTCGGTTGAATAAGTATGTTATCCAAGTTATGTTGTTACAAGTTTACTTTTATGATACATCTTGGTCGGGATGGTAGGATTACACTTTCTCGGGATACACATTCGATTGAATTTGAATATTGGATTTTTGATGAGAGTTGAGGCGTTCGAGATGTACGTTGAATATATCATGTGATTTTATGACATTTGGAGATTAAGAGATTTGACAATGAGATTTTGACATATTGTGTGATTTAATTTGTTTGTGCGATTTGGATATTATGAGGTGTGTAGAAGAGATTTGGTGTGATTTGATGGGTTGTGCGGATTGATACTTTGGTTTATACATTTTCACGTAGAAAATTATGTCACGGCTTGAACTGAAAGTTAAACACGGTTGACTACGGGGTTGTTGTTCGGTATTTCTCATTTGGCTTTGAAGTAAAGTTTTCCGAGCGCGTTTACTTATTTCGTCTTCTTTCTTTCTACCCTTCGCGAAGATGACTTGTTTGAGCATTTATAGAGTGTGATAAAGACTTGGCTATTTAGTTACTTTTGTGATTCTTTTCTCACTTAATCCACATCGAGCTATCACTTCGTGTCTCACGCAGATTGAGGATTCGTCAAGAGGTTTTGTACATTGAGTACACCATTATCTTTTCACAAGGATTAGTACAAGCTTAAGTAACGAATCTGGGGAATTCTACTTCATGATCAAGTTTGGTATATCAGGTTTACATCACCAAGTGGTCACTGCAATAGCCAACAAAATATGTGAAGGATGTGCTTACCAAAGTATTTAAAGGATGAGATGTGATCAGCAATTCCCATAAGATATTCGTCGCCACATAATATTAATGATGCTTCACAGTCTAAGCAAAATATTTCAAAAATCTTCTCATGACTTTTCAAGATGTTTGCTTATGACAAGAACTTCTCGTGCAAATGGTCGTACACATTAATGATGCTTCCGAAAGTTCAAAACCATCATGGGGGAGAAACGTGTACTTTGATATTTTACGATCATCCTCAGGGGGAAGTGGTGTATACTACTCGACTTAGTATGGTTTGTTAAGTTGTCTACATATGGGTAAAGAATTGTTGATGATATTGTTGATGATGGAGAAGAATCGTTGATGATGGAGAAGAATCGTTGATGAACAGCTGCATGTTCCCCTAAAACAGATATTCACCGAAACCAAAGTTGTCATAACATATTCAAGCTGACATTGTTCACGGTTTAGTCTTGATTTTGTAAAATCCAGCGAAGAATCTATTTCTCGGTTTAAATCATAGATTTGTAAAATCCGCACTAATTGAAACATCCCGTAAAAGAAAAGTGCATTTCGGATCTATCTTACGGTTTATTCTTGGTTTTGTAAAATCCCGAAAGAAACTATTTCTCGGTTTAAATCATAGAATTGTAAAATTCCGTAAGGATGGAACCATCCCGGAGAAAGGAAAGTGTATTTCGGATCTTATCGATCTTTGGTGCTACGGTTTCTACTTGAAGAAGGGATAAAGGAGTACTTCATATCTTGGATGGTTGTTTGGATTTACTTCATGGCGGTTTGGTTATTTCAAAGTTTTACTGGGTTATGTTCTTTTAACCATGGTCGGAATGAAACCATTAGCAAAGTTCATTTAAAATGTCAAGGAGGCTAGATCGGGTTTTAACCACAAGATGTGACAACGGCGTTAATTCATTATTATTTATTTGAGGTTGAAGTGAAATTCCACGGCGAGTGTACTTAGTATCCGAAGGTATCGGGATGGTTGGATGAACATTCTTGAGATCCTTGTTTGAGCTTTAACATTTTCAAAGGCGAAGACTTGAAAATCTAGTTATTTTGGGTGATTTTTCTTTTCTTTTACCACCACAAAATAACTATCACTTTAAGGAGTTACGTTGTAGTGCTCGGTGTCACATTAAATTGTGGATTTTCAAGAGGTGATGTCGTCTTATACTTGATGGTTGGTTGGATGAAGAGTATAGAGTACGTCGGATTCAAAGGGGATGAAATCTCGACCGCTCTTTGTTACATGTGCAAGTTTAAGTCACGAGTTCGGGTAAAATCACTTGGTCAAATTCATCATATTGGGTTTTCCCATCACTATCACGACAAAGAGCCTCTTGAATGAAAATGGGGTTGATAACAAGTTTGCCAAGAGTAGTAGAAAAGAGAGAGATAATGATGTTTGAACACAACAGTTCAAGCCTCGTTCTCTAAAGAAAAGAAAAGTGTACGTCTCAGTGTGCTTTATCTTTTGAAGAAGAGAAATCTTCTTATGACATTTGAACACAACAGTTCAACCTCGTACTCTAAAGAAAAGAAAAGTACAGGTTTCAGTGCGCTTTATCTTCGGAAGAAGAGAATTGTTCTCATTTATGACCATTCTCATCAACATGCTTCATGCCTTTTCCATGCGCTTTCAGTCATCAAGTGAACCGAACTACTGTTGATTGTTTTCTTATTCCACTTGCTCAATTATAATGACGATGGCGACATCATATGCTACCTTTGAATGGGAGAAGTGTAAATATACTACATTGGGATGATACTCACTTGTTTAGTCAAGAATGGTAAATTCATATGCAATTCTTGAGGGGAGAAGAAGTGTGAAAATCTTGCATGTTGATCGACATCCGAGTACAAATGGTCATACGGCTCCAAACACATGTAAGAACCGAGTTTCTTCTTATCGGGTCATATTCATCATGTCTTCGATTGAGATGGTGTACAAATGAGTGCCACGTGTTCCCTTTAAAATTTCAACACCATCTAGGTCTCTAACAGTAAGAGTGTTTCTGAAGGCCACTTCAAGATTAGAGTCACGAAATTGACCAACAGAGCAGTTATGACCAACATATTAACGAAGCAAGAGTGTTCTTCTAAGAGCCGTTGGTTGACATCTTCTCACGGGTGATATGATTAATGACAAAGTGCTTCGATTCTTGGTGATTTCCTTGATGAACATCTTTACGTTCTTGTTTGATTGGGAGGATTTGAGTTAAGGGGATTTTCTATATATAAGTTAACGGGAATGCATTTGGTGAGAAGAAGATGTTAACTTTGTATTCCCCAAACGGACAATCTTGAAGAAGGTCGAGTCTACAGTATGTTCTACATTTTTCTGTTGCATGTTAGAAGACTAAAGACAAGTTGCATTTGATTATCTAAAGACTTCTTCTTAATCTGAGCATTTATCAAACAGATTATCGGTTTAGGGGAGAGCACTAATTGGGGGAGAGTGAAATGTCATATTTAATCCCCAATTAGACTTGCTCACACTATCCTTCAGCAAGTTGATTCTCACAAAGATTTCATGTGGTCTTCTCAAAAGATTTCAAGTATCTGGGCTTATAATGTGTTGCTGATTCTGAAGTATCAAAACCAGCAAGGGGGAAGGAGACACGCATCTAAACACGAGTAAACTTGATGAACTTAATACTTATAAGTGATTGAAGATATCCGGGAAGACAAATTTTATTACCGCAGAAACTCAAGGTTTTACTCATGGCGTTTAGTGTTCTTATTCCAACTATGTGGGGAAGAGATGGAAGAGTTAGTTTCGGTGATAAAGAGGTACACAAGTGTGCGATGATTTCGATGTTATCACAACCATCGTGGAAAGAGGTTGTGTACATTGGGGACGCCAAATTGTTTCACTTGAGAGCTTAATCGGTGATTCAGATGATAATCACTTATTCGGAGTTGACATCCGCAGAGATAATCGGTGATTGACACCGCTACTTCAATGTTATCGGTTATTCTATCTTTGGGCATTTGGGTACTTGGTTCTTGAGCTTCATACACTATCATCAAGGAGAGAAATGTACTTGTGGATGTTTAGCGATTCGCGTGATCGGACTTAATGATTTATTCCGAGTCTATATCCGCAGAGATGATCGATGATTCAATCGCTACTTGATGCTATCGCTATTCTCTTTTCGAGTATATGTGTACTTCGGGTTCGTGAGCTTTATTCTAAGAAACCCACGACATCAATTCAACTACTCGAGGGAAGTGGTCTCTTGACACCTTTTAGGATGCATCGCTTTAATTCAAAGGGAAAAGAAATATGAGAAGATTCTATTCATGTGTGGGATGATACGTTGTCGTTCTATCTCGATGATATAACCCGAACGGAGAATCTTGATTATCATTCTTAAAAGGAGCAGCAAGATCGATGATATGGTGTGCTTCTTTGTGCACTTGGCTAAGTCAAGCTTGAAAGAGAGCTTAAAATCTGCTCAAGAAGGAGATTTTCATTTTGGGGGGAAGCTACCAAAGTCTCACTTTCAGATGATTCAATTTCTACAACGATTCAGGAGCCTCGAAAGCTTTGGTGGTGAAAGTTTAAGAGATGATGACTTCTATCTTCTACAACGGGGTTGTTCGATATCCTTATCTCGGTACTCGTATCATCATCCTTCTTAAACTATATCATCTACTCTATCTATGTAAATATTTATCAAAAACCAAAATACAAAAATATAAAACCAGCAAAAAGAAAATAGAAAAATATAAAACCTAAAAAAATCCATAAAAAATAAGAAAATTTGAAAAAGACAAAAAATATTGTTTTTCAAAGACATGTTTTCTGGTATCGATAACATCTACGGTCTTAGAAATGTCATTCAATAATGGCACAGGACCATAGATGAAGTTCGAGCAGGAGGTGTAAATATTTTCCAAAACATGTCTCAAAATATAGCTTGCGATTATTTCTAGATCGAACCGGGCTAAAACTATGGTTTGCTATTTCTTCGAGATAGCAACCCGCTTTTTAAAGAAAGGAAAGTGTTACGCTAAATCGATTTTCATAAATTTCGAGCACTTATCCTAAAACAAAATGAGGAAAGCATGTCGCCAAAAGATGTTGTTCCTACACAAATGTTTTTCCTTCTAAAATTCTTCCGAAAAATATTTGTTGTTTTCAAAATGGTGGAAAATAAGTTGCTTAAAATCAATCGTAATCGAGTTTTCATAAATTTGAAAACTCAATCAATGACTTTAGCGCTTTAAACTTGTCATAAAATGAGTCATTGATTGAAGGGAGAATGTTTTCAAATCTATATCATCTAACTGGCTTATCTAAATCATCCTATATGCTTAAATGAAAAATATGTTTGCCTACGTTGAAGGACTAGGAGTCTAGGATGTGATTGTTAGGATTAGATGATTATTGTTTGATGAACACATTATTCCCATGCCTTTGTATGATCTGATTGATATGTTGGATTGACTTTTATTAGTCGATTGTTGTTTGGGTGTTGTCGACCACCATATATCTGTATGTATGTCGACTAACGTATGCAGATAAGATGGTTAAAAGAATGTTCCCGATCCGGATCCCACAAAAGCAGATGATTGGATGCCGAAAGGAAAGGGCAACTATTTCTTGGGTCGACAAAAGAAGAAACGGAACTTAATTGGATCTCTATGGATAGTTGGCACGATAGAAGCAACTTCGAGAGGTCTCACTGCTTCAAATGAGAAACGATTTTCTTTCATCCTTTCATGAAAAATGCAACAAGCTCACCGCATCGCAGACGGTTTTCTTCCAACCTCAAGTTCTACTCCACCTAACGTATCTTTGTGCAGGAAATGTAGTGGATGATACCATTTTTAAACAATTTTGAAAACATTGTTTTAAAATTGGAAAATTATTGTTTTAAAAATAAATTGGACTAAAATTTTGGAAATCAACCAGACTTTAATCTTGTCAAATCTTAAGTCACTTAATCAACAACTACGGTCATTGATTGAGGGGGAGAGTGATTTCAAACTAAATATTTTCAAACGATATTTCATCTATCAAGTCCGTTTGTACTAAATAAGTGATGATCTAAAGATTTAATGTTATGTCATGGTATGATTTTTTTAAACTCAAAGATCTTTCAAAATGATTTTTTTTTGTTCTTGTTTGATTGTGAAATTGTTTTATTTTACCTAAAGATCTCTTAAAACTATCATACCTGACACTAACAATCTTTAATGTCTTAAATTGATCCTCATCAGTCAAATTCTAAATTAAATCAAGCCACGTCTTTCCCAAATTTTTCTAAATGATTTAAATAAATTGGGATCATAAATCTCAAATGGTTTGAAATTTTTGATCGGGTGAGAGATCGTGATTTAAATCTCAAATTTGTTTAAATGGTGATTGTTTTAGTCCTTCAAAGGCACTCCTACCTCCATGTGCCAAACGATTTCTAATACATGATGCACATGATTGAGGATGAACATTTATCCAAAAACAAGATGAGTATTTAAACCTGACCACATTTTCTCTCATTTTTTCTAAACCTTATTAAATCACTTGGGATCCAAAATCTCAAAGGGTTTGATATTTTTGATCGGGGGAGAATTTGTGATTTAATTATGAAATCTAATAAAAAGTGATCGTTTTGACTCAATGTGCAGGCTGCTCTCCCATATGTGCTAAACGCTTTCGAATCTCGAAGCACGTATTGAGGGGGAGCATTTCAAAAGAAAATAAACTATCAAGGTACAAAGATTGAAATGTTTTATCAAAAGGTACCTTGATTGATTTTCTAATGGTTTTCCTTATGGCAATGTGATCGTGAAAGTACTTTAAAGAACTCTTTTCTCTATATGCTAAACGATTTCAAACAACCAATGCACATATTGAGGGGGAGAATTTACCAAGAAAACCAAAAGGCTTTTCTTCGAAATTGTGATCTAGAAAATATTTCAAAGTCCTTTTGCCTCCATGTGCTAAACAATTTCAAAATCATATGCACATGTTGAGGGGGAGCATTTCTAAATGATCAAAACTGTTAAGGTACAAAATGCTTTGATTTTATATCACAAGTACCTTGATTGATTTTCCAAATGATTTTTCAATTGGTTTCAAGAAGGAAAGAACAATACCAAAAGACCGGCCAATTCACTTTATGCATGGTGTTATAAGGATGGTTAAGTTAGGTATTTGTTCCCAGGATCCAGCCAGAGCCAGAGGGATCTACCCAGGGACAATCCACTAGATAGTGTAGAGTCTTTAGGTATGATGAAAAAGGAGAAAATGAGAATATGTGAAGAGTGCCGAACGAGAGCGAGCTAGTCTTGGAACAAACCCAACAAGGTTCTAGTAATGAAGTCTCGGTAAGCACCGAAGGGGTTGAAGAATGAAAAAGAAATGAATGTGAAAAGGGTGAAAAGAAATAGCCCTCTAAAATTCAACCTTGGGGTAGAAACCGGGTTCAATTCATATGCTATTGGTCATTACCAAGTGATAAGGTTTTAAAAGGTACCTTTTTGGGGTCGTTTAAGCCCTTATTTGATCACTTTTGTATCCGTTATTACTTAATATCGCTCATTTTCACTTTTTAAGTATCTTGAAGGCAAAATGTTGAATGACACTTATTCGGACGAAAAGGCGAATATACTGAAGAAAATGGCCAAAGTCAAGATTCGAGACACTCAGTCATTTGCATCAAGGTGACGCCGTCAGCATAAAAGCGACGCCGTCGGACAACTTTTGTGACGACTCAAGAGCCAAATTGCTTATTTACAAGTGACGGCTTCGGTTTTAAAAGAGTAGGCGTCGCAACTCGCACGACCTAGATTTGATCCAAACGACGCCGAGAGATCGAAGGGGACGGCGTCACAAGCATAAGGTGACGCCGTCGCAAGACTAACGTGGCCAAGATGAAACCCTAATAACGGCGACCCGACGGCGCCACAAATCAAAAGGTGACGCGTCGCACTTGTAATCTTATATATAGAATCCGAATTTTTAGTTTTCGGTGTGTAGTCTTTTGGAGTAAAACCTAAACCGAACCAAGGTCGTCTTGTACAAGATTTTAGGGCTCCATACCCTATCTTATATCAAGATAAGTGTTTTACTTCATTAATGCAATTATGTCTTCAATTAATTGTGTGTATGCTTGCATGTTTCCCATGTCCGGCTAATTTACTTGTGTGTTTGCTTAGGAGATATGAAACTTAATTATTGAATATTGATTGGTTGTCTCTTATCTTAATTGTTAATGATCTAGTATTGAGATAGATCATCCGTTATGTAGTTAATGCTTGATTAACCTTTGTTGAACCTTAGCTTATAGTACCTAGAGTCATTGTAGGCTAAACCATCCGAAGAGTACCTTAGTGTTAAGTTTATAAATCCTAGAGATTTTGTAGGCGATAACCTTTGGTAGTTTTAAAGAGTTAGGGATAAACGCATACCCTACGACCTTAGACACACAACGATTAAGAATAAGGACGTGACAATTCAACCATCAATAGGAGATAATTAAGGAGTAACAAAACCTAAGTAAACACATCTTTAAATCATCATACGAGCACACAATAATTAGACGTAGACTACATACACCTTAGATTAGATAATTAGACGAATAGAGTAATCGGTAGAAATACCAACCCCAAATCCAATACCCGAATTGCACCTTTCCATTTCCTAAAAACATAAAAGATAAAAATAATCTTCCTCAACCCCAACCTTAGCGTAGTAACTTCTCACTAGCAATCCTATTCCTGAGAGCGACATCAATTCATGTGGCTTACCCTAATACTACACTACAACGATTAGGTTCATCGCTTAGGGTGTTGAAAAACTTGCTCGACGAAAAGGAAGTTCCTTTGACCCCGAACGACGCGTGTAGCGCTATCAAGTTTTGGCGCCGCTTAGGGAATAGAATAGCTAGTTAGGAGTCCACCTCATTAGGTTTCCTTGCTAGATTCCTATCAAGTAAGCTTTTCTCATTTTAGCTTCCTTGTAGTTTATCCCCTTCTTTGTGTTTGTGTTCAGAAACCCTTTTCATTTGTCGCTATGGCAAGTGAAGTTGCATTTGAATCATTAAAAAATGAGGAACAATTGAATTTTGCAGATTGGATTGCTTTTTATTGTTCTAATGAATTTGTATGTGATCTTAGAGATATCCAAAAGGAGACGGGTGTAAGGTTGGATGGATTTGATAAATTTTGTGCTTGTGTGGCTTCATTCAACGATCATTGTTAGAATCAACTCCTTTTAGTGAGACCCTCTGGAAAATTTTTGAGAAAAACCTCCTAAGTATAAACCATCAGTTGTCACAACTTGAGGAAATAGATAAGGAGGATTTATCCAACCTTAGGCATCATGATCAAAAAGACATAGTTTTTAAGAACATGGAACCTAAACCCGAACAAGATTGTGAGATGGTTATAGTTGAACTACCTAGTTGCATGCGTGGGATAGATTTCACCAAAACATATGACACGCGTGAGGAATCCTTTAGGCAAATAGAACATAGTGATCAATTTTTTAAGAATGATTCTTATGAATCGGACCAAGAATTTGAAATGGCTAAAGAAGGATTTGAGATACTTATTTGGGTTAGATCATACTAAAACACATGATGAACATTTAGGAGATCTAGATATAATGGAGAATGAGGTGGAAACTCCAAGCCCACAAGCCCTCCATCACATTAGGAACACACATCACCTATAACTTACCCGAAAGAAGTAGAAGAGACTATAGGAACCCCGATTGATATAGAACCTTTGGACCAAACGCCACTAGAGAATATAGGTTTAGATGCTTGTTGTCATGACCTCTCTCTTAGTCCTAGGGAAGTTCCTAATTTTGATGAACCGAGCCTCAACCAAAACCTTACCCAATTTTCCGCCTTTAGATGTGAATCTTGGAATTGAATTAGGCCCCAATCCACCCATCAAAATAAATATTTCGGTAGTTGCTTGATAAAGGTGGTAGACTCTAGGCCATGTAGAGTGGAAGCTAATATAGAGTAACCCATAACCTTACACACTTATATCACCCATTCATGGTTGATAACAAGAAACATTATGGGTTTAAACCGGTTTATTAGGTCAAGATGGATCCTTAACTAAGAATCTTTTGAAGTTGATAGAAGATGATCCATTTTTAGGAGAGAGATTTGATCCACTCGCTACACCAATAGAATTAGGTAAGGTTATAATGAATGGAGCACACTCTTTTGAGCTTATAAATCACCCATCACCCTCTCTTCACATAGCAAATTTCCACCCTAAGGGTGTGGTCGCTACTATCACCCGCACTTAAGCTTAAGTGTAGGAAAAACTTCCTCTTTATCCGTTAAATAAGGGTAGAGTCAAGCTCGTGACTCGAACAAAAACAAGCGCTTCTTGGGAGGCAACCCATGTGTATTTGTTTTTCATTTTTATTTGCGTGTCATATATCTTTTCATTATTGTATGTTCTCATGTTTGAATTTGTGAAAATGTTTTATTTTGTCTTTAACATATAAAGGTATTTTACATAAGGGATAAGTGTAGAGAGGATTACACACGTTTTCAAAAGAAACGTAAACATGAGAATTACAATTAATTAAAAGATATACATGTGTGTTTGTTTGAGTCAAATGCTTGTATCGAGTCATAATGGATGTTTTGTGAAATTTTTCCATATTCTAAAGATGTAAATTTTCCGAAATTTTTTCGAAAATCGCAAAGCAGCTTTTTGTCGGGATAACTGACGTAGGATCGCAATCGACGGCGTCGTGAAGGAGCAAAACAACTAATTACTTTTTCTCGCTTTCGAGCTACTTATAAATTTTTGGAATTTTCCGGATCTTAATTTTCCGAAATTTCAGAACATCCATTCCACAAGCATTATATCCTAGTTTAGTAGAGTCCTATATATATTGTTACCGCCGATTTTACGCGAAGGTTTCGTTTGTTTTCTTCAAGTGTGCGTTTAATTTACCAAGAAGAAGATACATAAGATGAGAAGGAGCTTTTCACGCAAACGTTCTTGAAGAAAGATGTAACCACCACTTTACACGGATCCTACCGAGCTAATAAGGGAGTATTAGTTTCTTCGCTTTTAATTACCTTCCATTATCATAACTTTGATACTTTCGGGAACATTGGGGACAATGTTCGGTTTAAGTGTGAGGAGGAAAATAAACGGAACTTTGAAACTATGCTTATCCTTGACTATTTGCTTTGTCCAATTGCATTTGTGTAATAAACCATGAGAAAATGTCGGTTAGGGTAATTTTGGCACAAAATTTAAAATTTTCATGACATATAGGGTGGGCCATTAATCTTAATAAAGCGTCCTCGTGGATAGGAAATTATATGACTAGCACAAAACCCTTTACCACTTAAATTCCACCCAAAATGTGAGGATCGCCTTAGATTAGTAGGAATTAAAGCATTCATCTTTAATGCTTAGTGTGTGAACCGTAGTATAATAGATTCTAGAACTTGTTTTGTGATGCATCCCGAGATTGCTAGTAAGACTACACTTGTGTAGTTAGGAATAACTAAATGATAAGAGGCATTAGGATAACCCTTGTTTGATACCCGTAATATAATTACTTCTTCCACATCGGTTGAGTAATTCCCCACACCTTTGCGTTGTACTCATCTTTAGTACACGATACCCTAGTTAACCCTCGAGCCTATCCTTTTCGCGGTTCTCGTGATGTTTCGGTTTTCCTAATATCAATGAAGAGCATTGTTTACACCCCACCCCAAATGTACACCCAAATCGCCTTAGCCTACCTTGTATGCACTCACTTTTAGTGCATTATTGTTATCACACTAAACCCTTAGTTCAATTATCTAGTTGCTTGCATAAGTTGCTAAGTCGAGTCATATCCTTTGTACACGCTTTGGGACGATTGGGACTCATGGGAAAAGTTAAAGTTTATGAAATGACGGAATGGAACGTTAAATTCAAATTCCCTTTATTTGCATAATAATGTACTCCAAGTGTTTTATCTTTTCAATTCGGGTCATATTAGTGTTAGAGTAATAAAAACTCAAGTGTAGGATGTGCCTATAAATCCCTATTATTTTGATGTTATCGTAGAGGATGGTAGAGTAAAATGTATGGAAAAAAAATCGAAAAAATAGAAAAAGAGAAAAGAAAAAATAGAGTGTTGAAAAAAAAAAAAAAAAAAAAAAAAAAAAAAACATACGGCCTACCAATCTACATCTATCTTTTAATTTATGTTTGTTTGTTTCAGTTATCTAGAGTCTAGAGTGTCGAGTCTTGGCTTAGCAACACCATTCTTCGCATGCTTGTAACATAAAGATTTTGACTTGCCACCACTAAATTGCCTATCCCACCAAACCCTTTGTTTCCCACCGTAAGTCTAACATTACAACCCTTTAAAAGACCTCTTTGATAGTCTTTCCTAGGTGCTTACGCCAAAGCGATGGAGGTTTGATCTAGTCTCAAGCCTATGGTAATCTATGTACTAGGACCGGTTAATGAGTGTTTATCTTCCATTTCCAACTTGTTATATTTCATATACACCCGAGAGATGTGAGTATCCAAACACCCCATGTGAGGTGCTAGTATGTAATTTCCGTGCTTGTTATGACTTTGTGAGGCTTATATGTGTTGTGAATCGTTCTAAACTAATGCTTCATGACCCCTAACTTATAAATTAATTGGCTAAAGCATATTTGCTTGAGGACAAGCAAATACCAAGTGTAGGGATATTTGATAAGGTTTTAAATGTACCTTTTGAGGGTCGTTAAGCCCTTATTTGATCACTTTTGTATCCGTTATTACTTAATATCGTTCCTTTTCACTTTTAGGTATCTTGAAGGCAAAATGCTTTGAATAACACTTATTCGGACGAAAAGGCGAATATACGAAGAAAATGGCCAAAGTCAAGATTCGAGACACTCAGTGTCAAATCAAGGTGACGGCGAGCATTAAAAACAAAGGACGCCGTCGGACAACTTTTGTGACGGCTCAAGAGCCAAATTGCTCATTTACAAGTGACGGTCGGTTTTAAAAGAGTAGGCGTCGCAACTCGCACGACCTAGATTTGATCCGACGACGTCGAGATCAAGGGACGGCGTCACAAGCATAAGGTGACGCCGCCGCAAGACTAACGTGGCCAAGACGAAACCCTAATATCGGCGACCCGACGGCGTCACAAATCAAAAGGTGACGCCGTCGCACTTGTAATCTTATATATAGAATCCGAATTTTTAGTTTTCAGTGTGTAGTCTTTGGAGTAAAACCTAAACCGAACCAAGGTCATCTTGTACAAGATTTTAGGTTCCATACCCTATCTTATATCAAGATAAGTGTTTTACTTCATTAACTCAATTATGTCTTCAATTAATTGTGTTTATGCTTGCATGTTTCTCATGTCCGGCTAATTTACTTGTGTGTTTGCTTAGGAGATATGAAACTTAATTATTGAATATTGATTGGTTGTCTCTTATCTTAATTGTTAATGATCTAGTATTGCGATAGATCATCCGTTGTGTAGTTAATGCTTGATTAATCTTTGTTGAACCTTAGCTTATAGTACCTAGAGTCATTGTAGGCTAAACCATCCGAAGAGTACCTTAGTGTTAAGTTTATAAATCATAGAGATTTTGTAGGCGATAACCTTTGGTAGTTTCAAAGAGTTAGGGATAAACGCATACCCTACGACCTTAGACACACGCGATTAAGAATAAGGACGTGACAATTCAACCATCAATAGGAGATAATTAAGGAGTAATAAAACCTAAGTAAACACATCTTTAAATCATCATACGAGCACACAATAATTAGACGTAGACTACATACACCTTAGATTAGATAATTAGACGAATAGAGTAATCGGTAGAAATACCAACCCCCAAATCCAATACCCCGAAATTCGTACCTTTCCATTTCCTAAAAACATAAAAAGATAAAAAATAATCTTCCTCAACCCCAACCTTAGCGTAGTAACTTCTCACTAGCATTCCTATTCCCCTAGAGAACGATATCAATTCCCGTGGCTTACCCTAATACTACACTACAACGATTAGGTTCACCGCTTGGGTGTTGAAAAAAGGAAGTTCTTGCTCGACGAAAATGGAAGTTCCTTTGACCCCTGAACGACGCAATGTAGCGTTATCACCAAGGTAACACCGGTATTGAAGACAAGACGTTATGGACCCAGTGACGCACTGCACTATAACTTCCCAAGCTATTCAAGCTCTTCTTAAAAGGACTTGTTTCATTCTCACGGGGAACCTACATAATCTATACTTTCTCTTAGAGATTGTTGATATTGAAGTAGGAGACCCTATCCCTAGTCTCCGACATAGGAAACCAAAATGCACTATTGAGTCTAGAGCCAAGAGATCATCCACAATATCTCATTAGGACACAAAATTAATGAAGACTTGTTGTTTCACACAATGTGGGAAGTGAGTATACATTGAGAGTCCTACGCATTATCCTTATGGTATTGCCAGAACATCCTGACTGAGTAAGACAATATTACTGCTCCCCAACTGTCACTAGCGGTTAAGATGTACCATCTGACACTGTACAGTGGGACGCACGACAAGCACCACTATATACGAGCTAAAGAACGAATGACATATGTTATACTTGTTTGCTCTCAAACACCGTGACGTGACGCCCATTTTGTCTTACTCGGTCAAAGCCTAAGAGGTTTGCCGGGCCACACATGGCCAGGATTTAACCATGCTTTCATCAGTGTTGATGGGCTTTGATAATGGGCTTGATTCGACCGTGTGATTAATGGGCTTTGGCCACTAATATTAATACACTATCACACGATTTAATGACCCAAATATCGGCGTACGAATAAGTCATATAAAGAAGATGCTAAGACGATTTTTTAAAAATGAACACCACATAAGAAGTTGTACAAATCTAACTTAGAATGGACGGATGTAGATCGTTAACACACCATTGTATCCACGAAAAGAATGCGTGTAATGTCGTAGTTGCACCATGACTATGCGTATTGCGTTGTGCCTATATAGTGCTTTTTTTTTCTTTTCTTTTTTTATTTAATTTTTTTTTTATTTTCTAACTACTTTAAATATCAAAAATTTATAAATACTTGATTTTACAATCCAAACAACCAAGACACTCTAATTTTTTTCTCACTTCATATACTTTCATATATACACCTTCAATATGAGTTATTTTCACGAAGAACGAGCCTTTAAATTGTCAATGTTGTACGATTACCAAGAACATTGTCTATATCTTCTTAAGAGGGCTCAAGAAAGTGCAATAAAAGACGCGGAATGAGTTTTTGGTGTCCTACAAGATTGTTGGGTGATTACAGCACATCAGCACGTGCTTACCAAGTAAACAAGATACGCAAAATTATGTATTATTACATCATATTGCATAACATGATACTAAAATATCAAAAATTCCAAATAAAAATAAATTTAACGAAATAGATGTTAGCCACGCATCTAATATACAACGTAGAAATAAGAAATGCGAAGGACTGATTTAAACACTAGTCTATAGTACAAGCCCCATTTTTACAACTCAAACCATATAACTCCGTCCGTCGTAGTTATCCACCACACTCCACTCCATCTCCGGCGACTCTCCACCGTCACATCAACAACTCCCGATCTTCACACACAAGCACACAGTAAAAGGTGAAATGTTCACACAGTTCGGTACAACGGCTGAGAATTTCAGCAAGGCGTCGAATATAATGTTCCGGATCGGTACAGATGCTCATTTGTATGATGATCCTGATGACGTCAGCATTTCGCCTCTTTTAGATAGTAAATTTGATTCCGAGAAATGCGAAGCGTTGAAACGATTGCTTGCTTTGATTGCTCAGGGTTTAGATGTTTCTAATTATTTCCCTCAGGTAGTTTATTAATTTATATATTTATTTATTTATTTATTTATTTATATTTATTAGTTTGTTAGGTTTTGTACTAGGTTGTTAGAAATTAGTTTGTTTATTAGAAGCGTCGAACTAGCGTTTATTTTAACTGTGAACTGGATTTATGGTAGCGTTGAATCAGGTAGGTTTTAGAATGAGAATTTGTGGCGATTTCGTATTAAACGAAGATTAGAAAGCGTGAAATAATAGGACTTGTGTTGCGAGTGTTAACGACAATGAAACTGATTTGTTAACTCTCTCCGGCGACTCTCTCCCTAGCGTATAAGTTTAGGAACTAGTAGGAATTTGTTATAAGTTATATCATAAAAGTTTTAGCAACGTTTATGTGATCATAACACCGCAAGTTCTATAGCTGTAGTGAATTGATTAGATATTGTTGATATAGTTTTATGAGGACGGTTTCGTAATCGGAGTATGTTTCTATGTCAAATTGCAATTAAAGTGATAGGAACGGAATTGATATGGATTAGATGTAATGTAACTTATAGAACATGCATTCGGAATTGATATGATTGGTTATGTATTCAGAATGTATTAAATTTATGTTGTAATTTTAGAAGATGTAGATTGAAAAACAGAAATTGAGACCGAGAGGTATTCATTTTTGTTTTAAGATGTCTCTTTCTTGCGTAATAGGTTATGATTATAACAGTTAAGTGCTTGATCATATAATAAAGCTTTTATGTCACATGCTTGATCTTGATAATAGTTTAATACATAGTTTATCATTAAAGTTATTCTATTATATAAACTAACGTTTTCTAAGTTTGTGATGCTTAAATGTGATACGTTTACTGTATTTTGAGCTCAGGGAAAGTTCATTGATTGATTTGCAGGTTGTTAAGAATGTTGCATCGCAGTCGTTGGAGGTTAAGAAGCTTGTCTACTTATATTTGCTGCATTATGCTGAAAGGCAAGTTTTGTAGCAACATCTCTACCTTTGTTCTTGAATCGGACATTGTATACAGTAGAGTATAAATTCATTAACTTACATAAACCCTTCAATGTTTGGCACGCAACTAGTTTTTTCATTTTAAGGTAACACATGGTTGTCGGAGATTAAAGAGTGTCTTTTACGGTTCTTATTTGTGAACTAGGATTAAGTTCTAAACAGCGTCCTGAAATGATATATTGTTCTTTACTTTCTACTGTAGAACATTGGGTAGGAGAAAGATTAACATAGTTTTATACCCTTTCAACTGAGCATGGTTTTTTTTTTTTTTTTTTGCATCTCATTGTGTTAGGCATATTTCCTAGACTTTTAGATACGTTAACATACGAGAACCTCTCAAATTATAAGGTAGAACACAGTAAATGGAGGATAAAGAGTTTTCTTTAGTTTTTATACTAGGATATAGTTCTAAATCATGACCTGCATTTCAGTCATGTTCTTTATGCAAAATTTGGTAAGAGGAAGTCAAACATGGTTTTGTACCCTTCTAACTAAATAAGTTTAGATTCTTTATTGTGCTAGGCATATTGTTATGCTAATTTGATCATACCTTCTGCGTGATTACTGCATTAAGAATTTGGCGTACAAGGCTTCTGATATAGTCATCATGTCTGCCATCTCTCTGCTATATTAGGCGTCCGAATGAAGCATTGCTGTCAATTAATATATTCCAGAGAGACCTGGGGGACCAGAATCCATTGGTGAGGGCCTGGGCACTACGTACAATGGCTGGAATTCGTCTGCATGTGATCTCACCTCTTGTTTTGGTGGCAGTGAGAAAATGTGCTAGAGACCCGTCTGTATATGTGAGAAAATGTGCTGCTAATGCTCTCCCAAAGCTTCATGATTTGCGTCTTGAGGAGAATGATGCAGCAATTATCGAGGTTAGTTTAAGTTTTCTTCTTTTGCTATAGGTCTCTTAATGCGAGTATGCGACTACTCTTACTAACATATGCCAATTTACTTTATAATCAGAGGTCATAATCCTACTCTTTTCATAATGTACATGAATTGGGTTTCAGTACTTGGTGAATGATAGCTCTTTAGGCTGCAAAATGTACTCATGATTATGACATGTTTTATATTGCAGATTATTGGAATACTGTTGAATGACAATTCTCCTGGGGTGGTTGGAGCTGCTGCTGCAGCATTTGCTTCGATTTGTCCAAATAATTTACCTTTAATTGGTAGAAACTATAGAAGGCTATGTGAGATTCTTCCTGATGTCGAGGAATGGGGTCAGATAATTCTAATAGGGATCCTTCTTCGTTATGTGATTGCAAGATATGGGCTTGGGAAAGAATCTATTATGGCGTCTCTATGCCCTGAGAATATTAATGATGAAAAACGTGGTTCAGACTCGGATAGCAAATTTTTAGAGATAAAGAGAACATATGTAATGAACAGTGGGATTCAGGAGCCTGAGTTACTAACAATGGTGTCTAGGAGTTACCTTGCAGGACCAGATAAGTATGTATCACGTTCGGGTACAGCAGATATTATATCATCAGATTATGATTCATCGCAGTTTACATCATCCAAGAGTGATGATGATTTGAAGATCCTGTTGCAGTGTACATCACCTTTGTTATGGAGTCGAAATAGTGCTGTGGTTCTTGCTGCTGCAGGGGTACACTGGATAATGGGACCAATGGAGGACATCACAAAAATTGTTAAGCCTCTTTTGTTTCTCATGAGATCATCTGACGCCGCAAAATATGTGGTACAGTTTTTGTTTCACAATTTATATAAAACATTGGATTTACTGGCAAACCACTTACCATGACCTAATGTTAATAGGGGGTACTCAATGGATGTAGTATAGCTCTTACCATGTCATAGGCACTATTTTTGTTTGAGATCACGTATGCTATAAGTACAATGTTAAATGATACCGCTGGATCTTTTATAATTATAAGCAAGTGCTGAATTTGATAGATTTTGTCTTTTGTTCCATTAGAGATGTATCATAGTATCATACGAGTGGTCGATTACTTGACATAACAGCATGGCCGATGTTCTTTGTTTACCTTTCAAACCTTAGTATAGTGCTGTTCAAGTAAAACATATATCTGAGAGGCTGGTTTGTGGTGGTTTCGGGGATATCCACCATCACTCATGGCGTTGTGTAGAGATATCTTGTAAACAGTGAGACTACCAACAGCATAAAAATATCTCATTGTATGCATTATATGGTAACAGTGGTTATACAGCTAGTTTAAGTTGAGTTTTACCCTTGCATGAGTGTTGGGGAGGGGATATCCACCCATGACTCATGGCATTGTTTAGAGATATCTTGTAAACAGTGAGACTACCAACAGCATAAAAATATCTCATTGTATGCATTATATGGTAACAGTGGTTATACAGCTAGTTTAAGTTGAGTTTTACCCTTGCAGGTCCTCTGCAACATTCAAGTATTTGCTAAAGTGATACCTTCTCTTTTTGCTCCAAACTTTGAAGACTTCTTTATAAGCTCGTCCGATGCATATCAAGTTAAAGCTCTGAAACTTGAGATTCTTTCTTCCATTGCTACAGACACATCAATCTCGGTTATTTTTCAAGAGTTTCAGGTACCTTCCCCTGTTGCAGGAGTGCTAGTTTTCTATCTTTTCTAATATTTCTACTTCCATTTGGAAGATATTAAAGCATTGCAATTACTTTACAACACAAATCAATTTTGCTGGATCATTTTGCTTCCTTTACGGACTGTTTATTATGCTTGTACTATTTTGTAATGTATTCACAAAGAGAAAGGTTCAATTTGATTCTGCAGTTTTATATAATCTTGCTTATCGCTAAAAGCATTTATAGGATTATGTCAGAGATCCAGACAGAAGATTTGCTGCAGATACTGTTGCTGCTATTGGTCAATGTGCTAAGCGGAATCCACAAGTAGCAAACACTTGCTTAGAAGGACTGCTGGCTCTTACTTCGCCCAGTTAGTCACCAATTTTTTATGTATTATATATTGCCGAAGTCTGTAATTTTGAGCTTATAGTTATTCAACACTTGCAGAATCCATAAATAGTACCTCTGGATCCATGGACGATGATGCAGTTTTAATTCAAGCAATTACTTCCATCAAAGACATTATAAAACAAGATCCACCCACTCATGATAAGGTACTTGTATAAACTCTAAAATTTTAGCAAAAACGGATACAAGTTGAACTGGCCAAAAGTCGCCTAGTCTGTATTTTTAATGCATAAAACCCCTGAACTCATTTTACTTAAGAAAAGTTGGTCACTATTAAAATAATATAGTTTTTTCTCAACCCAAACAGGCCAGACCCACGCAAAGTTGAACCCATTACCAATCTACCGACCCACCCATTTTTCTCCTCTAGACCTCGTGTTACTTCTCACACTTCTCACACACGAGTAGGCTTCTGGGTATAACCAAAAGTTGTTTACCCATCTATCATGTTCAAATAACGGTGCTAGATATTTTTACTATCTAGATACTTGTTTAGGTCCTATCTTATATGTTTTGTCCTCAAGCTAGTGAAATCTGACAAGTGACGTCTACTACAGGCCATTATCTTTTTGGCTCGAAATCTGGAAGCAATCAAGGTTCCTGTAGCCCGTGCAATGATTGTTTGGATAGTAGGTGAATACAACTCTGTTGGCAATATCATTCCAAAGATGGTACCCATAATCCTAAGATTTCTAGCTCGAGGCTTTCCTTCTGAGTCCATTGAAACAAAACACCAGATTTTAAATGCTGCTGTTAAGGTATGATTTTTTTAATTTTATTTTTGATATATTTTTTGAAAAGCATTAAGGTGTGATAAACGGGAACAGTTTACATCATCTTTGTTATTAGCTTAGTGAAAGAATAATTATGGAACCTGTTTTGGTCTAAGTATATATAACATCATTAAGTGTACTAATCTGAGTTCTTTTACTGTTGACATAACTTCTATAAATAGGATTAATCACTCTAGGTGATTAATTGGCTTTCTAAAATATATCTTTCATGTGATTTCTGTTGCAGGTCGTTTTGGGCTCAAAGGGGGAAGATTTCCACACTGCAAAAACCATACTAAACTATGTCCTGGAGCTCGCCAAATTTGATTCATACTATGATGTTCGTGACCGGGCCCGTGTCTTAAGGAAACTCCTGTTATGCTACCTTAGTTCTAGTGGCCTGGAGGAAGAAGCGAGTCAAAAAACTGAAAACTATGAACTACAAATATTACTTGCAGAACATTTGTTTGGGGAGACAATAACATCATCAACCGAAATGGTTAACAATCGGTTCTACCTTCCAGGATCTCTCTCACAGATAGTTCTCCATGCAGCTCCAGGGTATGAACCTCTTCCTGAACCTTGCAGTTTAACAGAATCAGATATGGTTGAAGTAGTTGAAGGACCCACTCAGGCTGACTCATATGAAGTTGACAATTCTGACCTGGACTCTGGGTCTTTGAATGAAGAAGGCAGTTACGATTCAGAAGAATCCGTCACTGATTCGACAGGAACTGATTACACCAATGAGAGTGCTGCAAGTGAAGTTGAGAGTAACACCGATCCATTAATTAACTTATCTGATGTTGGCAAATCACAAAAAGATGTTAAAGCTTCAGAACAAAATGAACTTGGCGAATTAATGTCGAAAGGAGCTCTGGAATCATGGTTGGATGAGAATCCCAGTTCAAGTCAGAATATACCTGGGATCGATAACGAAAGGATGTCATCAGCAAGGATATCAATCGGAGATATTAGTGGGAGAGTTAAACATAAAACTTACACGCTTTTAGATCCAGCATATGGAAATGGTTTGAGAGTAGTATATACATATTCATCCAAAGCTTCAACAATATCACCATCATTTGTAAGTGTTGATACGTCTTTTGAGAACTGCTCTAGTGAGCCACTGTCAAAATTATATCTGAGTGATGAAGATTCTGCCTTGAGTTCTGAATCATCAGACCAATCATCTCCTCCTGATGAAAGGTAAACATTATTGATCATCCTTTCAGTTTATGTATTTTTCTAGTTCATTCACTTATCATATTCCTGGGTATAATATGATAGTCGTTTATGTTTTTATAAAATACCAAGGTACATTGTCATGTGTCCCGTTTAGTGTCATTTTGCCTCTTTTTACATTTGAGTCATACAGTAAAGATAGTTTTGTGCCCCATTTGGGACCCATAATCTTAACAAATATACACGTAAACGTTATTTATTAATATCTTATTTTATACATAAATGAAACATCTTTATATGAAAGTTACCATTTCGGGTTGCAAAATGACCCAAATCGGACACAAAACCATCTTACATAAAAAAATGTATTGTTTACAAAAAGGGGTCAAATGAGAAAGTATGTTGGTCTTTAATGCAAATAACCATATATATATTTATCTCGTTCACCAACTTACTTGTCCCTTGGTATAAAATTTTTAGTCAGTTATGTTTTCCTGAAATTTTTGTCATTGTAATTTCTTTGTTCAAATTGGCATGCAGTTCTTTGCAATCTCAAAAGGATGCACCAATTCTGGCTCCGATGGAAGAAATTGCTACACTTGAACCTGGTCAGACTACAAAGACAGTCATCCACGTTCGGTTTCATCATCATCTCTTACCTGTGAAGCTCATCTTATGGTGTGATGGCAAAAAACACTCGGTTAAGTTGCGACCTGACATAGGATATTTCATAAAGCCTCTCCCTATGGATGTTGATGTTTTTTCACACAAAGAATCTCAACTTCCTGGAATGTTTGAATACACAAGGAGGTAAGATACTATTTTTGTTACATCCTCTCTCTTCCACTGTATGTGGTGTGGATACAGATACCGCTGATAAGATTTGTGTATTTATTCTATTCCTAAATCATTTTATTCAACTATTTTATTCTTTCTTTGAATAATACAATAATAATAATATTTAAATCCCACTAATTATTTATAAAAAAATGATGTTTCTGGGAAAATTGTTTTTTGGGTCAACCGGCCTGGCTCATACAAAAACCTGGCCCTATTTGCAACCATTGTAAGAACTAAGAACTGCCTGTCGCGTAAATAAAATGCAATTAGTAAAACTGTAGGACATATAAAACCTGTTTTCGAAAAATATATTAGTCATACAACATTGGTGTTGATAATTACAAAAGTGATGTGGTAGGTATTATCATAAGGAGGATAAAAGGGGATCCATTATTGGTTTTACATCTGATTTCATAACGTATTTAGCATCAGCATCTATCTGACGGCAATTTTTTTACTGCTGCAACAGATGTTCGTTCACCGATCACCTTGCAGAGCTGACCACTGACAATGATGGTGATGGATCAAAGGATTCATTCCTCATAATATGCCAAAGTTTGGCATCAAAGATGCTCAGCAATGCAAATCTATATCTCGTATCTGTAAATATGCCTGTGGATGCGAACTTGAATGACGCATCAGGTTTGTGTTTACGGTTTAGTGGTGAGATCCTTAGCAAAACATTCCCTTGCCTGATATCGGTTACACTTGAAGGTAAGTGCTTTGAACCTCTTAGTGCATCAGTGAAAATCAATTGTGAAGAAACTGTCTTTGGTCTGAATTTGTTGAATAGAATAGTAAACTTTTTAGCCGAGCCTCTTTTGACTAGTTAAGGTACATACTTTCTTGATACCGAGGTTGTGAAGTTTGGGTGGTTGTAACAATTATAAAATTGGAAGAGCATACAGGGTTCCATAATGTCCACCAAAATGCTTTTTTGGTCGTGTAAACCAAGCTTAGAGAATTAGTGTTGTGATTTTAAAAAAAGATCATGGTGTGGTATGGGTGCATGGCGAAAGATTCAGAACAAATAAGCTGTTAAAGAGGAATATGAAGCGACACCTTCAATAGAGGACGACCATGGGAAAGGATTGTTTTGTAATACAACATGCATTTGCAAGTTACTAGCCGAACAGCTTGTGCAAAGTACGAGTGACTTTTTATTCTTGAGTGAGATTTGTTTGGTTTTTTAAAATAGAAAGCAACATTCATTGATGTTTCCTTCTTTTGGTTTTGCAATGTTCATATTATATAGATATTGTACAAATTTTGTTGAGTAGCACCCAATTGTTTGTATCGGGGAAAAAGGAAAACACTATCTATGCGGTATATCAAGTATATTTGAGTTTCATATATGCTGAGCAGGTAAGCAGCTCATATTACTATTTTCCAAATACATGTGCGTTCTTGTTTGATTGTTGTAAATTTATAAAGGTTTTCAGCTATGTGTAGGATGTAGCCTTGTAGGAACATTCTATATAACAAAGACATCTAGGAAAGCTCCTGTAGGGTTGGTATTTAGAATGTTCTAACATTCTGAATAACAAAGACATCTAGAAAAGCTCCTATAGGGTTGGTCTTTAGAATGTTCTAACATGACTTTCCATTTTACAAGGTTGTAAAGAGCTCTAAAATGTGTATGGACCTTATAACCATTTTGTATGATTATTTGGTCAAATGTAACTTTTAAAGAATTGCTATTTCACCGAAGTTAGAAGGTTACACGTACATGGAGACACATCAAAACTAAGTTGGCTTATGAGGAATGAAAATGCAAATTTCCTTATGTTTAAATGTAGATTTTGCTAGCTCAACCTGAAAGGCTGTGTTAAAGATAAATGTTTTCATGAGCATCTGTGTTTTAGAAATTGTCATATAATAACAATCATTAATTGGTGGCCATATAACAAGAGGTTGGATCGGTTGAAAACCCCTCGCTTCTCAACCGGAGGTCGAGTTCGATCTCACTCCTCACAAAATGAGGTCCTTCTACCTTTGGTAGAACTTTACTTTATTAATTGGTGGTCATATAATGCAAATATTTCTCTTAACTACAACTTTTGGGGCGAGTTGACTTGTCATTAGCAAATGTTTTTTTTTTTTTTAAATAAACATTATTGTTTTCATTTTGGTTAATATGGGGTGATGAGTTACATCAACATAGATTCACGTGTTTTTGTAGATCCAATAATCGTCAATCTCGGTAATTCTTTTATCAAAGTTAATAAAAAACTATTTTCCACATTTTTTAAACAACATATCTTAAAACCAGAAATCTTCAAACTATAAAATACATCATCATGACGAGATTAAATTATCTTTCATCAATATGCACTTTTCTATATTTTCGACAACATTTTTTTTTCCAAAATTCCGCCTTTAAAATCATATATGATTTGTAAAATCATATATGATTAAAAATCGAATCATATATGATTTTTCCTACCAAATTTTGAAAAAAAATGGTTAAAATATATAGATGCATATCTATAGAAAGATAATTTAATTCTCATCAATACACATTGAATAATTAACGTTTCATGAGATATTTAATTTTTAAAAAGGATGAAAGTTTATTTTAATAAAAAATGAATTCATTATTATTGGTTGATTGGATTTATGGTAAATTGAGATAACTCTTGACAAGGTGATTTTAGATAAAAATAATGTTTTGATATTTAAATGAAGTAAATAAATAATACAAAAAATAGAACAACATTCGTGGGAGCTAGAATGGCTTTGTTACCAAAATCATTCTACTCTATTTAAATACAGAGGTAGAAGAATAATACAGAGTCTTAGAAGAATAAATTACTTGTCCCATTAAGGAATTTTCAAGTCCCCTATTCAATCTAACAAATATAGTTCAAAAAAATAAAAGTCTAACAAATAATTTTTGATGTTCATATACCCATTTTGAAGCTTTAGTTATAATAGGTTAAAGCTTGATCGAATTTCGAGGACTTTTAGGAGTTGAAGATGATGGAGGCTTCGAAGAAGGTCAATTCTTTGTCTTCTTCTCGAGTATGGACTTAAGGAAGAAATGTAAAGAAAATGAAGAAACAGAAAGAGTTGTGTTCGCGAATACCATTTAAGGAGGAAAGAAAAGGAAAAGGATTGAAAAAACAAGTGTTGTTTGATTGATTTTAAAGTAAATTGTCTCCTCTTATAATTGAAGTGAAATTGTTTACCTCTTATTACTTTACTTTTCTTTACTAATAAAAACTTAAGAACACAGTGTGATCTTGGCAGTATTTCGCTGCTTATTAGTGGCTAAAACAAAACTTTTATAGACTTGGAGTTGTATCAATAATTTTGCTTTTAAGTTGGGGCCAGGGGTCATCAATAAGTCTGAGTCAAGGTCCATCAGGCCCCAGTTCAGTCTACAAAGTTCACAAAATGGTATCTAGCTTTCAAGTAAATTCAAGTCAAGTGATCAAAAGATTTTAAGTGTTTTGTTTTCAAGGTTTTAGGATCTATGTGCCAAGCAAGTACTACTTTACAATGGTATGGAAAGACATCTTTTGAGACCCAAATCAATATAAGTTTTATCCTTTCACCCAAAAAAAAGGTGTAACACAAACTCTATTTTCATAATAAATTAGTCTAGTCGACCCTTTCCTATCACAACACAAATCTCATCCAATTCAATACAACAATTGTGCTTCTATACAGCCAATAAACCCTTCATCTTTCACAAAAAGCACAACACAATGTACATGTCAAAACTGTACAACCAAAATTTCTCACATCCTTTCTCAACTCCTACCACCACTAGAGCTCGAGCCCGACCCTGAACCTGAACCAGAACCAGCACCAACACCAACACCAACACCAACACCAGCAGGTCTCGGAGAAGAAATGGGCCTGTTATCCCCATTTTTACGAACTTGTTCTCTTCTTGTAGTATCCGCTGCTTTTTGCAACTCTTGAAGTTGCTCTAAAGTTTTTACCAACTCATCAGCACTCGGCCTTTGTTTGGGCTCTTTCAAGAGACATTTCATTGCAAGCATGGCAGCTCTCATGGCTACATTTGGTGAGTATTGTCCGCTTAGACGTGAGTCCATGATGTAAAGAATCCTTCTTTGTTGGTTAAGTAAGGCTTAGCGAACTCAACTAGTACTTGCTTCACCCGTTGACCTGTTCTTGTCAATGCACCGCCTTCCTGTTAAGATTTCTAGGAGGACCACCCGTAACTGTATATGTCGCTCCTTGCAGTTAAGTGACCTATAAAATTATGAACAATGAATAAAAGATTAGATCAATGGCAACAACTATGTATCTTTCTAGTATTACAAGGTAGAATAATTTCGAGGATGGTGTTTTTCTTCAGAATTAATAATTTTTTTTTTTTTTTTTTTTTGTTTGCTTACCTGTGGCCATATATTCAGGAGCTGCATATCCATAGGTACCCATAACTCTTGTCGAGACATGACTTTTCCCATCAACCGGTCCATCCTTTGCCAAACCAAAATCGGAAAGTTTTGCGTTGTAATTCTGAAAATAGAAGTGAAATAAGTAAGAAGCCAAGTAACAATAATAAATGGAGTACAAAATCATAAGAAAAGATGTCAATGTGAGGAACATACAGAATCGATCAGGATATTGGAAGACTTGAAATCACGATAAATTACTTTTGCTTCTGGGCTATGAAGGTAAGCAAGCCCCTTTGCAGCACCAAGAGCAACCTTGAGCCGTAGGTTCCAAGACAAAGGTTGAAAGTAAGTACTCCCTGTTATAATGATCAACACATAAGCGTAAGTACTATATAAGTGATAATAAGAATCATCGAATGTGGCAAAATGGATTTGCAGGTCGGGCAGACAGGTCAAATGAGCTGAACGATAAATAACTTTTGCTTCTGGGCTGTTAAATTTCTCTTTTTGGTAATACTAAAAGCTTTAAAAGTTTTTATAGAAAAGTAGCGCTTACAAAAAGCATATTATCTTGGTAACCTATTATTTCGTATATATACACATTTTGGGCAACTTTAGCCTTCATTCGACCAGTTTCCTTTTCACAACTAAACTTTATGATTTTAACTAGTTGACCCGTTAGAAATAAACGTAGCCCAAATCGACCCATTCAAAAGTAAATGGTTAAAAATTGCCACCTCAGGGCTTTGTGATCAAAGTTTTGGAATTTAATGGATTTTGAAGTAATTTACAATGGCAAGAACTTACTTCTAAATAAGTGGTTTTCCAAGCTGCCTCGTGGCATAAACTCATACACTAACATCCTGTGATCATCTTCTAAGCAGTAACCAATCAACTTCACAAGATTCGGATGATCTAGCAGCCCTAGATAATTAATTTCAGCCTGCAACAATATTAAAAAAAGTCTCAAACTTAGCCAAGAATGAAAATGACTTAAATTTACTAAATGACTTGGACTAAATAAATTTATAGAAGATCCAATAATTCGTACTTACCAACCATTCTTGGTGACCTTGAAGACCTTCTTGGTTCAATCTTTTTACAGCAATGACAGTGCCAGTACCCGGTTTGGCAGCCGCAAGTGATTGCTCATCAATCCATCCCTTAAAAACCGACCCGAAACCACCTTCTCCAAGCACACTGTCGGGTCGAAAATTCCTAGTGGCCATTTTAAGAACATTGTAACTAAAAGGCTTCAAATTTCCTGATTGTAAAATCTCAGTTTGAGTCCTTGGGCTCCTAGGACTAGGTGGTATAGATGCAGATGTAACTTTACCTGTTACACACCAGAAAAATACAACATAACACTTTAAGACCTTGATCATCACATAATTGAAGTACTAACTTAGCTAAAGCAAGTTTCTTTATAGCAACCATAAAAAACCAATCATAGATCCTCAATAATCAAGAGAAAATAAAAACTGTCTTTTTGTTGGGCTTTCTTTAGTAAAGCATATAAAACATCATCTCAAAGGTGTTTGCTTGTTCAAATTGATTACCTAACATTTCTAACCAAAACATGAAACAACAAGAATATGTGTTTATGGATGTGTGTCACAAAAAGATCAACAAATAAACTTATGTAAGATCAGAAACTCTAGTCCAACAAAGTTTGCTAACAAATTTATAAAAAAAAAAAAAAAAAGTTACAACATCAACTAAAATCACAAGATATAATATGATAAACTAACCATCAAGACGTGAACTTTCATTCAATCCAACACTAAAACAACAACCCATATTCTTGATTGATCTCTTGTTGATTCAAGAAAGAAAAATGGAATCAAACTCTTTTTTTTCTAGAAAAAAAGAGAGAGAGAAATAGTAGTAAATATTGGTTTGGTTTCAGTGGAGAATTTAATCAAAACAGTTGGATGGTGTAGAAAATATAAACTTACACTAGAAAGATAGATATACATCAGTATATATATAAATGAAAATAAAAAAGTATTTATTTATAAAACATGTGTTTGAAGTATGTACGTGTAGGAAGCTTTCCAGAAACAACCACTTCAAAGACATAAGCTTTGACTTGTCACCATTAATATTTGACTGCAACTTGCTTCTTAATCTTTCTTTCTTCCTTAACACCTTATATTATTTAAAAAATAACTTTTACATACAAATTTGTCTTTATTAGTTGTGAAATCTGCAGTAAAAGGGTTTGTGTTTAATACTAGTTTATTGGTAAGCCAATAATATGCATTATTTTACAACTAAATGCATGTCATTTTCTAGGTTTCGGTTATGCAACTTTTAATAAGATGGTTTACGTGGCATGTGTGTTTTTGTGATGTCACAGCGTGTCATGCACAGGCTATAAATAGTTATTTTTAGTTAAATCTAAAGATATTACACAGAATAATTGTAGTGCAACAATGTTTTATTTCATGGAACGTTAAGATAAAGATTAAAGTGTAACATAAAAAAGTGTTTTTACCTTGCAGCCTTTAACTTTTTAGTTTAATTATCTCCACGAACATTTTAGAGATATTCTAATTTATGAACATGCCCATCAGCATCATATTGATGAATTGAAACACTAGAAAGTGAGCTTTCAATTTGTCCGAAACAATTACAGTAAATGATTGGACGTATGATACAATTTTTGGAAAGTGCAAGTTCAAAAATGTATAAAAAATTAAATATGGAGTATTCCAATTTTCGTGGTCGTTAGGAAATGCAAGGAAGAAAATATGTGAACCATCAAAAGTCACATAGACAAAAATACACTCTTGGTCTTTCCAAAACCATCATCTATGCTGAAAAGTTGAGTTTTACTGTCGGTAGTCCAATTCATGTGATTTTGAGGCCAAGTGATCCTCACCCATAACGCCGCGTCAACGCTGCTTTCGCTTATATAATCGGCGATAATGATCAAACACATTTTAAGGTTTAGAGATTGTGGGTTGGGTAGAGCAAAATGCTAACTTTCGAATGACAAGTCCAACACCTTTTAGGACTCGACGTAAATAGAAGGGGATAGATAGGAACAAAATGCAGGGGAGTGTAAACAAAATGCAAACACATAAAGATGGTGTGGTTATCAAAGAGGAAGAAGGTGTTTTTCATAACAAAAGGGGGAAACAATAAGGGGAAAGGAAAGCTGATTAAGGAAGAGGATGTTTTGCAAAATAAAAAAGGCAAGAAAGTTGTAAAATATTTTAAGCGAGGTTTTGATGGGAAGGGGAAGGCTAAAATCGTTGAGTTTCCGTGTTTTGATGGTGAAACAAGGTGATGATTGGTGTTGAATATGTGGTCATGGTCCTGGTGGCGTTGTGGCTAGTGGTGTTAAGACACCTTTTAGAAGTAGTGAAAGGATTACCAACTGCGTACTTGCTCTTTTTGGCCAAAGGCCATCTTAGGTGAGGTTTCAATGTTAAATTGCATGGCATCTGTTTTATATTTTAAAACTGCAATTATACCTTATCTAACTTGAATATTTGGTGTTTGGATACTTGTTTTTTCAGGCATAGTAGCAGTATGATCATTAGTTTAAGGTTCATGTTTTGTGTGTTGCTCAGTTTAAGGATATCTGATACTAGTATGTAGATCATTAAGAGGTTCATCAGTTAAAGGTTGTTCAATGGAAGCTACATCATCTTTTCTATTTTGTCAATTATCAGTAGAACCTTTTGTATCAGACAATTAATCTTTAGTTTAATGTCAATTTCATGTTGTATCAAACAATGTATCCCAGGTTGACTATTATAAGTCAACTTGCTAACTGGTTGGTAATGTTACAATATGTGTTTGTTTAACTTATAAGTTATATTCTGTATGTACGTATTAGTTTGTCAGTTGACCTTTATAAAGTAAAACTTCAAATATTAAATGTCATGGTATAATCAGCACAAACGATCACCTCTTTGTATCAACAAAACCAAACACGGTGGTACATAACATCTGATGCATGGAAACAATAATATGGTACAAGGTTGGGTTAGATTTAACTAAGGTATAGTGAAAAATGTGTTTGGTCTATTATATCCTCGATTATATAACTGAAAACGAACGTTGACCTGAGCATTACGGGTCAAGGGACCACTTTGGCCTCAAAATCCCAAGGTTTGGACTACCGACGATGAAAAGCTCAACTTTTGGGCAAATCGATGATTTTGGACAAGTTTAAGGACCAACGGTATATTTTTGTCTTTTAATAATATTGTGGGGGAACTCAAATTTCATAAATGTAAAAGGTAATTTGATATAACATTTAAAATTATCTAAATGGTCACTCTGTTTGTCCATTTTTTCACATTTAATCATTGAACTTTTTTTTGACAATGTCACTATTAAGGTTTTAAATCGTTACGTATCCAAATATTAAGGTTTCAATTTCATTACATAAATGGTCATTGTGGTTTGAAACTTCAAGGACCATTTATGTAACGAAATGGATCGAATCAGAATGATTTGAAACTTCATGACCATGTATGTCAAAAAAAGTTCGATGACTAAATGTGAAAAATTAACAAACCATAATGACCATTTATGTAATTTACTCAATATCTAATCGCGTATGTCGAAACAAGGGTGAATAATGATGAATAAATACTAGTGCATCTTACGCTTAATACACAATGCAATCCCAAATGCCATTTCAGTTTCTGAGTAAAGGGGATTATCCCGGTAAAATATATAATCACATGAAAAAAGTTAAATACAATGAAATGTGATAGAGTATCACATTAACCTCAAACAACGCTTGAACAAGCACTAACACCATTTTAGTTTCATAATTTACAAAAGAAGAATACAAAAGCAAAGAGTGTTAAACGATCAAATTTTAATGGAGGCTGAATTTCATATTCACCCAACTTAAACATCTCTTTTTAAACAATCCTTTTTTCACAATTTAATTACAAATATGCAATCTTAGTTTTGTGTTAACGGAATGATAGCAATATGTTATTACACATAGACGAAGGACTATCTCTATATGTAAGAAGAATAGCTTCTCTAAGGGACCATTTAAACAAACTATTATGAACTATTAATTTTCTCAACTAAGCTAATTCTATATCTAACATCTAGAATTAACATAAAATTATTAAGAGCATCAAGTATCACAAATTCACAACTTGATATAAGTATTTTTGCTTGATCACGTCAAGCCAACCTCACCACACCAACGTGGTCACTTTTCAAAAAAAATAACCACACTAAGGTGGTTCTCAGAGACGGAACCAGGTTTATTTTTGGGCATCTCGAGACACCCATGGGATTTTTTGGTGTAGTATTAATTTTTATAAAAAACATCATTTTTTCCTAAGGCTGGATAGCAAGATGGTTACTCACTCACCTTACACATCAGCGCCACGTCAACTTTTTATCTCCTCTCACTCACCGGGGAAGGTCACCTTATCATCACATTTCATTAAAATACCCACTTTATAAAAATATACCCCACTAAACACCCCACATACACTCACAAACCAAATAAATAATTATAAAGATTGAATGGCCCCTAATTTTTTCAAATTGTTAGGCGAATGAGTCACCTAAGTGACTTTGGAACCACAACTCACGCGACTGTAGGAGGTGGCATGAGACTCACGTGACTTTTGAAGTCACTATCCCATTTTCACACCTTTACCGACTAGTCTAAATGCTCCGCAATTTTTGTATAAACCTCACTTTTTTTTAAATGCTTCGATCCAAAAATTGTATTCCTCGTACTGTATAATTTTTTAAAAATATACATGATCAAATTATGTCTTGGTTCCGTTATGGTGTTCTTTGGTGTGGTTCGACCAGCGCGTTGAAAACTACTATGATGACTGGAAAGATTCGGGTTGACCCGGTCGGGTTCGGGTCAACTCGGTCAAGCCTTGAAAAACATACCCAACCCGACCTTATTTAGAACTCAACAACTCGGCCTGGTCAATTCGGTTCGGTCAACCTGGCCTGGGTCAATCGGGGTCAATTCGGTTCGGGTCAACCCGAGTATTTTACATTGTAAATGTGTTGTTTAATGGTTAGTCGGTTCGGATCGGGTTCGGGTGGTCAAGGCTAAAAATATACCCGAACCCGACCTTGTTTAGAACTCTGTCAATTCGGTCAATTCGATTGACCGAATATTTTTGAATCGATTGACCCGACCAATTGGCTCGGGCCGGTCGGTTCGGTTGGCCACCCGAATGACACCCCTAGTGATGACATGATCGGATCAATGCTATAAATATAAATATTTAATTTTCAATTTGATCTTGTTTTGTTACATGCAATTTGATATTGACATGTACTAATGTGGTAAACTTTTGGTGACATTCATGTAATTAGATAGGGTCCTTCTATGCAGGCACCCCATGGTAGGGGGTGGCTGAATTTTTTGCCTCGATTTCTATGTCAATCATGGGTATTCAATCATTGGTAATGATTGGTTTCTCGATTTTCGTGCCAAGTTTTTTTACCACTTATACCACTTATTTTTTTACAAGTTTTTTATACACTTTTTTTTACATGTTCTTTTTTTACGCTTTTTTATAACTTATACCACTTTTTACAACTTTTTTTGGTTTTACAATTTTACAAGTTATTTTTGGTTTTACAAGTTTTTTATGATATAAATTCGCTTTTAAACTTAAAAAACCGTAGTCGAAAATTTTTGAGGCTCGGGTCAAGGTTGCAAAAGTGAGATTTTATCCCACTTTGTCATCCATTCGGTTTTCATCATCGCCGGAAAGTTTTTAGGCTCAAAATCATCATCGCCTCTAAAATTTTAGGCTCAAACTGAAGGTTGCAAAGTGAGATTTGATCTCACTTTACCGTCCATTCGGTTTTTATCATCATCGCCTGAAAGTTTTTAAAGTTTTTAGGCTCAAAATCATCATCGCCTAAAAGTTTTAGTCACAACCGCACAAAGTCACCGGCTCACAAACCGCACTCACAAACCGCACAAGCCTCACAAATCAAGACAAGCACAAGACTCACCCGCTTCACAAGTTTCACAAGTTACATCGCTTGAACATGATTCTCACAAGTTACCACCGCAAAAGTTCACAAGGTGTACTAAGATTCTCAAAAGTTCACAAGGTGTACTAAGATTCTCAAAGGCAATACTTCAAAGGCACCCCATATAATCCTGTGAAAGCAACAACACCAACAACAATACTGTGAAAGCAACAACACCAACAACAATACTGTGAAAGCAAGCTACACCAACAAGTGGTCCAGAAACAACACCAACAACAACATAATTTTGTGAACCATGATATTACTCTATAACAAGATTGGTTATTTATGTATTCGAAGCTATATTGTAATTTTGTGAACCATGTATCAACTATTAATCTATAACAAGATTGGTGATTTATGTATTCAAAGCTTATAATTTTCATGAACCATGATATTACTAATTTACGTTGTGAATAATTGTACAAATTCTTTTGCTGATGCAACAAAGAAAATCCTTACTGTGTGTGTTGTCAACGCGATTAATAATTGAAGAACATCTCACAAGCCCAAAACTTGTGGGTCCAAGATATGCACGCCCTTCTCAAAGGTAAATAATTAAACGCTTGCTTATTTGCGAATATATCAATAACTTGTTTGTTTAGAATACATTTTTTATAATTGTTTCGTCATGTAATAGCCGTGGACTAAAGACTATGTGTCGATACTATGCAAGGAAATATTTCAACAAAAGTACTTTGTGAAGCCTCTTCTTCAACGCAGTTTCAAACTCGCTAAACTAAAGATACAACGATCAACATGCTATTGGTCGAAAACAATTTGTTGCGTGCAAAAATAAAGCGTTGGAGGCATCATCGAATTGGCAAGAATCCAGGTTGATCACGCACGTCACCGAGTTAATACTCTACGAAATTTATAGATGACATTAATAATCTTCATGTGGAGTAGATTTCGTTATAATATTGAAAACATTTGTTGTTTTACTTGTTTAATGTTTTAATGTATAATGTTTTATTGTAATATTAGTAACATTTGTTGTTATACTTGTTTAATGTTTTAATGTCTAACATTTGTTGTTACACACAATTAAAAACATAAGGTAAAATAAATACCATATAAAAACACTACACAATTAAATACACTATACATAAAAAAACACTACACAAATTAAATACACTATACACACTATACACTACACAAATTAAATACACTAAAAAAGACACAACACACACAATTATTAAAAAAAATAAAAATAAATAAATAAATAATTAATAAAAGCGTCACTGCATTTGGATTGGGAGTCCACCCTACTGAGGTGTCTCGCAAGGATTTCATTTTTTTTTTTTGAAAAGAAACCTTCATTAGAACACAAAAACCAACCCACGAAACGGGGCGGCAACAACAACCAAAGGGAATTACATAATTACAAATTTACACCAACGTTCCCAATCCAAAAGGGGAACCTTAGCTCTATTCTTTGCCCAAAGAAAACCAAAAACTTTTATATCTCCTAAAACATCTTCGACCTTCGCCTTCTTTCTTTGAAACTTGAGATTATTCCTCGCTCTCCATATACACCAACACCCGATGATAATAATACCATAAAAATCTTCATGCACCCCGACAAATTCTAATGATTATGAATGTCCAAAAGATCACTAAAAGAGAAAGCGAAGAAGCCTTCGAATCTTACACCACGATCGATATCAAGACCCAAATCTTGAAGCAAATATGCACCCAAAGTGAAAGGTGCTCCACCGCCTCCTCTCGACTCACAATAACACACACGAAACATCCTCGCATGTGAATGTTCCTATTCGAATAGACACAACGCCGGAATTCTATTCATCCCGCCTCCACGCCGAAAATGTTACATTTCTTAGAATCCACTTGCACTAAGAGTAGACCGACGAATTGTCAAATCCAACCCGCATACAACATACCCTAACCGCACTCAACCGAGAACACACCTTTACCGCACAATCCAACCCCACCCATCCACGGAATCGATATCAACACATTCACAAGCAAGGAATCGAGGATACCCCATTCGATCGAAAGCAAAGATCGTCCAGATCTGACCTTTCCACTTCCATACCGCAGCAATACGGACTGCCTCACAATTCTATCACTAACCTTGCACCTTTTCTCCATCTCAATCCGAAACAAGTTCGCAAATACACATCAAGGTATGTTCAATAACCACGGTCAATCCAAAAAGAAATAGAATTACTGCTACCCACAATACCTTTAAACAACCTACTTATCAGCAACCCACCCACCATAGTTCTCGAGAGGACTTTACGATGTTACCTGTGTACCATTAAAGCTTTCTTGACCGAAGGAAGTCCCGCTTTCATCGAACTGTGGCACGCTTCCACTACCTCGCTCCATAGATTTCCTTTTTCTTTTTTATACCGCCACCCCCACTTGGATAAGAGGGCTATGTTAATGAACTTAAGCTTGCTCAAACCTAGGCCACCATACTTTTTAGGAGAACAAACTTTCTCCCAAGCCACCCAATGAATCTTCCGCACCTCCTTGGAGCCACCCCAAAGGAACCTGCTAGTTAAGGATTCAAGGTCCTTGATGACTTTACACGGGCCTTAAATAAAGAAGAAGTGTTCTAAACTCTCCAACACGGATTTAATAAGAGTCACTCTCCCTCCAATCGAAAGACACTCCGCTTTCCATTTAGAAAGCCGCGCTTCAAAAATATCATAGACCGGTCTCCAGTTATTAATCCTGTTCATATTCGCCCCAACCGAAATACCTAAGTATTTAAACGGAAAGGAACCAACACAACATCCCACCACTTCAGCTTTCACGGACACCTCCACGTCACTCACTCCAATGCCGTAAAGACACGTCTTAGATATATTGATTTTCAACCCGGAGCACACATAAAAACACCTTAAGATACGAACAATGTCCTCGATACACCCTTCAGACCATTCGCCAATAATTATAGCATCATCGGCAAACAAGAGATGAGATAAGACCGGACCCCCATTAGGGGTTTGAATACCTTTAATAACCCCTTCTGCCTGCGCTTTAATAACCCCTTCTGTCTGCCAAGGATTTCATGGGTGGCTAGCTTGTCCATTAGATATTGAAGCTACAAAAGGAAAAGGAAAAGGCCTTTTCACATTGTGGCGCAAATTTTATCTGAAAAGAAAAGGAAATGATTTCAGACGCTTAATAAACACGCCAAAGATATGCTTAATAAGAAGATTAACACTGTCAAGATCAATGGTGAAGATAACGGTAGAAAATGGATATTACACGCCAACTAACGAATTGATTAAGATATCTTGTGCCTCAGATTTTACCATCTATATCATTGCTCAAAAGAAAGGAAAAACCTAAAGAAAAATGGTTAGATTGATTAGGCAGTTGCCAAGTTTGACAAAAGGGATGCATCCAAAGGTATATTATCAAAACTATAATAAAATGAAAAAGAAATAAGAAAAAAATTGTTAGATTAATTAGGCAGTTTGCCAATTTGGCCTTTGGCGAAACCACGGGGTCCTTCTCACCTTCAAGCCTATAAACGTAAATGGTGACCCAACTTCTGCAAACTAGAGTTTTTTTGAATCATGGTATTTAGCTGTTCGTGACTAACGTAAATTATTTGCTTATCATGCATTTATTTTTTCATATTTTATCCAGAGTCATTAGTTTTACTTTTACAGATTAGATGTTTCGTTTTATACTTTTATCATTTGTCAAAAGAACAAAATTTTGTCCGTAAAACAAGGACACCTACCTATAAACTATGTCAAACTAAAATGTAGTAATAGTAACTTCCTGCTTCTTATTTACCTTGTGTTAGTTTCGGTATGTTAATCTTAACGGGTGTGCTGATTTGGTTGAGTTGGTATCCATCTCCAAAAAATTTATAAGCCCACTAGATAAATGTTGTGCATAAAAGGTTACCTATTAGAATCTCGGCCAAGGCTAACTCGTTTAGACTTTACCTGACCAAAAAAAGTTGGAAATTATTCTCCGTAAGACTGATACTCATTTAACGCCAAAAGTCGTTATCTATTAGGTGTTTTCACCGATATGCACCTTTTGTGTGGATAATCCATTTTTCTTTTAATGGTTAGAGTTGGAAAGTATTGTCAATCAATATATTATTATTATCTATCAGTTAATTAGAATCTCTTATTGATGACATGCTCCATGCCACCATGTATATTCTTGTTTGTTGGATTTTGTCCTATTACTTCTTACAAAAATTAAACGAAGATGATATCTTCTTGTCATTAAACTCTATGTTCGGTACATACATTATTAATAAAGATATATACTCATTAAATTCTTCTGCATAATAAGGTTCATACTCTAATACAGTAACTATTGTGGTTTTGATTTTTCGGTCTTTTGCCCGGAATATGTTTTTGGTTGAAATCTGTTTTTGCAACCAGGTTTTGGCCGGGTATTTGCTTTTGTTAGCTCAATTTTGTTTGAATTTGGTTTGGATTTAAGTGGTTAAGTATGTATGTAATCAGGTAACTATGTACGCTATTTGAGTCGAGATTATATGATATTGTTATGACAAAAAGCAAAAGCATTGAATATGTAAAGACCAAAATGTAAAGAAATATATAAAAAAATAAACATATGGCCCCAAAAGCCGAAAGTAGTTAGATAGAAGCTAGTCTTGAGACTTCGTTTTGTGTATCACCAAATTTGGCATGTCACCTTCCCACAAATACATGCCAACCTAAAAGATAAAAGAGTAGGTAATGTGTATAAGGTTTGCTAACCATATGAGTTATAATTAAGTATATTTTAATTGCAAAAGCAACCATCAATCAATTTTATATTCAGCATCACATTCTATATAGACATTCGATGAACATGTGTAAATAAATGTGATTGTGATAAATATGGTGAACTTAACTATCATTTTTAAGATTATGGTTAGCAAAACCTCGATATTAAAGTATAAAATGTAATCACACTAGTTAGTATTTTTATTTTATTTTTTTTTTTTTATTTTGAAGGGCAAAGATATAATATATGTATAAAAGCCTAAAAGAGCAAAACCAATTATAAAAGCGAAAATTATCACAGATATTCGATGTGGCCATGCACATACCCGCTTTAGCTTTTATTCTCAAAAATACCCATCAATGTCGGGTATTTATATACACTATATACACGAGTGATGAGTGTGTAATACTCATCATTTTGTACTATTTAAACCGCAAAATCATCTCAAAACACCGTAAACACATCAAAATGATAAAAATATCACAAATCGGTGTTTTATGTGTTTTAAAAACAAAATATCAAAATCGATGAAAAACATATCAAATTTGCAAAATTGCGCTTTAGTCCCCAAGTTTCAAAAGTTGTCAAAAATAGTCCTCGAGTCAAAATTTCAAAAGAAAAATCATCAAAGGTCCTTTTAAATCATAACTTGTCAAATTTGGTCCTTGGTGAAAATGTAAAAGTTTTGAGAAAACTACAATTTGGTCCTTCAAGTTTGCAGAGATGATGACAGACTGGCCCCTCGAAAAATTGAAAAAGGCAATTTTGGTCCTTGTAATGTTAACTCTTGTCAATTTCATCCATAAAACACTTTTGCGTAATTACAATTGGTCCCTTGATTTTGTGGAAATTGCAATATGGTCCTCGTGTTAACTCTTCCCAAACGGACCCTTTTACACCTCGGGCCCAATCCAATTGCTCCAATTTCAAACAAATTACCCGTTTTTTAACCCAATCCAACCTCGGTATTTAATAAACCGGTCAAATGGTTCACCTCCCATTTTCCTCTCTCCTTCACATGTGCACCACCACCATCATTTCCCGCAACCCTCTCGATATCACTCCACCTCCACTCCATCATCACATACACCCTCCAAGCACAAGACCCAATGGAGCATTAAATGAGCCCCATACCTACCCCCGCCCACCTCACGTTAAAACCAAGTTTGGCGCCAAAATAGCTTTGAATGGCTAGATCAACTCGAAAGTGATCCAATGGTCATTTTTTGTTGGGATCTTTTCGTAGCGAGAGAAGGATACTTGGGTGTATAAAAGGCCAAGAGAAGTTGTAGAAGGGAGCTAGCTTATTTTTTAGCAATGAATGTCGCTTTATAAATTCCTTAGTCTAAATTAGATTTACATTTGTAATTTCAAGTTCGTACTTAAGTAAACCTTGTTAGTGTATTTTAACTTGATTTAAGTATTAATTTCGCTTATGTTAAATTTCCATAATCAATGTTAATCGTTGAAATTTCAAGTCTCAAACTCATTTGTTTAAGTCGGTAGAATTCAATTCCATCTCAAATAAGCTTATACAAGCTCATAAAAGCTTTCTATAAGTTCACCATTCATTTTTACTCACTTGTGAACCTTGGTCAATAAAAGTCAACACGGCACAAAAGTTGAAGCAGAATGGATATGGGTTGCGCAGTATGGAAATGGGTTGAATAGATTGATTTGGGTTGGTATGTATTAGGTAGTGGTCCATTGTTTCACATTTGGCTAGCCACAGCTGGCTATGGACATGTTGTAAGTTCAAATCTGCTTTTGCTCGCCTACTCTTTGATTGAATCGCCAAGAGTTGTTATGGATAATGCTTGATCTATACATGATGTTTGTTTAGATTGATTTGTCAGATATCCGCTTATTAGTTCTATAACAGTAGGTTAAGAGGTGTTTGGTTTAGCTGATTTAACTGTGGTAGAGGCTAGTAGATCTTTGGTTTTGCTTATACTTGTTTGAGTAGTCAATTGATAGTCATTTAGGTCTTGGTTATTGCATATTTGGCTCGAAAGTCAAATCTCTTTATGATCCGCTTCTAGTGCCTATTTCGCCAAAAACAAGAGGCATAAATTGTTGCACAATGGTTCGATTTGTTAGATCTAGTTTGTGGTTATCATATCTAGTGTTAAAACATCATTATCTCGTGCACTATATTGGATTAAAACTCATTTTGGTCAAAGTTTAAGGTGTTCTTTAAAAGTCAATCATTATATTGAGCTTTTCACAAACTTTGAATGTATCTCATGGATTCATTTCTAGATTCGTAGATTGAAACTTTAGATATTACAATTTCAACTGGTCTAGTTCGATATTCACTTTTGCTTAAACCTGTTCACCAAATTAAGCTTCAAATAAGCTCATTTTCAGCCAATCGCTTCACACCAAAAGTCAAATGAACACCGACTTTTTCTCGTAAAGTGCAATTAGTACGCCTTCTCAAGAGCTTAGTAAGGTCCGAATTTGGTACAATTATAGTTGGCCGGTGGTGTTTAAGATTGCATAAGTGATTTGTGGTTTAGCTTATCGGTGTAGTTTAGTGCGTATAGCTCAAACAGCTTGGGTAAACCACTGTTGGCTAAAATAGTAGCTTGCTTATTCATTGATTCCGAGCTTAAGGATTGTTAGGAGTAGTTAGATTCTGTTGCTAGTAGTTCATTTTAGTATAATTTAGCCTTGTTCATCGTTTGGTAGCTTATCTCTATAGTTAGCCTATTTTGATACTATTTCTAAGTAGCATTTGCACTATAGCTTCATTATTTCACACATAACCTGCTATTTTCTTAATTTTCATAGATTCATAATCTGATTTTAGAATTTTCCTGAAAGTTTCATAAATTTTGGTCTTAATTTGCTATTTTTCTCATTTTAAATAGATTTTAATCAATTTTAATTAGCTTTTAATACAAAAAAATCGTAAAAGGTTCAAAAAAATAATTTTCAATTTTATTAAGTTTAGATAAATATAAGAAGTGAAAAAGTAATTTTCCAGATTTTTCTTAGTTTATTTGGCAATTTTAGTAATTTAAATAGTTTTTAATAGTTTAAAATTCATAAAAATAGAAAATAGTCGAAAAAATACAAAAATAGTTTTGAAAATTCTAGTTTGTTATTTTAGACTTTTCCGCTTCATAATTTATTTTCTAGCCTAATTTCCTATTTTCTTGTATTTTAGGTAATTAATTATTAGTTAAAATAGTTTTAATTAGATAATTAGTTTTAAAAATAATTTTCCTTTTCTATAAATTTTCTTATATCATTAGGTTTGTAAAACATCATTTTCATATTTTTAGGTTAATATTGCTTTAGTTTCACTTTTTAATTTGTACGTCACAGATTTTAATTTAGTTTTATTAAAACAAAAAGAACAAAACATCATTGTAAAAATAGTGATAGCGTTTATTTAATAGATTTTATCTTTTAATTTTCTTTAATTTGCATTTAAGCCGTTGTTATTTGTTGGCTTATTCAGTAGTTATAATCATAATCAATATCCCTTTTCCGCTCAAACTTCTCGATCATCGACGCTTGATAAATCATCAGATAGCTCACGGACATAACGAACCGGGAGACCTTATACTCCTCGATCTTCATTGATTTCGTGTTTGAGTCGTTTTAGGTTTTCACGTGGCTAGCTGGAGAACTCGACGGTTTTGCATACAAGATCAAATTTTTCGCGCACGCCGGGAGTCAGTGCTATTTGTCTACGCTCAGCGATTAGTTGTTTGAATCCTCACCATTTGTCTATATCATCCATCTCTAAAGTATATATATATATATATCCATATTTTCTTCTAAAATCCAAAACCCAAAACATCCAAAACGATAAAACACAAAATATTTTTCTTTTGTTTCTATATATGTATCAAATAATAAAATACAAAAAGAATCGTCCCATCAAAGCTTTCTTAATAATAAACAACTTAAAAGATTACCACCGAAACTGTATAAGCACTACCTAACTGGGGTGCGACCATAATAAGTTCTCAACTAAAGATATAAACTTGCCTACTCCATTGCGATTGGTGTACCTTTTTCAAAGAAGCCATTCATCTTGGATTATTGTTAAGTTCACTGTTGTTTTGCCTCGATCTTGTGTTAATTGATTTTGTTGTGATATCGACGCTTCGTAAAATGTAAAACCCATAAAGATTCTTCTCACCACCATTTTACAAACGCCTTCATAATTCTCATTCTCATCGAAAGATTTTCATAATTCCATTTTCTCCGTAACTCGAAGTTTCCTGTAGTTAACTCTAGTGTATGCGCACTCGCTTCTTCTAGATCCGCGAGCCCATTTCGTGAGCTTGTCAAGATTCCAGAGGCGCGTTCGCAGACTTTCGCTCCATCACGTGATCGAGATCCTGACCACCACACTACTTCCGCCACGGCGATGAAATTCCGATGCGCGAGCTTCTCCAGCACCCATCGACGGTACGGAGATGTTATCGTTGCGCCACCATCGTGGTCGAAAACTTTGAACTCAAGACCGGTTATCAATCTTGTAACCTCTAATCAATTCTTCGGTTTTGAGCGGATGATCCTCATGCTCATATAAGATGGTTTAACAAGATCGCATCTACCATCAAGTATAAGAATGTCCCTACCGATGTCATTAAGCTTCTTCCGCTCCCATTTTCTCGAGGGCAAGCCCGGATTTGGCTTGAAAACAACCCCTCGCCTATTGAGACACGGAAGATCTAGTGAAGAAATTTGTGAATGAATTCTATCCACCTTCCAAGACCACGAGTCTTAAAATGAAATCATCAAGTTCACTCGTAAGTTTGATGAATCCTTCAAGGAATCGCGGGATCGTTTCAAGAATTGCTTCGCAAATGTCCTCACCACGGTTTCTCCGAGTTGATGCAACTCGATACTTTCTACAATGGAGTGAGTCAACTGATCAAGATTCTCTCAATTCCTCCGCTGGAGGAAATTTCCTTAGCAAACCACAAAAGAAGCTTTGGCGATAATCGAAAACAAGTCTAAAGTCCGTGACCGCACAAAGCAAGCGGTTGTTTCCAAGTCGCTGTTGGACCTTCTTCTTCATCGCCTGTGAGTCGCCTAGCACCGATGCTAAGATTGATAAACTCACGAAGCTATTCAAGCTTTGGTTCTTCCAACCGTAAGAAAGTCTTTTTCCACAAACTTCACCTCCGTCAAGTTAAGAAAGTGGAAGTTCAGGTTACTTGTGGTGGCCCCCATGCTTATTATAACCGTATGGCCACCGACAAGAACCCTTTGAAGCCAATGTCATAGGCGGATGTCTAATCAAGGAGGCAATCAATATCGTGCTCTCAGAGACCCGAACCACCGCCCTAACCACTACTCGACCTCCCGTTTCAATCAAAATCAAACCGTAATCGAATCAAAATGACCAAACCAAGGTTTCCAAAACCAAGGTAATTTCGGTCCAAACAACGGTTATCAAAATCAATCAAAATTTCCAACATCAAGGAAATTACAATAGAAACCTTTCAATCGTGGAAATTTCAACCTGTGGTATTATCATGGAAACAATCAAGGAATTTTCAAAATCAAGGCCCTAATCCTAACAATAGAGGCCGAATTCAAATTAAAATCAAGCCATTGTTCCAACCGCCCATCATCCGATGAGTTGTTGAAACAATTCATGAAACCAAGAGGAAATGAACAGGTTGTTGGTCACCCAGATTTCGAGATCAAGAAGTCTTTAAATGATCGACCCCGGCCTCGTGTACTCTACCTAGCAACACGATCGCTAATCCGAGGGGCGATGCTAAGGCGATCACAACCCAAGTGGTGCTTCATATGCCGGACCCATTGCTCCTACTACCTCTTCTTCTTCTCTCCCAAGGTAGTGGAAAGCGAACCCGAGGCGACGGGACAAGGAACTCCCTACTAACAACGGAAGTAACAACAATGTCCATCCTCGTGTTGTTCCCAAACCCAAACCAATCGAGTTGTTTTTGAGCCTCCGCTTGTTGACCCTAAATCCAAAACTTCTCTTCCTTATCCCTCACGGTTACATGAGCAAAGCTCCGAGAAAGTTAGTCATCGATGGAAAAGTTCTTTCAAATTTTCCAAGAGCTTCACTTTGACATAAGCTTCATGGATGCCATCATGTTAATGCCCAAATTTGCATCTACTCAAACATATGTCGAGCAACAAAGAAAAGCTATTTAAAATGGCTAAACTCCTTTGAATGAGAATTGCTCGTCAGCTTTCTTGAAAAAGCTTCCCGAGAAGCTTGGAGATCCCTGAAAATTTCTTCTTCCTTGTGTTTTCCGGATGATTGAATGCTTTGCCTTAGCCGATCTTGGTGCAAGCATCAACTGATGTCAGACTCAAGATGGAAACAACTGCCCTTCCGAACTCATTCCTACCGCATGACTCTTGAGCTTGCGATCGTTTCTATCTCGCGTCCTCTTGGCATTGCCGAGGATGTATTCGTGAAAGTAGGAAAGTTCCATTTCCCACCGACTTTGTTGTTGTTGATTTCGATGTCGATCCCCAGTTCCCTCATTGTCGGGCGGATTCCTAAGGACGGCCGTGTTTCATCGATGTGTTTGAGCAAGAGATCACTCTACGTGTTGGTAATGAAGTCATACCTTTAACCTCGATCGTACTTCGAGGTACTCTCAAATTATGATATCGAATCAATTAATCGAGTCGATTTAATTGACATTGCTTCGCAGGAGTACTCAAGAGTTTCTTGGTTATCTTCATAATTCGTGGTGGAAATTCCAATTCCACCACATCTTCTCAACCTATCATTGCCGACTCTTCCCCTCTCTCACCCGCTTGAGGGAGGCGACTTCCTTCCGGAAGAGATCGATGAATTTCTGGTTATCGATGAATCAATTCCACCGAATTGATGGTGTATGATTCGAGGGGATATTCTTTATCTCGAGCAATTGCTTAATGAAATGATCCATTACCTTCACTCCTCCGAAAGAGATCACTAAGGAGGAAATCAAATCGGTGCAATCTTCCACTCCCTCAAGAATTTCCGAGGTTGAACTAAAGGACCTACCTCCTCATCTAGAGTATGCATTCTTGAAGGTGATGATAAATTACCCGTCATAATTGCTAAAGACTTGACCGAGGAGGAGAAACCGCCTTATAAAGGTCTTGAAGTCACACAAGCAAGCAATTGCTTGAAACTCCCGATATAAAGGGTATCAACCCCGAGTTTTGTACTCACAAAATCTTAATGGAGGATGACTTCAAGCCAAAGCAGCTCAAAGTCGTAGAAGGGTGAATCCTAAGATTCACGAGGTTATCAAACAAGAGGTTCTCAAACTTTGATGCTTGGCCCGATTTACCCGATCTCGATAGTCCTCGGGTCACCCCAATTCATTGTGTTCCAAAAAGGGTGGCATAACTGTTGTCACAAATGAAGAAAACGAGTTGATTCCGACTGATTGGTTACGGGTGGCGTGTGTGTATTGACTATCGAAGTTAAACGAAGCCACCAGAAGACCATTTTCCTCACCCTTCATGGACCGATGCTTGAGAGATTAGCGTGAACTAGTACTATTGTTTCCTTGATGGTTTCTGCTACTTTCAGATCCCCATTGATCCGCCGGATCAAGAGAAAACCACATTCACCCGCCCATACGGACGCCATACAGACGATGCCTTTTGGCTTATGCAATGCCCCGCACGCTCCAAAGATGTATGATGGCGATTTTCCACCACATGATCGGGAAACTATGGAGGTGTTTATGGATGACTTCTCGGTCATTGGGGATTCATTTCAGACATGTCTCTCCCACTTAGACAAATGCTTAAACGGTGTGAAGACACCAATCTATGTCTAAACCGGGAGAAGAGCCACTTTATGGTCAAAGAGGCATAGTCCTCGGCCATAAGATTTCTAAGAATGGGATTGAGGTAGATAGAGCCAAAGTTGATGTTATCGCTAAACCGCCTCACCCTACTACCGTCAAAGGTATTAGAGTTTTCTAGGTCATGCCGGTTTTATCAGAGATTTATTCAAGATTTCTCTAAATCGCCTACCAATGACCCATCTTCTCGAAAAGATGCTCCTTTATCTTCTCTCCGAGTGCATCGAAGCTTTTGAAACACTTAAGAAAAAGCTACGGAAGCACCCATTCTAGTTGCCAACGATCGACTTACCCTTCGAGCTCATGTGCGATGCAAGTGATTTTGCAATCGGTGCAAGCATGGGGCAACGAAAACCAAGCATTTCAAATTAATCCACTACGCGAGTAAGACTATGATCAAGCTCGACTCATTATACCACCACGGAAAAGAATTATTAGCGTGTGGTATGCGCTTGAGAAATTTCGCCATATCTTATCTTGACCAAATGCGTGGTGTACACGGATCACTCGGACTCAAATATCTCTTTGCAAAACAAGATGCAAAGCCGAGATTGTCTGGGTTCTCCTCCCACAAGAATTTGATATCATCATTCGTGATAAAAAAGGAGCCGAGAACCTGGTCACGATCATCTCTCCCGATTAGAAACCCTCACCAAAATGTGTTCGAGAAAAGGAAATCAATGAAACTTTTCCTCTCGAAACATTCAATATGGTTTCTTTTCATGGAGATTCTTCACCCCATGGTTTGCCGACTTTGCAAACTACCATGGGGTAACTTTGTGGTGAAAGGGATGTCGTCCCAACAAAAATAAATTCTTTAAAGATGTGAAACATTATTTCGGGACGACCCCTACTTGTTTAAAATCAGGCGGATCAAGTCATCCGCGATGTGTTGTATGGTCGAAGCCGCTGACATTCTCAAAGCTTGCCATTCCGACCCACTGGGGACATCATAGCCCCAACCACACCGCCAAGAAGGTGTTTGATTCCGGTTTTATTGGCCCACAATCTATAAGGATGCCAATGAATTGTTAAAACCCGCGACGCTTGTCAACGCCACGGAATATCTCATAAAGGAATGAAATGCCGCAAAACGCCATTCAAGTGTGAGATTTTTGACATACGGGCATCGACTTTATGGGGCCATTTCTTCTTCTCACGGAATAAGTACATACCGCGGTCATGACTACTTGTCAAAATGGGTCAAGCTAAGGCTTTACCCACCAACGATGCCCGAGTTGTGGTGAAATTCTGAAATCTCTTGCTAGGTTCGAACTCCACGAGCCATAATCGCGATCGTGGTACGATTGCAATGACCAATTTGCAAGAGTCATGCAAAGTATGGTGTAACTCACCGTACTTCATCGCTGCACCACCCACAAACAAGTCAAGCAAGTGGAAGTTTCTAACCGTGGATAAAGAATTGGAGAGGACGGTTGGTGAAAACCGTGCTCTTGGTCGGATAGGTTAGATGACGACTCGGCCTTCCGCATACTTTACAAAACACCCATCGGTGCACTCCATACAAGCCGGTGTACGGAAGGCGTGTCATCTACCGCTGAACTCGAGCACAAGGCATACCGGGCCTTGAAGCATGCTAACTTCGACATTCGTGACAATGTCAGCGATCATCGGAAAGTTCAAATGAATGAATTAAATGAACTCCGTGATCAAGCATACGAGAACTCTTTGATCTATAAACAAAAGACAAAGAAGATTCATGACTAAAATCAAGAACCGCTTTCAACGCCGTGTGATCGAGTCCTTCTTTTCAATTCAAGATTGAAGATTTTCTCGAAAGCTCAAGTCCCGCTGGTCTCGACCATTTACCATCGCTAAGGTTTATCCTTATGGCACCATTGAGTTATCTCAACCCGATGGTCCTAATTTTAAAGTGAATGGTCATCGAGTGAAGCATTATTTTGGCGAGGACATTCCATCCATGGTTGTCCCGGATCTTCAAACTTTCCCATGAACCAATGAATGCGGATCGAGTCAAGCTAGCGACTCAGAATCAAAAACAAGAGCATGCCATATGGGTTTTCACCCATATTTCTGCTCTCACCTCTTTCTACCACCCTAGTGGGGGAGTTGCCCACATGTTTCAAAAAAAATAAAATAAAAAAAAAAAAAAAATCTTTCTAAATAATGGCCTAAGTATTTCCTTCACGTTTTTTGTTTCTAAGATAACCGCCGGACTTTGAATATTGAGGCAATATTCATTTCTAGTGTGGGGGATTTTCACCTAATTTTATCATATAATTATACCAATTCCCCGCTTTTGGCCAAAATTTTTTTTTTTTTTTGAGTAAGTGTTTTACACTTTCATCATTTGGTTATCGACCGCCATGTCTCAGAAGACAAAAGGATTGGCTAATCCAGAGCAAACGGCTCTTGGTAAAGATTTCTCAAACCGCTTATATGGCTTGCAATTTGCCCAAAATTGTATGGTTCTCAACTCACCATATCCTAAAAGTGAAGAGTTGGCTAGCCCGCAAGATTATGGCTTGTGGTAAAGGCAAGGAAAAACCATAATTGGTAATCACCACCAAAGATAATTTGATAATTTATCTAAGAGTTGGCTAGTCCGTATAAACACGCTCGGTAAAGACAAATCAAACTGGCTGAAGTCGGTGGTTTGCTCAAAATCACATGGTTATCGGTACCATGGTTCTTACTTGAATCAAACATTTGGCTACTCCGTATAATGGTCATAGTGCAAATATTACGATATTTAATCTATACAGCCTCGCTTTGTTTTGATTGATGACAAACATGTAACTTGTAATACATAACGTAAAATGTACAAGTTACTTGTAATTACGCTTGTCTCAACATACATTCAACACCTCTCGATGTCTCAAGTCCTCGTGATGTTACAACACGTGTTCGTACATGTTTGTTATGTGGCATTATGATCAAACCCATTAACAAATCATATAGAATGTTTAAAATACTTTTAAAGTCACTAAGTATTTTAATAGGTTAACCATTCTATTTAGAACCTCATTTTACATTTTGCATTCACAAGTATTTCAAAAGGTAACTAGACATTTTATTAACTAGTTACATAATACATTTTACAAGTTTACTTTGATAAACATTTTAATCTAAAATGGAAATACATGTTACATCATGGCATGCATCATCTTTGAAATCCTTGAAGATCACTTGAATATTTTGGTTAGATTGACACTCAATATATCAAATGTGATCTTAGTAAGATTTGGTAATATCTTGGAAAGATTTGAAGAAAGATTTTTAGAATTTCGCTGTCGCACCCACGGCACCAAATTGCATAAAGGACGGAACCCTTTAAAGGGCTCCTTGGTCCGTGGATCGCCCCGTCCACTTTGGCTATAAATAAGCCCATTGTTTTCCCATTTCTTCACCACTTCAAAGCACATCTTTCCACCTTCTTGCATACATTTAGATCAATCATTAACAATGTAGTAACACACATTAAACACCCTAATGATCATGATCATAATGTTTCTAACATTCATCTTTGTTGTAAGCATACTCTTTGATCAACCAAGGAAATCTTGGAGATCTAGCCATCCCCACTCACCACAAGTTGAAGATCTATCACAAGAAGTTTAGGAACTTGTGATCTTCATCATGAAGGCTTCCTATCAATGAAGTTCATTTAGAAGTAGTTATTCATATCCATTAGACATTTGTGTCATGGATCATTAGTGTAAACATCATTGCATCATAACAACACTTTCACCAAACTAGATTAGATGGTTTATGTGTTTGTGCCATAAAACACAAGGTTTATTATGTTGGGCCATAAAACATATTGGGAGTGGTTGTACCCTTGTAAAAGAACTCGACATCTAGCTTAGTGTCGGAAATATTGTATAGGCGACGTTAGGTTGGTTCTACTCGAACTAGAACCCGGTATTTAGCTTTGTACCGAAAAAGTGTAAGCGACGATTGTAAGGTTTTCTCCCACGAGAAGGGAGCTTGTTGATTTAGTGAAGTAACTCTCGAGTTGGGTACCGGGAGTGGAGTAGGCGAAAGAGATCCGTGACCGAACCACTATAAATCCTCGTGTTCGGTTTGCACTTTCCTTTCTTTATCTCTTTACTTTTATACTTGCACTATACTATTGTTTGTGATGTGGTTTGATGTTCATGATTGTGTGACAACTTTGTTTACCATGCTTTATATTAGTCACAAACAATAATTGGTACTTTCATATTATAACAAGCTTCATAAGCGATTTGATACTAAAGATCTAAAGTTTTTAAACAGAACGTATTCACCCCCCACGCTTCCACAATTGGTATCGAGCCATCGTAGCTCGATTTTCAAAACAAATGGTTTTAAAATAGAGTACGATCCATGTATCAAATTATCATTGAGCGAAAAATAATATGAAAATGCTTTGCTTGTTATACTTAGAAATTTTGTTGTTAAATGTAACTTTGTATACAAGCTTGAAGGTTTTCTTGAAAAGTAAAATAAAAAAAAAGTTTGTTGAAAGAACTAGTAAGTATTGTATTGTGTGCTCATAGAAAATTTACGAAGAAATATGATTTTAAAAAGTGTTTGGGATAACTATAAATCTAGTTGAAAATCACCTCCAGAATGTTTAAGATAAGTTACATAAGTAGATATATTGTTAAATATGTATTATATGTTTACTATGAAATCTAGTAAGTTGCACACGCTTTCTCTATGTCAAATACTAGTTTTGGTGAATCTGTCTCGAGGACCACGGCACCAAATCTTATAAAGGGCGGATCCCTTTATTTGGTTCCGTGGAATCTGTATGTACAAGATGCGCTGGGCAACTTCAAAAATCATAACTAATTAACCGTAAGTCCGCATTTGAGTCGAGCCACCTATCATTTTAAAGGGAATTGAGTCTACTTTCATTTAAAAATACTCTCATGGCCTGAGTCTAATTTTAAATAAGTGAAATAGACCAAATACTACAGTATGTCTAAAATATCGAGTTTCGCTTAACATAAAAACTCAAAATTTTGAATCAAGCAATTTGTTGGTATTCTTAGAACTTTGATACAACTTCCTTTGAAACTAAATAATTTGGTAATATGTTTAAAGGAAACTAATCAAGCTTGGTATACATCGTCATATTTAAACGCAAAATGACTAAAAGTGTCTTTCTTGTTATGATATGCTAAATGACCACTTGTTTATGTTGTTTCCATATATGTTGCTTGCTTATTTTTCAAATTGTTGTTTACACTTGTTTGTTTGCATAATATAAGTGTCAATCTTGCCATGTTGTTTATTCACTTGTTTGACGATTTCTTGTTTATGCACAATAGGTTATTTGCTAGATTTTGTGCACTAAGTTGGAAAATTATTTTACCATCGTCAGAGAATTAGATCACTTGCTTGCATAGGTTACTAACATCTCACATAACTTATGAAATGTCATAACTCACTTAGCAATGAGTATTAAGTAAATTAGTCAAGTACTTTGAAAAATGAAGGTGTTAAGAGAGTGTTTGGTACAAGGACAAAAACAATGTTGTATGATGTAATTTATTTGTTTTACTTTATAGGATGATAATATGACTTAAAACAATGTTGTATGCTAACCGGTTTATGCAGTGGATAGCACAAGTGTGTTATCAATTTACCCATTTTCACTTTTATGTGAAAATCGTTAGTCTTGGTCAAAGTCTATGCTCCACTATATTTGTATATGTGGTATCGACTTTTCCTAACTAGAAGTAATTAATGTTACATGTTTTAAGCAAAATTGTGTTTCGAAAACTCCCGACACCTAAAAATGGGTCTGTGAACTTTTCTCGATGTCCACGGATCGACGGCACCAAAATGTTGGTACCGTCGTTATGTATTTTGGTACCGCCATACCTGCATGGAGCGCGGCACCAATTTAAGGGTTCCTACTGTAAAGAAGTGGTGCCGTGAATCCTAATGTAAGTTATTGAATTTTACTAAACCTGTAATCTAATTCACCAAACTTCGCTTCTAGGATAGTTGTTAATGCATATCTTTCATACCTCACTCAACACATCCTCAATGGATTAACTTAGGATGTTTGACATGATTTTAGACACTTCCATCTCATTAGAAACTACCATCTTTGTATGGATTAACATCAAATCCATGAATCCTTAGTTCCATAAATCAACACATTCAAGATGATCATTTTCACACCTTCATCATTACTTTTCCTCAAGCTTAGCATTTCTTAAAGTAAAATCAAAATGACTAAATCCTTAATCTCAAATAAGCCACTTAAGAAAACCACTAGGATTAGCATTCGATCTTGTTGCTTCATAAACTTGAGCTCTTCATCCTCGCACTCATTACCCTCAACATCTCATCACCCATTCAAGATGTGAACTTTCTAAACTTGAGTACTCCAATTCCACCACCAAAAATCACCCACCATCATCCAAAACAACTTCACTACTAAAGTCTCCAAAGCTTGTTCCTATCAAACTTTGTGCAACACCACCAACATCTCCTCACCCGTTTGCGGATGACTTAGATGACTTATCGAGACTAATAAACCCGACTCATTATTTGCAAAGATATCATACACAAGTCTAACATATGACTATAGATATTGTTTTGTATCTACATGTATTGCCTCACCGGTTAACATGAAAATAATGTGTCATCCTTCAAGACAATAAGTATTTACATCGAGTCATAACTCACACATATGTTAAATACATATTATCAAGTCTTGTTATCCTTGAGTTCAATCTAAGCTTTATAACCTAAACAAATTAGGATTGACAACTTAAGTATTTCATCCAAATATTCAAGTATATGCGACTTACGATTGTAGTCATTAAAAGTCATATCCAAAAAATCAACACCCAAGTATTTTAACAACACATGTTGAAACACTTATCCAAAACAAACAACCCACGGTGCCACTTATCCTCTTTGACACCTACTATCCTCTTCCATCTTTTGGCACTATTAACCATATTGCTCATGAACTTCCAAGAGTATACTTTAAATCAAACGTGCCCTTTCAAGGTGAACCTATACCTCAGCCCCTAAGCTTCATACACATAACCAAAACTTCAAGCACTTCACCCGCTAGTTGTAGTAACCAATGAACCATAAGAATTAGTATCCGTACTTTTTGTGTTCAACATCTGTGGACAAATAATCAACCTAAGTACTCCCATAGCACAACAAACCCCTACATCACCACATCCTTATTTAGACACACTAGAAGACCTACCACCTAGATCAACCAATCCACCATCCTTGTCATCATTTGAATTCGTTGAGTGTATTGCTCAAAAGCCCTTGTGTCCAACACTTGTAATCGAATCAAATGCACGTTTGAACAAACTCAACCATCCTTTCCCACATATAAGGACTTAGATAATTCATTATGGCTAGAACCTCAACTATCAAATAAGCATGGTGCTCTTGGTAATTGTTGTCAATTTCCACTAGGTATAAGTAGTACTACCTTCACAAATAATCAAAGTATTAGTAATACTTTGTCGTTAAACTTCGCATAAATTTCGTTAAACTTCAAATCAACATTTTAACAACATATGTTAAAATGCAATCTCAAAGCCAACATCATACACCCCAAGCAACAATGATTCTTGAGGAGTATACATAAGAAACTCGAGTGAATTCCTCTTGTCATCATCTAGTGAATATAATCTTGAGACCAAGTTTATTTAGATGGGACTATCCGATTCAAACACTTTGGCTTCATATCTTCATTTAGGAAAACATGATGTTTTGAAGAACATTATGACTAAGATTCATGCGTTAAGCTTTCATTTTGTTAAAAGGATATTGTATATCATATGCATCACTCTTGCGACATAAATAGTTGTGTTACAAGAGATTTCATTACACCTCATTAGCTAAATGATCTTGAAACAAACATCTACAAGTTCTGTGAACTAGCATATTCAATTCATCTTGTCATACTTGTTTTCATAAGCATGATAACTTTATCCCATGGGATAATCTCATTTGTTGAAATATACTATTTGTATCTATTTCCTTTCAAGCGTACATCATAACCTAACCTTGCTCAAACCAAGTGCACATCCAAGGTTAAAATTACACAATTTTAGAGCATACACAAGATCTATTGAAGTTGGTAACCTCACTTAGATTCTTGTTAAATAATGTTCCAAAGAGCTTTCTTGAGAACGTTCTTAGTTTAACATATTCCATTCTCTAGTCTTAGATGATCAATTCACATTTAAAGTACAAGATGTCATCCATTAGATCATACAATTAGTCGTAGTAATTTGAACAACTTTAGATTCTAAACACAAGATTAAAACACATTGTTTATCAAACACACCATTGTTAAAATTCATGTGTATAACATGACATCTTCATCTCCTTAGTTATATTGCATATTAGTTGTGTCACATTAAGCCAGTATTGGTAAACTATCATCTTTATACACTTTGATAGGCAAAAGTAGGAGTTCCCATCTTTCTAACATGAGAATGATTACCGGAGAATCTATTGCACTAGAAACTCAATTTGACCTAACGGTTGAATTGCTTCTCGGAGAGAAGTTGGGTTTGTGGAATCACCCGTAAATTGGTCGTGTTTAGCCTTAATTGAGCACCGCTAGTAATAGTCTCATATTCATTCTCCAACTTGAAAAATCTGTTTTCCTATGCTTGCCTAAAGTAAGTGTTAAAACATTGATAGTTTGCCTCGCCTTTGAAATACTAATCAAACAAGTAGTATATACGACTTTTCTTTTAAAACCACTTGCATTGCACTTACATGTGTTGATTACATGTTCTTGTTTGATACGATAAGTTGATTTGACATTATCTTAGTGTTTGATAACTAGTCAAATGTGTAAATCTTAGTAAAACCACTTGCATTGCACTTACATGTGTTGATTACATGTTCTTGTTTAATACGATAAGTTGATTTGACATTATCTTAGTGTTTGATAACTAGTCGAATGTGTAAACCTTAGTACGGTTTTATCTTTATAATGCTTGTATTCTTGTTTCATGCTACTAAACGTTTAAACCTAAAACTTTATTTGCATGATACTTACTTTTGAATTAATTTTAGCATGATTAACATGTTACTTATGAAATCATAATATGTCATTTTGATACGTGATAATTCTGATATGATAGGTTTGTGTTTGAAAGCTATTAGTTGGCATTCATTATATCTATGTGTAGTACGATCCAAATGATACATGCTCCAAATTGTTATGTCTTAAACATGGCTTGCATGAATCTTTCATCTTGTTTCTTTTACTTCTTGTCACACTATTTGTTTGCTACATATGCACATATAATATGTCAAAATGCTTTTGGTATGACAAACTTTTAGAAGCCTTTTTATCTTACAAATTAATCACATAGATTGTTGAGTTAATTTACAAGCCAAGTATGCTTAAGCGTCTAAGTCTAACGACAAAACAATCTCAAAATGAAATGTCTTGAATAAAGTTGTATTCTTGCATTATATGATTGTCTTGATGCTATCTTGTATGGTGATTTCTTGTCTACTAAAGTGCAATGTGTTTTTGCTTATATAATATGTTATTATTTGATTTCTATCATGTTAACATCTTTTGTCACTAACAAATTTGTTTTGTAGGTTGATAACAAATTATTTGTTATCTCACTTGGTTCTAACTTTTATATTCTCATTTTTGCATAATCCCCTTTATTGCTATGTAGATTAGTACTATGCTTTATGGGACCCCTACACTTGCATATAGTTTAAAAGAATATAGAATTAAGTTCTAGTTGGTTGTCTTTGCATTTTGTCTTTCAACCGACCTCTTTCCAAATCTCATTTTAGCTTCCGCTTTCCAAAATCATCTACATCATTATTTAGTTATAACAATACTCGATCCTCTTCACTTCCTATTAGGAAACCACATGCCTCATCATACGATCATCTCGTATTAATCGAGAAGAGTACGTGACTTTAAGGATGAAGCTCATTGTATGCTAACCATCATCCGTAAAAACATTACTAAGCTCACCTCTTTCGTTAACCCGAATAACCTCCTAAACACTTTGTTGTCATTCCTTATTTGATACATTGCACATTATGTTGGATGTCCACTAATTAAGGGAGAAAATCCATTCACATAATTGTATTTTCTCAAAATTTATGTCTCTTAGACTCTAAAATACCAACACATAGATAAACACCACTTAGCTAAAACCGCTCACGAAACCACAACTAGTTCAACCTTTTAACCTTATATCACAAGTTTGCACCAATACCTCATCAAGTGAAAACACATCATGTATTCTACAAACTTCTTCATCTCCACAATCAACTAATCTAGGATTTTCCTTAAACTAGCACCTTACAACTTCACTATCTAGAACACCATCATAGGATCTTATCCTTTTCTCGCTTGACATATATCATGCATGTCATTGTCGAGGCAAACGATATATTAATCAAAACGACCATTTCCAACATGTTGGTCCATCCAACTCTCATTTTATGTCATTCTCATCCTCATATAGGTACTCATTATTATTATTAGTATTTTCCATATTGTCTTCACTTCTTTCAAGTGAAAATCATCCATGTATGTCAAAACCATGCCAATACTACCTTTCCCATTGTCACCTAGAATAGGTCATTTTATAATTCGTGTCAATCAATGAACGAATTTATCTTCATGTTATCACTTTTATATATTCTTAGATAGAACGCATATTGATTATTCTTGGGTTGAAGCATATGAGAACTTGCTCATAACAATAGGTTGTTAGCATCAATAAATCATTCAAATCATAACCCTTATGAATCATTGAAATGCAATGTCCATTCATATATATATATATATATATTTTTTTTGCTTTGGTCACTTGACATGACGAAAGGATTGCATGAGTCCATATTTTTATATTTGCTATACATACGAGTTTATAACTCCTTAATAGCTTTCTACCTAATCACCACCACCTTCCATCTCCACTTTCACTAATCATCACCACTATGGATTAGCGAAAACTTGCTTTTGTAAATCTCGAGTCATCTACCATCACCACATGAATCCTACTAGTAAACCGACACCAACACTAGCACCACTAGTGGCACACCCGTGAAAGACTTCATATCTTCTTTCTAGGAACTATTTTGTGAGGCTTTTATCATATTATATTCTCACTTTTCTTATGATTGTAATTAGGAGACTACACTTCATGATATCTTTGATTATATCATTTATCACATATATACATCTTATTTTTGTCAAAAGATGAAATATATTGCACTAATGTTTTCATTGTAGGTTCATCATCATATACACTAGATTGTATATAACTTACTCATCTAAGGATGAAGTTTGCATCAATTATTTTTCTTATTTTAGGTGCTTCTTGACACCCTCGAGCAAGGAGGAATATCCTTTAAGCACTCATATAGCATCGTCTATACACTTGGTTGTATATGGCATATTTGTCTAAAGACAAAGCTTCTATTATACTAATATTTGTTTTGTAGGTTTTAATCATACCCCGCGCCTCAAACAAGGGGGAGCAACCGTCTGGGGAGCATGCACGCATTTAGCATCATTCTCACTTTTCAACAAGCATTTGTGCTTGATAAAAGTGGAGAAAATAGGCTAACATTGCTATTCATTTTCTTTTCATATATTTCTCATAATTTTTGTTGCATAAAACTAACCTTGATGTAGGTTAAGCTCTTTATTTGATCCATGGATCCGCTACCAAACAAGGGACGGATTGAAGTGGACGGTTTAACTTCACTAGGGATGATGCAAGCTCGCCTTTTGGGGAGAAATAAAGTTAAACTCAAGGACACGCCTTTTTGTTTCGACAAAGGGGAGAAGAGTGTAAACGGAGAAGGTAATGTAAAGGTAGTAAGGATACAAGTAACCTTTACATTTTACTTTCTATTACGTTTACATATATTTGTCATCATCAAAAGGGGAGATTGTTAGTGCAAATATTACGATATTTAATCTATACAGCCTCGCTTGTTTTGATTGATGACAAACATGTAACTTGTAATACATAACGTAAAATGTACAAGTTACTTGTAATTACTGATTGTCTCAACATACATTCAACACCTCTCGATGTCTCAAGTCCTCAGATGTTACAACACGTGTTCGTACATGTTTGTTATGTGGCATTATGATCAAACCCATTAACAAATCATATAGAATGTTTAAAATACTTTTAAAGTCACTAAGTATTTTAATAGGTTAACCATTCTATTTAGAACCTCATTTTACATTTTGCATTCACAAGTATTTCAAAAGGTAACTAGACATTTTATTAACTAGTTACATAATACATTTTACAAGTTTACTTTGATAAACATTTTAATCTAAACATGGAAATACATGTTACATCATGGCATGCATCATCTTTGAAATCCTTGGAAGATCACTTGAATATTTTGGTTAGATTGACACTCAATATATCAAATGTGATCTTAGTAAGATTTGGTAATATCTTGGAAAGATTTGAAGAAAGATTTTTAGATTTTCATCGAGCACCCACGGCACCAAATTGCATAAAGGACGGAACCCTTTAAAGGGCTCCTTGGTCCGTGGACGCTCCTCGTCCACTTTGGCTATAAATAAGCCCATTGTTTTCCCATTTCTTCACCACTTCAAAGCACATCTTCTCCACCTTCTTGCATACATTTAGATCAATCATTAACAATGTAGTAACACATTAAACACCCTAATGATCATGATCATAATGCTTCTAACATTCATCTTTGTTGTAGCATACTCTTTGATCAACCAAGGAAATCTTGGAGATCTAGCCATCCCCACTCACCACAAGTTGAAGATCTATCACAAGAAGTTTAGGGAACTTGTGATCTTCATCATGAAGGCTTCTATCAATGGAAGTTCATTTAGAAGTAGTTATTCATATCCATTAGACATTTGTGTCATGGATCATTAGTGTAAACATCATTGCATCATAACAACACTTTCACCAAACTAGATTAGATGGTTTATGTGTTTGTGCCATAAAACACAAGGTTTATTATGTTGGGCCATAAAACATATTGGGAGTGGTTGTACCCTTGTAAAAGAACTCGACATCTAGCTTAGTGTCGGAAATATTGTATAAGCGACGTTAGGTTGGTTCTACCTGAACTAGAACCCAGTATTTAGCTTTGTACCGGAAAAGTGTAGCGACGATTGTAAGGTTTTCTCCGCCGGAAGGGAGCTTGTTGATTTAGTGAAGTAACTCTCGAGTTGGGTACTGGGAGTGGAGTAGGAAAAAGGAGATCCGTGACCGAACCACTATAAATCCTCGTGTTCGGTTTGCACTTTCCTTTCTTTATCTCTTTACTTTTATACTTGCACTATACTATTGTTTGTGATGTGGTTTGATGTTCATGATTGTGTGACAACTTTGTTTACCATGCTTTATATTAGTCACAAACAATAATTGATACTTTCATATTATAACAAGCTTCATATGATTTGATACTAAAGATCTAAAGTTTTTAAGCGAGAACGTATTCACCCCCCTCACGCTTCCACAATGGCTTTTGGTAAAGAGATTAAAATCCATTATGTTTTCTCAAATCATTGCTAGGACTAGCAATATCTCGATGTGGGATTGATGAGTGTGTAAATACTCATCATTTTGTACCATTTAAACTGCAAAATCATCTCGAAACACTTTCGAAACACATCAAATGATAAAAATATCACAAATCGGTGTTTTATGTGTTTTAAAAACAAAATATCAAAATTAGATGAAAACATATCAAATTTGCAAAAATTGCGCTTTAGTCCCCAAGTTTCAAAAGTTGTCAAAAATAGTCCACGAGTCAAAATTTCAAAAGAAAATTCATCAAAGGTCCTTTTAAATCATAACTTGTCAAATTTGGTCCTTTGGTGAAAATGTAAAAGTTTTGAGAAAACTACAATTTGGTCCTTCAAGTTTGCAGATTGATGAAATTGGCCCTGGAAAAATTGAAAAAGGCAATTTTGGTCCTTGTAATGTTAACTCTTGTCAATTTCAGTCCATAAAACACTTTTGCGAAATTACAATTGGTCCCTTGATTTTGTGGAAATTGCAATATGGTCCTCGTGTTAACTCTTCCCAAACGGACCCTTTTACACCTTGGGCCCAATCCAATTGCTCCAGCCCAAACAAATTACCCGTTTTTTTTAACCCGAATCCAACCCCTGGTATTTAATAAAACCGGTCAAATGGTTTGACCCTCCCATTTTCCCTCTCTCCTTCACATGTGCACCACCACCATCATTTCCCCCCCTGCAACCCTCTGATATCACTCCACCTCCACTCCATCATCACATACACCCCCCTCCAAGCACAAGACTCCAATGGAGCATTAAATGAGCCCCATACCTACCCCTGCCCACCTCCACTGTTAAAACCAAGTTTGGCGCCAAAATAGCTTTGAATGGCTAGGATCAACTTGAGTGATCCAATGGTCATTTTTGTTGGTGGGATCTTTTCAGAAAGGAGAGAGAAGGATACTTGGGTGTATAAAAGGCCAAGAGAAGCTAGAAGAAGGGAGCTAGCTTATTTTTTTAGCAATGAATGTCGTTTTATAAATTCCTTAGTCTAAATTAGATTTACATTTGTAATTTCAAGTTCTGTGTACTTAAGTAAACCTTGTTAGTGTATTTTAACTTGATTTAAGTATTAATTTCAGTTTATGTTAAATTTCCATAATCAATGTTAACTGTTGAAATTTCAAGTCTCAAACTCATTTGTTTAAGCTGGTAGCAATTCAATTCCAATCTCAAATAAGCTTATACAAGCTCATAAAAGCTTTCTATAAGCTCACCATTCATTTTTACTCACTTGTGAACCTTGGTCAATAAAAGTCAACACGGGTACAAAAGTTGAAGCAGAATGGATATGGGTTGTGCAGGCATGGAAATGGGTTGAATAGGATTGATTTGGGTTGGTATGTATTAGGTAGTGGTCCATTGTTTCACATTTGGCTAGCCACAGTGGCTATGGACATGTTGTAAGTTCAAATCTGTTTTTGCTCAGTTACTCTTTGATTGAATCGCTCGATGGTTGTTATGGATCTTGTTTGATCTATACATGATGTTTGTTTAGATTGATTTGTCAGATATCCGCTATTAGTTCTATAACGATGGGTTAAGAGGTGTTTGGTTTAGGCGATTTAAGCTGTGGTAGAGGCTAGTAGATCTTTGGTTTATAGCTTATACTTGTTTGAGTAGTCAATTGATAGTCATTTAGGTCTTGGTTATTGCATATTTGGCTCAGAAAGTCAAATCTCTTTGTGATCTGCTCTAGTGCCTATTTCTGTCAAAAACAGTAGGCATAAATTGTTGCACAATGGTTTGGATTTGTTAGATCTAGTTTGTGGTTATCATATCTAGTGTTAAAACATCATTATCGGTGCACTATATTGGATTAAAACTCATTTTGGTCAAAGTTTAAGTGTGTTCTTTAAAAAGTCAAATCTGTCATATTGCAGTTTTTCACAAACTTTGAATGTATCTCATGGATTCATTTCTGAGATTCAGAGATTGAAACTTTAGATATTACAATTTCAACTGGTCTAGTTCTGATATTCACTTTTTGCTTAAACTGGTTCAGTCAAATTAAGCTTCAAATAAGCTCATTTTTCAGGCCAAATCTGCCCTGCACCAAAAGTCAGTGAATACTGACTTTTTTCTCAGAAAGTGCAGCTAGTGCACAGTTCTCTCAAGAGCTTAGTAAGGTCTGGAATTTGGTACAATTATAGTTGGCCAGGTGGTGTTTAAGATTGCATAAGTGATTTGTGGTTTAGCTTATTGGTGTAGCCTGTGCAATAGCTCAAACAGTGGGGGTAAACCACTGTTTGGCTCAAATAAGCAGTTTGCTTATTCATTGATTCTGAGCTTAAGGATTGTTAGGAGTAGTTAGATTCTGTTGCTAGTAGTTCATTTTAGTATAATTTAGCCTTGTTCACTGTTTGGTAGCTTATCTCTATAGTTAGCCTATTTTGATAGCTTATTTCTAGTAGCATTTGCACTATAGCTTCATTATTTCACACATAACCTGCTATTTTCTTAATTTTCATAGATTCATAATCTGATTTTAGAATTTTCCTGAAAGTTTCATAAATTTTGGTCTTAATTTGCTATTTTTCTCATTTTAAATAGATTTTAATCAATTTTTAATTAGCTTTTAATACAAAAAATTCAGAAAAGGTTCAAAAAATAATTTTTCAATTTTATTAAGTTTAGATAAATATAAGAAGTGAAAAAAGTAATTTTCCAGATTTTTCTTAGTTTATTTGGCAATTTTTAGTAATTTAAATAGTTTTTAATAGTTTAAAATTCATAAAAAATAGAAAAATAGTCAGAAAAATACAAAAATAGTTTTGAAAATTCTAGTTTGTTATTTTAGACTTTTCCGTTTCATAATTTATTTTTCTAGCCTAATTTCCTATTTTCTTGTATTTTAGGTAATTAATTATTAGTTAAAAATAGTTTTAATTAGATAATTAGTTTTAAAAATAATTTTCCTTTTCTATAAATTTTCTTATATCATTAGGTTTGTAAAACATCATTTTCATATTTTAGGGTTAATCTTGCTTTAGTTTCACTTTTTAATTTATGCGTCGCATAGATTTTAATTTAGTTTTATTAAAACAAAAAGAACAAAAACATCATTGTAAAAATAGTGATAGCGTTTATTTAATAGATTTTATCTTTTAATTTTCTTTAATTTGCATTTAAGCCGTTGTTATTTGTTGGCTTATTCGTAGTTATAATCATAATCAATATCCTTTTAGTTCAAACTTCTCGATCATTGTGTCGTTTGATAAATCATTGCATAGCTCATTTGGGACATAACGACCGGGAGACCTTATACTCTCGGATCTTCATTGATTTCGTGCTTAAAATTGTTTTAGGTTTTCTTACTTTGCGTGAGAGAACTTAGCGGTTTCTTGATCAACGAGATTGACGTGTATAGCCAAGAATGAGTTTGGCAATTAATTCCTAGACAATGTCGTGTAGAAAAATACAAGACACACACGACATGTTTTTATATAGTGTATACACTTTCACTATATACACGACATATGACAGAATATTAAAAGCACATGGGTGTAGAAGAAAAAAATACACGACATTGAGTTAGAAGCTTAAAAGCTGTCGGGTGTAGAGAAAAATTATACACGACATTGTAGCAAATAGTGCTATGCAAAACTTAGTGGACAACTAACTTGAATAGTTATTATTAGAAGCAAGTTGAAGATAATTGACATCCATAAAACATGCATCTTGAATAGAAATAATACGTACATGTGTTGTTATATGTTGTAATTTTGAATTATCTGATTGCTAGTAGGTTGGTTTGAGTTATGATCTTTGTTGGCCGTAGAATTAAGATTGCTAAGTATGTACAGGTATGGTAGATACTCACACGTGTCCCAAAACTCAAACATATCCTAACTATCGAAATGCAAATAAAAAGGTTATTGGTCACATTTTTAGAGATAAATTAAAAGACACTAACCGTGATTTAAAACCGAAAGATATACAAAAAGACATCTTGGCGCAGTATAAAATAAATATATCTTATCAACAAGCATGGAGAGGAATGGATTATGGGTTACAAATGATGAGGGGTTCACCGACGAAATCTTTTGAAATGTTACCGTACTATTGTCACAATCTAGAAAAAAAAACCCAGGCACTATCACACGTATCAAGACAAACGAAAAAGGAGTTTGACTCATTACATACTTAGCAATCTTAATTATACGGCCAACAAAGATCATAACTCAAACCAACCTATTAGCAATCAGATAATTCAAAATTACAAGTTTACAACATATAACAACACATGTACGTATTATTTCTATTCAAGATGCATGTTTTATGGATGTCAATTCTCTTCAACTTGCTTCTAATAATAACTATTCAAGTTAGTTGTCCACTAAGTTTTGCATAGCACTATTTGCTACAATGTCGTGTAATGCTTTTAAGATTCTAACTCAATGTCGTGTATTGTTTTCCTCTACACCCATGTGCTTTTAATATTCTGTCATATGTCGTGTATATAGTGAAAGTGTATACACTATATTGGTCTTGGGAAGCGTGATTAATATTAATAAAAACATGTCGTGTGTGTCTTGTATAACTCATTCTTGGCCATACACGTCAATCTCGTGTATATAGTGTATATAAATACCCGACATTGATGGGTATTTTTGAGAATAAGGCTAAAACTGGGTGTATGCAGACACACCCCATTGAATATGGGTAGCACAATAATTTTATGACAGGAAGCATGAGAACATAGAACCCCAAATGAAGTACAACCAAAAAACGAACATTAGGATACTAAAGAATTACATGGGTTAAGGATCCAATTATTCTAAGCAAGATTCTTCTTTTGGAGAGCCATTTTTTATCCAAAGCAAGGAGGACTTCAGAAGGGAAGAAAAAAATGGAGAATTGCATATATATACCCATTAAAACTTAAAAACTTGCATATTTCCCCATAATACAAATTTTTATTGCATGATGTACAATGCATTTTAAGCATGTTTTGGGTATATATGCAAATATGCAAGTTTTAGTAGGTATATATGCAATTGCCCCAAGAAAAAATATCATCGTGTAAGATAAAGTCAACCTCAGACTCACTTGCGTGAACTAATTTCTTTTGCCAGCTCCAAATGATCCAAATTAGGAACAAGCAAATTGCATGATAAGCTTTCGAAATATGTTTACCGCCATGAATGAGAAGGATTCCGAATAAAATATCACCAAGAGAGGGGTTGTGAAGAGAACTAGATTGCCGCCAACTCCACAACTTGAACCACATTAGCTTTATTTTCGAGCATTTCAAGAAACAGTGTTCTCGAGTTTCATCGTCCACCCCGCAAAACAGAAAAGATGTAGAGCTTAATCGGATCCCAAACCTCGTAAGATTGTCTTTGGTTGGGAGACGATTCACCGCTAGCCTCCAAGCGCAAATCTTAACTTTTATGGAAACCCACGAGTTCCATTTGAAAGGCACGTCGATACTCCCTCCACCAATTAACTTGTTTTGAATCAGATTACTAAGAGACTAAACTGAAAAGAGCCCTCTTGAATCAGGAGACCAAATCCATTTATTCTGCAACAGAAGCATCGAGGGGTAGCCCGATGATAAGATTTTCGAGGGAATATAACTCCCCTTTAGTACGTCCTCGGGGCTCTCTTCTCCACCTCTATTGATTAGTCCATGAAGAATCAATCATAACCCTTCTTTCTTAAACTAAGTAGATCATAAAGACGAGGGAAGGAATTATACAAAGGACATGTATCACTTAACCAAGAATATGTCCAGAAATGCGTTTGGTTGCCATAATTCACTTTTTTCACCATTAAGTTGTCGAGATTAATGTCATGCTTTTCCATTTCAATACAACATCTTATAATATTGTCCCAAACACCGAAACAAGAAGCAGATCCAAGACCTTAGACAAAATCGCCATTATGACCATGAAGCTCTTAGATACATTTATTCCAAATAGCATGCGGTTTTAAGAGAAACCTCCACTTCCATTTCCCTAGCAAACTCATATTCTTTGCTTTAATACTACCAATACCCAATCCTCTGTTCTATTTATCTAGCATCATCTGATCCCATCAGATCCACAAAATTTTTCTTTCATTGGCAGTTTTCTTTCATTGGATCCACATAGCTAGTATTTACTTTCCGTAGAACATAAACAAAGTAAAATAGGGTGAATATTACCAAAGGCTTGTCTCTTAATAGTACCCAATATTATATGAGAAACTCTCTAATCAAATGTTAACAAGTTCAAGTCCTACTTAAAATATGCGAGATAAATTTATGATGTAAATGTTGTTAGATAACAAAAATTGTCGTTTAAAAAAAAAGTTGAATATTATAAATTGTTTAGTAACATGTTTCATTTTAAATCGGAAGGGTTGGAATCATCTCCCATTACTTGAGTAAAGTTGGGAGTTCTTCAACTATTGGATTAAATTCAATGGTGAAGGCTGAGAATACGTAACAAACTTTCTCAAATATACAAAAGTACGTAACATACAAATTTTATTATTTTTATGCGTAATATACTTTCAATTTGGAAACGATGTCGTAATATGGCCGAGTGGCAACAAGTTACTGAGGTCAAAAGTTTGAAAAAATGACATAAATGGTCCACTGTGGCTTGCGTTGACTTTCAAAGGTCATCCATTGACTTTATTTTCGGTTAAAAAGTTTGATAATAGTCCTTATGGTCATTGGCTTTTAGATTTAGTCATTTGTTAGTTTTGTCAGTTTTTCTTTACGTTTTGTCCGTTTTATCGGTTTTCATCATTTTTCTTACATTTTTCTTAACATTTTGTCCCTTTTTCTTACTTTTTGTCTGTTTTCTTTCGTTTTTGCCAGTTTTTGTCCGTTGTTCTTACGTTTTGTCCGTTTTCCTTATGTTTTTATCAGTTTTTGTCTGTTTTTCTTACGTTTTGTCCGTTTTTCTTACGTTTTTGTATTATTTAAACATATTGAAAATTTATTCAAAAGAAAAAAAAAATTCCAAAAAAAATTGGAATTTTTCAAGAATTTGAAAAAAATTTTCCAAAAATTTTGAAAAAAATAGGAAAAAACTATTTCGAAAAAAAAAAAAATTTCAAATTTTAAAAAAAATTTGAATAAAAATTACAAAAATTGAATAAAAAATTATTTTCAAATATGTTTTTAAAAATTGAATAAAAAATTTCAAATATGTTTTTTTAAAAATTTCGTTTTGCCAGTTTTCAAGATTTTTAAAATTTTGAAAATTTCCAATTTTTTAAGATTTAAAAAATATGTTTTTTAAAAAAATATTTTTGAAGATTTTTATAAAATTTGAAAAATATTTTCAAGATTTTAAAAATTTAAAAATTTCCAATTTTTAAAATTTTTTGGATTTTTTTTCAAATTTGGGAAAAAATTCAATTTATTTTTGGAAAATTTTTTCGGTTTTTTTTTTTGGAATAAATTTTCAATATGTTTAAAGTGCAACGTGAAAAATGAATGACGTAAAAAAAGCAGACAAAACATCTGAAAAGCGGACAAAACGTAAAACAGCGGAAAAAAGCGGATGGCGGCAAAAGAAAGAAAAAGCATAAAGCGTAGAAAAGCGGACAAAAAATTAAGAAAATGTAAGAAAAACGGATGGCAACCGATAAAATGAATAAAACAGACAAAATGACTAAATCGACAATAAGGACTACATCGAAACTTTTTAGCAGAAATAAAGTCGATGGATGGCTGAAAGTCAGCGTAAACGCGAGGACCGTTTATGTCATTTTCAACTTTTTGACGGTAACTTGTTATTACCTACGTATTACGTCATTATTCGAAATTGAAAGTATATTACGATAAAATAATAAAATTTGTATGTTACGTCTTGGTATATTGAGAAAGTTTGTTCGTGTTCCGACGCCTTCGCAAATTGATAGATCATTAGATTTAATCTAATGGTTGAAGAACACCTAACTTGACTCAAATTGGTGGGATAACACCTATTCTTCTCCTCTGGGCAGTCACGAGGGATCCATTGAGATCGATTCGGACATACATCATTTTCATTTTATGAGACGTTTATGAAACCAAATCGGAAACCATGATTCATGTATCCGGGACATATGTTGCTATCAATGGTCCTAATTAATGTCCACTTTTTCCATATATCGTATGGTTCGACATCCACTATATACTTTTGGATCTTATCCATGTCTCTTATCTCCAAAAGTCTGAAAGAAACTTCCATTGAATATTTGATAATTCTTAAGTTATTTCAATTAAAAATAAGTTCACATTAATAAGCCAAACTTAACTAAAAAACATACATAAAACTAACACTCAATAGTCAATATTTTGTGCTACTAAACTATTTATATAGTAGAATGTCTAGTTAGGCTTAAATATTTTGTGCTAATACGGATTAGACAACTATATTTGGATTCGATGCATTGCATGAGATTTGAAATTAGACTATCAAGAACATATGGCAACTAAACTAAGTATAACGACATGTTCATTTATTTTTTCTTCTTATGGACCATGTTTATCAACCTTTTTGTCAAAGCGATAGATGGAAAGGAAGGTCGTTACAACGATATGGTACCACCACTAGGTCGTCGGTTTGGAATGGACCTAAGTACACCCGACCCGACTGGTCATGTTAAGCCGGCCAACTTTTTTTTTGTTTCAAACCAAATGAACGTTTCTCGCTATATACTAGTCAAATCTCGTGTTTCTTAAACTTTTGAAAGATGCACTAAAATTAAACAAAAAGCTAGAGCATCTAATGATTGTCCCCCAGGAAACAATGATACGATGATACGAACATCTCGGTTTGGAATGGACCTAAATAAACCGACCCCTACTGATTGTGTCAAGTCACGACCAACTTATATTGGTTTCAAAATAAATGAACGTTTCTCGCTATACTTTTCAAGTCTCGTGTTTCTTAAACTTTTGAAATATGCACTAAAATTAAACAAAAATTTGGGCGTCTAAGGTGATACCGATCGTGACGCGAAATAGCGCATCGTCATCGGTAGCGCGTCAATTTCTCTCCAAATGTATGGACCTGTGGCCAGGATCTGCGTCGATGGCCGATTTTTTATTTTATTTATTTATTTTATTATTATTATTTTTAATTGAAACATTTTTAACATTAAATTTAAATTCATTAAAATTAAAAAAAAAACATTCTGATCTGAAATTTAAAAAAAAAAAAACATTACACTCTGATTAAAAAAAAAAAAAAAAAAAAAAAAAACATTACAATCTGAAATTAAAATAAACACTACAATCTTAAACTAATAATCTAAATTATAACGTCTTTGATTGTTTCATGACTTTCATCGATTCTTACAGTAGTCGGTAAATCAATTTTGGGTCGATTGGGTGTTGTAGAAGATTATGTCGGACTCTGTTTGATAGCCTCATGAAACGAGTTTCTCTTTTAAATCTCGAACTTTTTTCCTCGGTAAATAACAAGTATCTTCTAAAGCCTCTTATTCTTACCTTTCTCCCTTTGACGACCTTGGTCTTGAAGAAAGTTTTGTGTGATTGTACAAATGAGTCGATGGAACATCATCATCGTGAGAGGAAGAGGATGGTTTCTTCCTTCTTTGTCGCGACCAACCGGTCGTGATTCTCTAATCCTTCCTCATCGAATCATCAACATCTTGGACATCGAAAGGATCACGAGCTTGGGTTGAACCGGAGGTAGTGGTAGAACCCTTTGTTTTCTTCCGACTATTCATTTGGCCAGGCATCTCAGCGTTCTTCAGCGACATGACCGCTTTAAAACCTCCCACCTCCTCCAAAGTGAAATCATGACCGTCGTCATACGGTATTCTCTAAGAGCTTTTGAAGTGTCGCCTATATCATTCTCACCGCTTCCATGGGTATTCTTGATATTCTCCATGATAGCACAATAATTACCAACCCATTACGAATCCTACTCTTCCATTTGGTAGTGATGGAGTCATAGGTTCGGTCTGAGCCGTTTCTTTTTAAAGTAGTCTATCACTAACTCAAAAACTTGAAGCGATTACGGGCGTTTCCTCTGCGGAGTTTTCGACACATAAACCCAAGCTTTACAAAGCGCGACCTCTTCCGCTTTGTCCATTGTTCAACGTCTTCTTGACTTTCCCGCAGCTTGTTTGGGCTTCGCCTTTGTCCTTGGCCTTTGAGCGCGTCTTGATGGTTGCTTTGGTTTGATGGGGACATTTCTTGGTGAGCGATTTTTTCATCATCGAATCTTGAGGGAATGGAATCATGGAGCGAATCGTGGTGTGAGCAGTGACCCGAACCTTGCCCATCGAAGCATCTTGACTTTGGTAGTTTTGTGTATTATACTCCGTGAATAATCTTCCAAATTCATGTCAAGATTAGTACTTGAATCGGGGAATAAGGTTGATCTGGTTGAGAAGGATAAATGAAGTCCATGTTTGGATGGTACGACGACCAGCTAGGTTCTTGCCGTGTCGGGGTAAGGGCGTTGCGGTGGGACAAAAGGACGTTAACATAAAGCGGGTTTGGTTTTGATATGGTTGTCTAGTTGTGATTGATAATCAAACCTTTGTGAATGACGAATAGGCGGTTTTGTTGTGGTGATATGCGGTTAACTTCAAGTTGTTTCGTGAGAAATTCATATTCGGGGCATTTGGGGTAGTCGTGATCGTCGGTTTTTGATTGTGGGGTATTTTTCTTTGACATTTGAAGTTGGATGAAATTAGATTGAAATGAATATAGATGAGAAATAGTGAGTGGTGAATTGTGTTTGAGGTGAAGTTGGTATTTATAGAGTGGTAAAATTGTTTTAAAATTTTTATTTTTTTTAGTTTAATGACCAAACGGTCAAATTTTTAAAAATGTTTTGATTTTAGCCCAAACGGGCAAATTTGGTTGGGATTTGATGCATTTAACATCGGGTGGAATTTCGCTCGATATCACCAAAATGGCCACCATGCCCGATGTGGCAACCGACCCTCACAACCCGGACGCCCGATGTTCACATCGGTTGAGTACAAATTTTTGGGTTGCCCAACCGATCTTAACCGATCGATTGGGACTAGCCTAATGGTTGTCCCTCGTTAAACAGCGGTGTTGATCTTACTGTGCACTTTTTATCTTTTCGCGCGATCATGCTGATACGGTGTTATGCGGTGTGTAATAGTATTGCTTGTACAAAATGGAGTAATATCAAATAAAATGGTGTGAGTATCAACACCCTAAACAACGATATGATGATATGAACATCTCGGTTTGGAATGGACCTAAATAAACCGGACCCCTACTGATCGTGTCAAGTCGACATTGAATTTTGAAAGATGCACTAAAATTAAACAAAGAGCTAGAGCATCTAATGTTTGTCCCCCAGGAAACAACGATATGAACATTAAATATTCCCCGATCCGCCCACAGAAACATTGAATTTTGAAATCACGTTTTTGTTTTCCTTTTTCTTGTCACGGGTTATGTTTTAACGAAAAATCTCATAAACTATGTCAAACAATGTTCAGTAACACTCGTTTGCTCTGATCGACCTGCATGAAGTTTTTGGGTCATATGAGAAAAGCTTATTATAGGAGTAGTATTTCTTTTCGTGAAATAATTAATAGTTTTATAGACTCCCCAACAACTAAAAGCAGCATGAAGATGAGGTTGTGCAGGCAATTTATTGCAGTTTGTACCATCATACACTGAACCTACAATTAAACAAATGTCAAAAGTGAAAGGGATGTAACTAGTTGATGCATGTAGGCATATGACTTTCGCATTTATCATTTGTATTATACGGTTCTACTTGATGCATGTGATGTTAAATACCGAAATTCATATTCATATTTGTTGGTGATTTTATCATCGATATTATTAAGTGTAATGGATTAATTTAGGTGGTAATGTTATGTCATGATAAATGTTCAACAAATCGGGATGTGCGGGTCTTGTGACATGTATAGACGTTATTATGATTATCGTTCGAAATGACTTGAATAATGAGTCACGGCGGCGTCACAGTAGTGTCGAGGCGAAGCGCGAAAAATTTTTGGTATAAAGTCTTTATGTTAAGCAGCTGAAAATAAAATTCCGATAATTAACCCTAAAATTAAACTCGGTTTGGCGGTTAATTTAGCGCTATCGCGGTTGTAACCGACCATCGGTTTTGGTCATATATTCGATTTGGTTACATCCATGTGAACAAAACATATTCTCAAATTGAAATCGAGTTTTATCCGGTTAGAGATTTCGGTGAAACCAGCGAAATCTTCAATCGATAGTGTTCTGCGGCTACCGGATTCTGTGATCATAATTTCCTAACAATATTTAAGATGCATCAAAATGAAGGATGACTATTTTGTATATTTGTTGTTTCTTGAGAAATGAGAACCAACAATAATTGCCTAATAAACTACTCCGTAATTGGTATGTGATGGGCTATAGACTTATTGCCCGAAATGTTAAATAATGCTTTCAAATACCATTAAATTGCTAAATGCACACAAAGTCTAGTCCTAGATTAGAGAACATCCAACTCATTAATTTGATCGACAAAAACATAGATTATGCACAAGATACTCGAACATTCAAGTTATGCATAAACCTTCTTTTCCTATTTGATAACATCTTAAATTATCTTAAATATCTAAGTTTCTAACCATATCAATGAGTCAATGTCTCAATGACATCATTTACATATATGATTGTAAATCAAGCTCCTATAAAAGAGACGTAGAATGGTTTGCTACTTTGGTCAGAAGTTAACATGTGTTATATTTTCGTTACAAACCGACAACATTTAATAATTCGTGATATTTATATATTTTTTAATAAATTAAGGTAGATTTTGAACTTGGGCTGATCTAGCAATCTTTGAATCTTTCCCATTCCTGTAGTCCAAATTGGCTCATACACAGAGACTAAATCAATCCAGTTTATATTACACCAAAATTGAAAACATATGCATAAGCTATGGAGTACAGATGATAAGCCCAATACTTAGCCCTGTTAAGTTTCGTTAGCTTTTGTTGATTTGTTCTTGCAACATACTCCATAATTCTATAGCTTAGTATCAAAATTTGCTCCCACAAGAAAAATGGGGTTATAGCCTTATAGGTGCATTTGGACTCACAAAATAACAAACACATGCAAAAAAAAAAATTGAAAAAAATATAAGAAAATACTAGTAACACGCCGCCATGTTGATGGCACCGAAACCTAGCATGCTGGCTCCAAACAATATTTACTAAACTTATCTGATAACGCATCTACACCTTGTTGAAAGGCCCATACTAAAGAGATTTTTTTTTTTTTTTTTTTTTTTTATATATATATATATATATATATATATATATATATATATATATATATATATATATATATATATATATATATATAGCATAGAAAAAGTTACATCTGAAACACCATTTATTTAAAAGCACAAACCAAAGATTTCATCCATCCATTCCTTCCATCCAATCGGTGTAGATTAATTACATTTTTATAAAAAAAAAAAAAAAAGCGGAGGGCATTTTAGTCTTATCACCTTCGACTAATAAATCGTCAAACACACCAAACACACACACACACCCAACACACACACACGCGCGTTTCTCCCCATTCCAACACACACACATTCGACTAACACGCCCTAAATCAGTCAAACTATTCAAACCACCGCGAAATCACGTTCATTCCTTTAAAATGGACCTACGAATAAATATCTCAATCTAAAGACCATTCGTCGGTGAATCCGATCAAAATAAGCTTCTAAATGTCGATTACGGTATATTTTGTTAAATCGATCTTTATTTTAAATTTTTGTGATCGATTAGCTTATTTTTTGAATGTATTAGTTTATTTTGTTGTTGTATTAGCTTATTTTATTCTTGAATCGGCGTTTGGATTAGGTTATATCGTGAGTAGATTAGATTTCGGGATTAGTTTATTTTTTTGATGTAATGAGTTTTGGATTAGCTTATTTTTGTTATGGGAATCCGTCTGTTTGAATTAGCTTATTTTTACGATGTAGTTAGTTGTTATGCTTTTCTCAAATTGAAATAAGTTTTATAGTTTTGCTTATTTTTTGGATGTGATAGACATAAGAAGATAAGCAAATGGAATTGTCGGTTGTGTAAGATTAATCCTATGGGATTATCACTTGAATCCGTGGGATTCACATAGAATAGTGTTTGTATTAGCTTTTAGGAATCGATTTATAGTTGCGTATTTTTTACGTATTGTTTGTTAGTGTTAGGACTTTGTGATTGATGAGATTGTCTTTGTTGTTAGTTGCTTATATCTAATATTTGTCTCAAAACTAATATTACTTTTCGTCTTAAAATTGATATAGGTAAAATATTGAACCCAATCTGTTGTCTCGTTACAATCCTTTTGATATTAAAGCGAAGAAATAAGGGAATATTACGTTGGGTCGGTGGAATCCTTATGATGATATTAAGGCGAATAAACAAGGAATAAGGTTGTTCGGGGAAAGGCGGTAAAAGCGAAGAAAACATCGATTGTTGATGTACCTAAGTTGGCGTGTGTTGTTAAGGAGAATGAGATTGTGTCGGTGTTCGGGGAAAGGCGAGTGTTGTTCGGAGATGAAGAATGTCTTGGATGATTCTCGTAGTATTATTTATGCATTGTTTACGATTTGGCTAATGAGAATGTCTTTGAGTGTTGTATAGAAGAATGAGAAGGAGAAGGAGAAGGTGAAGGAGAAGGAGAAGGAGAAGCATAAACTTCCTCACGAAGAAAAGATGACTATTATTCATGAAGCGATAAAGAATAGGGAAGCACGTGGCGCATGTAATCATTGAAGAAGTTATGTCTTTTGAATGCTAGAACAATTTGTCGATTAGGTGTTAATGGTATGGTAGGCGAGATCATGTGAATGGGAACTTGTGCATGGTAGAACAATTGTCCATTAGGCGTTAATGGTATGGTGAGCGAGAACATGTGCATTATTTTGTCTTTTAAAACTTGAATGGTATAATGCAGCGTTTGCGTGGTAGAACTATTATTTGTCTTTTTATCGATTAATTATGTGAATCCGGGGGTTCATTCATAATCGAAAGGATTCTTTATGATAGACTTTTTCCACTTAATCTTTTGAAAATATGTGTATGGTAGAAGAGAATATGGAAATAATCCCATGGGATTCATACACAATCCATGGGTTTCATACACAATCCATGGGTTCCACTTAATCTTTCCACTTAATCTATTAACATATTTACGTATCCTTGAGGTTCATATACAATCCCATGGGATTCATACATACAAGTAAGAAACAAGATATATTCAAAGTGAATCCCATGGGATTCATATACAATCCATGGGATTCTTCTGAATATAAGTAAGAAACAAGATATATTCAAAGTAAAAGAATTTTCTTTCAAATCATCTAAATAATCAAGTAAAGAAGAAAAATAACTAACAAAACCGAAACGAATATAAATAATCAAGAAACTTTTGGTTTGACTTTACTGCATTTGGCTTCTCGGACGGGTTGGTTTTGGCTTTCGCTTATTCGGGTTCCCCTATGAACATATTAACATCCGCATTTCATTCTTAAAATCATAAGCGTCCCATGAACATATTCATACCCACCCTTCATACTCGTTAGCAAGTTGTGAGCCGTGTTGGACCAATCTTGTTCTTTCTGACTTTAACAACAAACATTTTTACGCTTGTGTCATTCTTCTTTGCTTTTGGTAAAATGTTTGTACTCTTTTGGTATGAGCATATGGTTGTGTTTTGCAATAAAGCGAACTAGCTTGTATTTTCGAAATGACATCCAATTCTAACCTTATACGAGCTTTACAACTGTTATATAAAAAATATATATTTTAAAAACATGTTATACAAAAAAAATAAAAATAAGAATCCCATGGGATTTACATTGAATCCCATGGGATTTCATAAAGAATCCCATGGGATTCAACATCATTCAAGTTATATATTACAAGTCTTTCAATGAATCCCATGGGATTTACAATGAATCCCATGGGATTCTTTATGAAATCCCATGGGACTCACAATGAATCCCCTGGGATTTCATCTAATGTTTCATAGTATTTTCCCTCTACAGGAATTCCTTCTTGTACATGAGGCTTCCAATATACTGATCCGCCCGGTGTCTCAGCGTGTTCATATAAAGTTGGTCTTGGTGATTTTATAGAATCTGTATATAAAAAGCAGTTGGGATTAAGATAACTCAAGTATGAATCCTATGGGATTCTGTATACATATCTATAGCTTCATGTATGAATCCTATGGGATTTTTATGAAATCCCATGGGATTACGCATTAATCCTATGGTTTCATAAAGAATCCATGGGATTACGCATGAATCTATGGGATTTCATAAAGAATCCCATGGGATTGTGTATGAATCCTCGGGATTCCTTGTGAATCACATGGGATTCATCCATGAATCCCATGGGATCTCAAATAATTTAAGTATCTTTTTTAGTTTACCATTAAACAACAAAATCGAGAATCGAGAGGATTCATCCATGAATCCCATTGGATTCATGATTCAATGAATATACATGAATCCCATGGGATTCATCTATGAATCCATTAATCAACAAAATCAGTTCCCGAGTTTTACCATCATGTTCCTTCATATCAACTTCCGTGAGTACTTCATCTACATCATCATCATGTGACATCATCACATCATATGTAACCACATCATCTATGTCAATCGGTTGTTGATGAATCCGGCGGTTGTTGGCGATTCCGTGGTTGATGATGAATCCGGCGAGTTTGATGGCGATTCGATGGTTTTGATGTTGATGCGGCGGATTGATGAAGAATCCGGTTGGTTTGATGATGAATCCGTCGGATTCATTGTGATTCGGCGACGTTTGATGATTCCGAAGCGGTTTTGATGTCGATCTTGGTGGTTTGATGAAGAATCCGGTTGTTTTGTTGATGAATCCGTCGATTCATGGTGATTCCGGCGACGTTTGATGATTCGACGAGATTAGATGCATAAATGTGGGTTTTGATTTTGATGAGAGAGAAAGTTGGGTAACAAATGAGATGGATCTAGATTTTTTTATTGTTTTTATTGAGATAATTGATTTTACTCTCTTGCCATTCTTTATATTTTTTTGCTTCATCTAAGCCATTAGATTCAAGGTGAATGGATGGTTGAGATCTTCTCATTTGTTCTTCGGATAACATTGGTTTTGCATAGATCTCATCTCATATAGCATATGCTAAAATAGCATATGGCCGTATGGTCCTGTTTACAGAATCTGTCTAAAATGCATTATTGAGCATACGGCTGTATGCACTTATACCGTACGGCCGTATGGTCCACCTGCACAATTCTGCACTATTTTAATTGCAGAAAACTAACTCGGTGCAACACATAAATGGATTTAACTCAAACTAAACATATATATTTACTTCATAAAACTGTACATAACACATATCATTCATTAAGACCCGTATATGATCAAAATGGGCCGTTTTGGGTTAGAATGGCGCTATGCCAAACACCCTTTTTAAAACCTTAAACAATACATTACTACTTGTTTATCACACAAGTTAAAGTTTACATATTTGTACATATAACCATGACATCTTAAGGCGTTTCTTGGTACAAGAGCATGTAAGGGAAAAGACTCCATACCCATGAACTATACCGGTTACTAGATCTCGGTCTTCTTACCCTTGGACGCACTACCACTAGCTTCACCTATAAGAAAAACATATGAAAGAAACGTAAGCAATAGCTTAGTGAAATAACACATATAAATAGAAGTTAAACATAACCAACTATTAAATGTTGCTTCATATAAACTTTTTCCCCGTAGGATGCTCATAACATTACTAGTTCCACGGGAACATATATTCTTGCACCTTTTGTGCGCTAGCAGTCTAAGTACTCCATTATAACCTTAAAAGCTTACAATTGTCATAATATACTAATTGTCCACTTAGGACATCAAGTCCCGTCTTTAGAGACTTTTCATAACTAATTGTACTATACATAACTGACGAGCCATATAAACATAATGATCATCCATATAGGATGTCCGTCTTTGGAACTTCTACTAATCTGAGGCCCGATTCCCCACTAAGGAGATCTAAGTTCCAACTTTGTCTAGAACACATGTGTGATCACATAATAGCATATGTTGTCACTTAGGACGCTAAACAAGTGAAGATAGACAATTTTGACTAAAATCACTTTACTAGGACCACATGGGTCATTACGGGCTGTTTTAACCCGTTTACTTTATTTCACACGTACATTTACAATACAAGTCAATAAGCTCATAATAATATGGAACTATGAATATATAACATAAACGTAACATATAAACATGCAATAAAACTTAAACATTAATATCATAAATATATAGCACCTCTAACGGTTGCTATTAACCCGTTACTAAAATTATATATGTTACTACCTAAAAAGCGGCTTGAATACTAGAACAAGCTCCCGAAAGATGTCCTCGGCTAACCCTTATGATCTAAGAACATACAAATTACACGGAACTTATTAAAATATATTGTAGCTTATCAAAATAAGCTCTAAAGTATGAATATGCCATAAGGGGAGTGTTTGGTTCGTGGCTTATGCGACTACACCAACACACTTTCTAAAAATTAGCACCATAAATTGGTGTTATGGCATCATAACATGATACTTATCATTAATCTTAACTCATACCACATGATTAACACGTGTTCTTAGTGATTCTTGAAAATCACATCTTAACATAAACATATGAGTTTCTACAAAAACCCCATATATAGCATAAAATCATCATAATTAATCATTACCCACTATTGAGTAATCATGAAACATAATTAAAGAACTTACATATAATTCTTACCTCAAATTGGATTTGTAGGAACTCTAGAAAACGTGATTCTGAGCTTATATATGGTATATTCTTGCTTAAACCCTACTAATAATTAATCTTGAATCAAACCCTAACTTGTTTTAGAATTGTGTGTGTGTGAAACGTGAGAGTAGGAGGAGGGAAAGAGTAAGGAGGCTTCTAACTTTCCTGGACATCAAGAAAGAATATAGAGGTGCTAGGCTCACTCATGATTTACAAAAACTTTCCCACACATGAGGGTGGGTGCTTACTGGACTTGGTGACTAGGATCCCTAATTCTCTCTCTTTCCTTTTACTTTATTTCTTTTCTTTTAGGAATATGATGCACATTTTCATAATACTCACCTACTTCAACCTCTAAACCTCATTAACAATCACATAATTCATTCCCTTTTTTATCATTTGTTAATGGGTCGGTCGAACATTGTGCGGTTGTGTATAGCCATGATCACGGTTGATAGACATTAGACCTTAGGCGCGGCTTCTTGTCATCTTTTTTAGTATGAAATATGAACCAATTAGCTATGAACCATGAGCATCGTGGCTAGGTGGGTCCCTTAGAATGTGGTCTTGGTAGAAAGGATAGTCGGAAAAATGTACAATGCTTAATCTTGGAGAAAAATTGTAAATGTTAACTCGTTCAAGTTCATGATCAACACGTACTTCTCATAGCAGCTTTTTTGAAATTTAAGTACACGGATGACCAATAATCTTTTGCCATGCTCTATGAGAAGAACAACAAGGAAAAAGATATAGGAGGTTTAGTTGAGAGTTCTAATCGTATCTATCATAAGGTGAGATATTGAGGATCAGCTGCGGACCAAAGTTAACGATCCGACCATATTTATCAAGCTGCTGACAAACTTATTGACCGTGTTTTTGAAGATATCCGGTGTGCCAGATCAAGAGTTGTGAGATATTTACCTCCATGGGTGCACCTATATGCAAATAAAACATTATAAGACACTGAAAATATAAAAAAACTGGACAAAATGCACAAGTTTTTTTCAAGGTGTGATATACTTTTTAATCCTCATGAAATCAGAAATCTATGATAACCATTATGCCCCATTAATATGCAGTTAACAACCATATGTGTATGGAAACCACTGCTAGCTTGTGATCTTTGTTCTGTGACCAAACATGGAAACCATGCTAGTTTTAATCGTTTCCATTGCTAGGCTTCCGAAACCCTTGCTAGTGGTATCGGTACCATCGCTAGGCTTCGAAACCCGCGCTAGTGGTATCGGGTACCACTGCTAGGCTTCTCGAAAAAGCCAGAAAAAGAAATACTAGTTTGGTTACTTCTAGTCTAGAATTTCAGTGGTTCTAGCTCCATTTAATTTTATTGTCATTTTCTTGTAACCTTTAAATTTTCAATGCAATTTCAATTCCGTTTTAATTCCAATTATTTAAATTTATGCAGTTTGTATGCCTTTGCAGTCTTGATGTTTTGATTTATGTCATTTGAGTTTCAAAAGGATTTGCTCAAGTGTGTTTAGACTCAGTTTGAGTTTTGATTTATGATCTCAAAGTTTTCTTTTAGCCTACACATCTCAAATCAGTTTTCCAAATCTATTTTTACCCAAATCTGCTCCAAAAAGGGTTGTTTGGTTTAGCTTATGTTATGGGTCAAATTCAGTTTTTGATCGGTTCTTGAAGTTTAAATAAGTTGTATTCAGGAGCGAGGTTAATGGTTTGACTGTGATTTTAGTTTTCATTAGGTAAGAATTGGCTTTGATAGTTTTTAGTCATCTTTACGTCTTAACGTCTTCACTCAGCGACTCCTCGGCCATCTTTTAAGCCCCCAGCTCATTAGGATTAGCATCTAATTAGGATTTTGTGGGGGCAAAAGCTTGCCCCCCAGCTTGCCTTCAAATATCCATAAGCTCAATAGCTCTTTCCCAGTGTAGCTTAGTTAAAATTTGCTTCAAAAAGTACCCCGTGGGACTGTCTTGTGAACTCTTACAGCAACAATCCCTTAGCAGTCCCAGTAGAAGCTCCTTAAAAGCTCCCTAATAGCTTAAATTTAGTTTTTTTTAGATCCTTATAAATAGTATCTCATTTGTCTTGCTTGGTTTTGAATTTTTAAGTTAGTTGTAAGCTTATTTCATGCCTTTGAGAACTGCTACATGTCATTCTTTTTCGCTATCTTCAGAACCCAATAAGTCATATTAAGCAGCCTTTTAAAGCTTGGTTGAAAGCCTCTCAGTAGCTTAAATTTATTTTTTAAGTTCTTAGGTGTATGAGATTCACATTCTTGGCATTATTCAGGATTCTAGAGGCAATTTGACAGCTTATTTTTAAGCTAAAAGTCACCTTATAGGACTGTTTTACTGCACACCATAACATTCCCCTAAAAGAAATACTAGTTTGGTTACTTCTAGTTCTGAATATATCGACACTATATTCAGAAGATAGCGCGTACAAGTAGCATATAAACTTGTAACATAATCAAAAGCAAAACAAAAAAAGAAAGAAAAGAAACACTGATTAATAAAAGCACAATTGCATTCATCTCAAAAATACACAAATGTATCCAACACTTCATCTTATCAAGCAACTACACAAAATCATAATTTGAGATAAATTGACAATGTGATTAACAAAAATAATAGACACACGCTACGCAGGATCAAGTGTCGTGGTTGGAGGGCTAGCGTTGTATTCGGGAGTTCACCGCTCCATTCAAAGAGTTGAGATATGATGATTCTTGCATTTGGGCGTTTCTTAATACCTCATCCTTCTTAGAACGTTTCTTCGTTGTTTCATTATCCTCGGCTCCAATATAATCAAAATCTTGCAATTTCTCTGATCACAATGAGCATAAAATGAAAAGGTCGGACATATTCATTAACTTTTAGTGGAATAAATTGTTCAATGAGAATACCTTCTTCCTTCTCTTGTTTTTGTAATGATATTCTCATATATGGACTTGATTCTACCCGCGGACGACCTTTTCCATTTGCTTTGCGGGATCACCAATCTTATCTTTATCCTTGGTAGAAGCACTCATCGTGGTGTACATCTAAGGCTACTAGTGCTAGTTTTTCCACCCATATTTTCACTCTTTAAGTCGTTGACTCGATCAAGAACAAGACTACATTTTTCGTCTAGCTCAGATGCCAAGTTCGCAACTTGGAAAAAGCATTACACATTTTGTCATAACGACGCCCAACATCAGAGACAACCCAATTACTATAACTTACTTTAACCTTAGTATGCCTTCTCTTAACATCTTTTCTCCATCTTCGTAAAATGTACTTATTTGGAACTAAATATATATTCTCATTGATGAGTACAGTAAGTGCATGCCTACATAACATTCCCTAAACTCAAACAAACGACACATACATCTAATATCACATTCTTGTGTGAATCACCCTTTTTGAACCAAACGAAAAATTGCTTCTTTACTATATTTCCATTATCCATTATATCCTCTAAGACATCATATTCTAAATACTCATTTTGTGATTTTAAGGAACCAATCACACAATACATTTTCTAAATCAACTCTTCCGTGAACTCTTTAAACTTAGCATTGGTTAAAACATTCTTAATTTGCTCTTCCATGGCATAACGGGTAATTAATGGGTACCACGAATTATAGGAATTAAAATCTTCTATGTTCTCCTTCTCGACCCTATCCTCAGCGCATTTTCGTATTGTTCCACAAATTGCTTTAAGGTAGTTTTCTTATTTAAATATTTATCAAAAATGAATTAATGCTCTCAACTGCGTTGTGTAGTAGACATCCACCTTGAGAAAATATCTTTCACAAAACAAAGGTACCCATCGATGCCTTTCAACATACAAGTCTTTAAGCCATTTATTATTTTCGAGTTTATCGTTTCTAACATTATATTCGAGATTCATCAAATTCGATGAAGTCGAAGAATCATAAACAACCTTTTAAGCTTGTACTTGATTGACTTGTATTTCTTATGTTTACCGAACTTTTGAGCAACTTCTTCATGATATGCCACAAACACCACACGAAATATTATTAAATATCAAGCAAATACTTTTCAAACTATAAAATTTCAAGATTCATGACTATGTAAATCTAAGTGTATAGCTTTAGACTATATAAGTGGGTTAGAAATTACCTATAGCGTGCATCCGGAAAAACTATCTCAATTGCATTTTCATAGCTTGGTCTTGGTCGTGATAATGGCATTGGGAGCACATACGACATACATGTAAGCCATGACTTAAAGAGCCATGTGAATGTCTTGGTATCTTCATTTGAAATCAATCCACAACCAAGTAACGATTGTCCATGATGATTTACTCCTACAAAAGGAGCCATTGGCATCTCATCTTGATTTGTCAAATATGTTGTATCAAATGTGATGACATCTCCAAATTCCTCATAAAGCGCCCTACACTTTGCATCGCCCAAAACAAACTCTTTAGTCTATTTTCCTCGTCCATTCCATGCATAAAAATTCCCGATCTGTAGGTGAACCTTCATGAAATAACCTTGAATTGCTTGACATCACCTTCTCGAAACTTTAACCGTTTAACTTTATCAACATAGTTCGACAATCTTTTTCCGTAAATGGTATATTTTCATACCCCCCACTCTGTACCACAAACATTCATTCTTACTCCCGCTCTTTGATGGATTTCAAGCTGTCTTGTCACGCGTCTATTTACTAACCGATGACAACGATAAAATCGTCCTTTGCTAGGACTAAAAAGGTGATTATGTTCGAGATTAACTTTCGACACATGCCACTTTTTATCAGCGCCAAGAACCACACAAACTCTAGCGCCACAATTTGTTTTTGTAATGGGACGAGGGTTTAAGGTATTTTTTGATTTTGAAATCGACTTCTGAGCCCGATTACATACAATGATAACATACTTTGTTACTTCATCATTTAAAGACTTTTGGGAAGATCTTTTGAACACTCCAAATCCATTTTCTTTCCATACATTGCATAAAATTAGTAAGCTCTACAATAGTGTCAAAAGTCATGCCAATTTTGGGTTCTTCACTCCTTCATCATGATTTACATTCATGTTATAGTTATGTTGAGCATACACTTCTTTATGACATTCTCCCTTTTCTTCATTCAATTTTTAGCAATTAGCATCATTTTCCAAGTCAACACAACAATTCCTACAATTACGGGATAGCAGATTATGATTTAAAAAAATAAATAAATAAAAATACTCATTCAATTTGGTATAATCAATCAAAATGTGATTTAATAGGTTTATCTATTTCTAATAAGTTTTCTCCTATTTACATAAAAAAATAAATAAACAAATAAACTAAATCACTTTTCGTAACTGTAATGAAACATAGAAAATTTGAGTAGTTGTAAAAGACTTACTTGGTTGTTTTGGACAAATCATCATCACCATCATCATGTAAATGAGAAGAAATGTACGATGATTCATCTGATTGATATGAAGAAATATTTGGTGCTTTTGACATCAATGATTCTGATACGCTTACACAGCGCGTTCGGGGTCAAAGGAACTTCCTTTTAAATCGAGCAAGTTTTCAACACCACAAGCGATGAACCTAATCGTTATAGTGTAGTATTAGGGTAAGCCACGGAATTGATATCGTTCTCTAGGGAATAGGAATGCTAGTGAGAAGTTACTACGCTAAGGTTGGGGTTGAGGAAGATTATTTTTATCTTTTTATGTTTTTAGAAAAGGAAAAGTCTGAATCTCGGGGTTTGGATTTGGGGGTTGGTATTTCTACCAATTACTCTACTATTATCTAATTATCTAAACTAAGGTGGTGGTAGTCTATGTCTAATTATTGTGTGCTCGTATGATAGTTTAAAGATGTGTTTACTTAGGTTTTACTACTCCTTAATTATCTTCTATTGGTGGTTGAATTGTCACGTCCTTATTCCTAGTTGCGTTGTGTTTCTAAAGTTGTAGGGTATCGTTCCTCCCAACTCTTTGAAGTTACCAAAGGGTCTCGTCTACAAAACCCACTAGGGATGATAAACTCTAACTCTAAGGCCTCTTTGGATAGTTTAGCTTACAACAACTCAAAGTGCTATAACCTAAGGTTTACAAAGATTAATCAAGCATTAAGTACACAACGAATGACCTATCGCATTACTAGATCATTAATCAACTAAGATAAGAAACAACCAATCAATATTCAATAATTAAGTTTCATATTCCCTAAGAAAACACACAAGTAAATTAGCCGGACATGGAGAACATGCAAGTATACACAAAAATAATTGAAGACATAATTAAATTAATGAAGTAAAAACTTATCTTGGTGTAAGATAGGGTTTAGAACCTAAAATATGACCTTGGTTCGGTTTAGGTTTTACTCCAAAGTTTACCCAAAAGACTACTCTCTAAAAGCGAAAAATTCGGATTATATATATAAGATTACATGTGCGGCGGCGTCACCTTATGATTTGTGGCGCCGTCGTCGCCCATCATTAGGGTTTCGTCTTGGCGAGTTAATCTTGCGGCGGCGTCACTTATGCTTGTGTGTGTCCTCTTTAGCCACGACGCCGTCTGGATTGAATCTAGGCCATCCGAGTTGCGACGGCCTACTCTTTTAAAGCCCGCGCCGTCCTCCAAAAACAAGAAATTTCTCTTACGTGTCGTCACAAATTCCTCCGACGGCGTCGCAGATTAGCGATGGCGCCGTCCCTTGTAATTTAGCGACTTGAGTGTCTCGATTCTTGACTTTGGCCTTTTTCTTCATATATCCGCCTTTTAGTCCAAATAAGTGCCATTCTGCGGTTTGCCTTCAAGAGACCTAAAAGTGAAAAGGCGATATTAAGCAATAACGGATACAAAAGTGATCAAATAAGGGCTTAAGCGACCCTCAAAGGTACATTTAAAACCTTATCAAATATCCCTACACTGGTATTTGCTTGTCCTCAAGCAAATGTGCTTTTAGCCAATTAATTTATAAGTTAGGGTCATGAAGCATTGGTTTAAAACAGTCCACAACACATATAAGCCCATAAAAGTCATAATAAGCACGGAATTACATACTAGCACCTCACATGGGGTGTTTGGATACTCGCATCTCTCGGGTTTATATGAAATATAGCAAATTGGAAATGGAAGATAAACACTCATTAACGGTCCTAGTACATAGATTACCATAGGCTTGAGAATAGATCAAACCTCCATCGCTCTGGCGTAAGCACCTAGGAAAGACTATCAAAGAGGTCTTTAAAGGGTTGTAACGTTAGGCTTATGGTAGGGAAACAAAGGGTTTGGTGGGATAGACTATTTAGTGGTGGCAAGTCAAAAATCTCTATGTTAAATGCATACGAAGAATGGCGTTGCTAAGCCAAGACTCGACACTCTAAACTCTAGATAACTGAAATAAACAAACATAGATTTAAGGATAGATGTAGGATGGTAGCCCATTTTTTTTTTTTTTTTTTTTTTTCATACACTTTTACTCTACCATCCTCTATGGTAACATCAAAATGATAGGGATTTATAACACATCCCTACACTTGAGTTTTTATTACTCTAACACTAATATGACCTGAATTGAAAAGATCAAAACACTTGGAGTACGTTATTACGTAAATAAGGGAATTGGCGTTCCCTTTTAGTCATTTAAAACTTTAACTTTTCCCATGAGTCCCAATCGTCCCAAAACTTTGTACAAAGGATGTGACTCGACTTAGCAACTCATGCAAGCAACTAGATAATTGAACTAAGGATTTAGGGTGATAACAATAATGCACTAAAAGTGAGTGCATACAAGGTTGGCTAAGGCGATTTGGGTGTACATTTGGGGTGGGGTGTAAAGAATGCTCTTCATTGATATTCCGGAAAACGAAACATCACGAGAACCGTGAAAAGGATAGGCTCGAGGGGTTAACTAGGGTATCATGTACTAAAGATGAGTACAACGCAAAGGTGTGGGGAATTACTCAACCGATGTGGAAGAAGTAATTATATTACGGGTGTCAAACAAGGGTTATCCTAATGCCTCTTGTCATTTAGTTATTCCTAACTACACAAGTGTAGTCTCACTAGCGATCTCGGAATGCATCACAAAACAAGTTCTAGAATCTAATATACTACCGGTTCACACTTTAAGCATTGAAGATGAATGCTTCAATTCTACTAATCTAAAGGCGATCCTCGCATTTTGGTGGAATTTAAGTGGTAAAGGGTTTTGTGCTAGTCATATAACTTCCTATCCGTGAGGCGCTTTTGTTAAGACTAATGGCCCACTCCTATATGTCATGAAAAATTTTAAATTTTGTGCCAAATTACCCTAACAAACATTTTCTCATGGTTTATTACGCAAATGCAATTAGACAAAGCAAATAATCAAGGATAAGCATAGTTTCAAAGTTCCCATTTTATTTTCCTCCTACACTTAAAGCGAACATTGTCCCAATGCTCCCGAAAGTATCAAAGTTATGATAAAGAAGGTAATCAAAAGCGAAAAAACTAATACTCCCAGATTAGCTCGGTAGGATCCGTGTGTGAAGTAGTGGTTAAATCCTTTCCAAGAAGAATTTATGCGTGAAAAGCTCCTTCCAACTTATGTAACTTCTTCTTGATAAACAAAACACGCACACTGAAGAAAACAAGCGAAACCTTCGCGTAAAATCGGTGGTAATAATATATAAGACTCGATTTAAACTAGGATATAATTCTTGTGGAATAGATGTTTACGAATTTCTAAGAAAATTAAGACACGGAAAATTCCAAAAGTTATAAAAAGCTCGAAAAGCGAGAAAAAGTAATCGATGTTTTATTCCTTCTGACGCCGTCGGTTGCAATCTGACGCCGTCGGTTATCTGACAAAAAAGCGGTGCGATTTTACGGAAAAATTACGGAAAATTTACATCTTTAGAATCTGGAAAAATTTCGCAAAACATCCATTATGACTCGATACAAGCATTTGACTCGAACAAACACACAAATATATCTTTTAATGAATTGTTATTCTCATATTCACGTTTCTTATGAAAGCGTGCGTAATCCTCCCACACTTATCCTTTATGTAAAATACCTTTATATGCAATTAAGGCGAGGTTAAAAACAAAATAAAGCATTTTTACAAATTTAAACATGAGAATAAACAATCAATAAAGATATATGACACTAACAAGCAAACAATTAAGCATGGGTTGCCTCCCATGAGCGCTTTTCTTTATTTAAGAGTCTTGTAGCTAGACTCGTAGTCGTATCCCTACGTGCCGATATAAGTGAGCTTGTCATAACAATGTCATAAGGATCAAACTTATCATTTAGGTTCCTAGTAGTACATTCGGTTCGATCGCCTTTTCAAACTTTTCTCCATCGGGATCATAAATTGTTATCTAATGTGCCATTCTCCATTTCCATTACTAGGCGGTCTACTCCAATCCCACTTATGTTTAGGCTTCTCAATTTTCCACCTATTCATAACGAGGTTGTGAGGCAAACTTCCTAAGAACTCGGTCATCTTCCTAAATACTAAAGCGTCTTGAGCGGGTTCATTCCATGTCTCTAGCCATCTCTTTTCATGGAAAGTTGCTTTGCTAGCAAAGGTATCATCTAGATAGAAAGTTCGTTGAGGGCCTATGAGGTTTTATCAATCCAAGGTCCATATCTAGAAGGTATTCTATCCATCCTAATCTCATGTGGAATTTCCTCCTCTTTGTAGTATGTATGCCTTTTGACGTCGTCGTCGACCTAGCACTACCTTCTCCTACCACTATCTTGGACATCTTACAATCAATGATGGCACTAGCGGTAGCTAAGAATCCTCTTCCTACAAGTAATGGGCATGTCGGTCCTTATTCATGTCAAACGCATGGAAATCGGCCAGAAGAGTTAACTCTCCTACGTGTACTACCATGTCTTTTATTATCCCTACGGATATGAAACACTACCGTCTGCTAGACCTAAAATGGTTTCCGTTGGTTCTATTTTACCTAGGTTAAGGCTTCATGGAGGGACAACGGAACAAGATTGATGCATGATCCTAAGTCGGCTAGAGCATCGAGAGGTTTGGAAGTTCCAAGCCTACGGAAGAGTAAATAGCCTAGATCGTCTAACTTTAGGTAGATTATTTCGTACAAAAGCGGACCCATGTTTTCCAAGTTTAAGTTCTAACTCATATTTTTCTTTCAAAGCATTATAATAAGGTGCATGAGCTAAGACTTCAAGAACGGTTTTCTTGATGAGTTCCTTGTACTCCTCCTCTAGATTGGGTTTGGGTTCTTGGTTGACGGGTTTCTCAAGAGTAGGTTCTACCAATGGTGCAGGCCTTGGTACCTAAATTTGGATTGCTTAAAACCCTTGTTGATAGCATTCACCGAGTGAACCGTTGGGTGTGAGGACATGGATGTGTACTCTCCCAGGTGAACAAGAACATAAAGTTAATGAAATCAATTTACTTTTGGGTTCTTTATGGTATCACTTGGAAGGGCTCCAATTTCTTGTTCATTGAAGGCTTTTAAGAGTGCATCAAGCTTGTTTGTCATCTCGCCTTGCTTTCGCTTAAAATCGACTTCAAGCTTAGTCAATCGAATCTCTTGAGATGACATGAATCTAGATCAATTGCCTCGAGATTCGTGGGGTTCCAGTGTTTAGAGAATTGAACCTATTAGGTGGACTAGATGAGCCATGGGTGTACTTGAGTTTGATTCCACTTAAGGTTAGGGTGATTTCTCCATGAGGGGTTTAAGAGTTTCCTAAGTTGTTTTGTTCGGGCTTGAAAGTGTACCACTTCTCTCCCGCTCAAGTCGTGCAGCGTGGGCGTGGTCCGCAAAGCTTGTTGGGAGTCTTGTGCAATCACGAGTGTCATGGGGACCACTACATAATTCACAAGGTAGAGTGATTTTATTCACTTGATGTGAAGACTTAGGATTTTGTAGGAGCTCATGAGAATTTTACTTGATCTTCAAGTTCGAGCATCCTACGGTCGGAAGGTTGTGAGTCAATTGGAGCAAGAGATTGCCTTAACGGTTTGGGCAACTCACGGGGTCATTCCAACTTTCCTTGTCATAGAGCAAGGTCCTCTATTATACCCCATGATTCTTCCGGCGTGAGATCACTAAGTTTTCCACCGCCGCTTGGTCGATGGATCGCTTAGTGGGGAAGTTGACATGATCATAAAGATTTGGACTTGGAGCCAAGATCAATGCCATGATGAGGATTATGAAGTAAGTCCTTGAATCGAGTCCATGCTTCGTAGAGATTCACCTTGGCGTTGTTGGAACATCAAGATGTCATTCCTAAGTTTTGTGGTTCTCCCGTTGGGAAAAATTGAGCAAGGAAGCAGTGGTGAGATCATCGACTTGAGATGGAGCCGCGGGGAAGTCGCTCGAGCCAATTACTAGCTTGGTCCGTAGAGAGAATTGAGAGGCCTTGACGCGTGGTCTCCCGGTAGTAGCATCAAGGTCGATGGAATCGACAATTTTAAGGAAGTCCTTAAGATCTTGATTAGGATCTTGAACAAAGTCCATGGAATGCACATCCATTTTGCACCAACCGGATGGTGTCGGATCGCGGGGCCGTAATTTGGGCTTGGTCGGGAAGCTCAATGGTGTTCCTATAGCCTAGGTGGCTAGGTCTCGAGTATTCACCAAGAGTACGGTCTCTTGGCGGGACAATGATTTGAGGGGTTTCACCTTCCATGATGAAAAGTGATGGGGTTACAACAAAGGTCACGAAGAGGGGATAGACTAAAGGAAGCTAAAAATGAGAAAAAGTTTGCTTGATAGGAATCAAGCAAAGAAACCTAAGCGAGGTGGACTACTAACTAGCTATTCTATTCCCGTGGCGCCAAAACTTGATACGCTTACGCCGTAGCGTTCGAGGTCAAAGGAACTTCCTTTTAAATCGAGCAAGTTTTCAACACCACAAGCGATGAACCTAATCGTTGTAGTGTAGTATTAGGGTAAGCCACGGAATTGATATCGTTCTCTGGGAATAGGAATGCTAGTGAGAAGTTACTACGCTAAGGTTGGGGTTGAGGAAGATTATTTTTATCTTTTTATGTTTTTAGAAAAGGAAAATCTGAATCTCGGGGTTTGGATTTGGGGGTTGGTATTTCTCGATTACTCTACTATTATCTAATTATCTAAACTAAGGTGGTGGTAGTCTATGTCTAATTATTGTGTGCTCGTATGATAGTTTAAAGATGTGTTTACTTAGGTTTACTACTCCTTAATTATCTTCTATTGGTGGTTGAATTGTCACGTCCTTATTCCTAGTTGCGTTGTGTTTCTAAAAGGCGTGGGGTATCGTTCCTCCCAACTCTTTGAAGTTACCAAAGGGTCTAGTCTACAAAACCCACTAGGGATGATAAACTCTAACTCTAAGGCCTCTTTGGATAGTTTAGCTTACAACAACTCAAAGTGTTATAACCTAAGGTTACAAAGATTAATCAAGCATTAAGTACACAGCGAATGACCTATCGCATTACTAGATTATTAATCAACTAAGATAAGAAACAACCAATCAATATTCAATAATTAAGTTTCATATTCCTAAGCAAACACACAAGTAAATTAGCGGACATGGAGAACATGCAAGCATACACACAAATAATTGAAGACATAATTAAATTAATGAAGTAAACAACTTATCTTGGTGTAAGATAGGGTTTAGAACCTAAAATCGACCTTGGTTGGTTTAGGTTTTACTCAAAGTTTACCAAAAGACTACTCTAAAACGAAAAATTCGGATTCTATATATAAGATTACATGTGCGACGGGCGTCACCTTATGATTTGTGGCCGTCGTGTCGCCGTCATTAGGGTTTCGTCTTGGCGAGTTAATCTTGCGACGACGTCACACTTATGCTTGTGACGCCGTCCTCTTTAACCGGCGTCTGCGGATTGAATCTAGGCCGTCGAGTTGCGACGGCTACTCTTTTAAAGCCCGCGCCGTCCTCCAAAAACAAGCAATTTCTCTTACGTAGTCGTCATAAATTCCTCCGACGGCGTCATGATTAGCGATGGCGCCGTCCCGCATAATTTAGCGACTTGAGTGTCTCGATTCTTGACTTTGGCCATTTCTTCATATATCCGCGCCTTTTCGTCCAAATAAGTGCCATTCTGAGGTTTGCCTTCAAGAGACCTAAAAGTGTAAAGGCGATATTAAGCAATAACGGATACAAAAGTGATCAAATAAAGGCTTAAACGACCCCTCAAAAAGGTACATTTTAAAACCTTATCAGATTCATCTAAGATGGAGAAGATGATTGTTGCAGATTTTGATGGATTATAAAGGATTAGAGAGAGAGAAAATTATTACGTTTTAAAGAAAAAAATAGGAGTGAGTAACTTGAAAGTGAACAAGAATAGATTTGGTTGTGTGGTTTTTTTTTTGTCCAAGTCAACAGTCCAAGTAAGCATGCCATCTCATTGTGTGGTTTTTTCTTTGTAAAATGTGAGTGGTTGTAGCATTACTCAAGAATATAAGAGTTATCATAAAACTTTCACAATTTGACAACTTAGGTCCCTGATAAAAGAGCAATTCTAAAGGTAGTCCTATTTAGTATAACTTAGTTCATGGGAGGTCTTTTAAGACAACTAAAGTATATAAATTAATAATAAATTATTACTGTAAAAACTTGTGGTATTACACTTGTGCTCTTAACAAATAACAAGAAAGAGTTATATAAACTACAATTCACGGATGTACACAATTTTGATAAATCATCTTCAATGAAAGATGATCATTCATACATGGTTATGTTGCATGGATCTAAAACAAATGACCAAATTGCTTTTCTATTACAAAAAGAATGACCGAATCTCTAATTGCCCCTCAAATCACTATCGACTTTGCTTTGCATCATAGTCTTGAATCTAAACAATTACTAGAGTTGTTTTTTAAGAAGTTTATAATTACATTTCATTCATGATTAAGACTTCAGTTACATTTCATTTATGATTTTTCCAATTTAAAATTACTTCAAAAAGTTAATATAGACTTGTATTTTGAGACGGAAAAAGTATATTACAATGCATTTACAACATGGGTCCTACAAAAATTAAGAAAAGAGTGGTGATCTTCACTATCCATCTCATTTTTCACAAATGGTAGAGAACCACGTCCTGGAATGACATGTATTTACTCTTTAAAAAAAAAAAAGAAAAAAAAAATAAAAATAAATACCCTTATTTTCAAATTGAAATATTTTTTAAACTATTTTTCTATGATCTAATTTAACTATATTTTCAATTTTTTTCTTTTCAATTCAATATCCATATTGATATACATTTTTTAACTTTTAATTTTTTACATTTTTAGTTAGTTTATTTTATTTTGATTCAAATTTTCAACTTTAACCTTAATTTGAATCAATAAAAACTTGATTCGATATACTTATGAAGAGAGTGTTTGACAAGTAAAAGAGTGTGAGAATCTTTGTACATACGGGAATAATGATGTTAATATGACGTTGCGGGACAAACAAACACATACAACGAAGACATATATATTCCGAGTGTTGCGGGGAGAGTTGGGTTGATAGTAGTTTTATCTTGCGGGCGATGAACCGTATCGACTTCCGCGTACTCTAAAAGATACTTCATCCATTAGATTTATAATAGAGTAAACTACATCATTCGTCGCTTATGGTATCGTTGTTATCAGTTTAGTCGCTTTGACCAAAAAATTGCCTGTTGGTCCTTAAGTGCGAACGTTACTCGGCGTTGGTCCTCACTTTAACTTGGCGTGACTAACGGCGTTAAGCTGTTTAAGTCGGGTATTTTTGTCTTTTCACCTCATGCATGAGGACGAATGGTGTAGTTTATACTTGCTTGATCCATTTATCATATATAACATTAATTATTTGTTCATCTTTCCCCCACAGGCCCACACTACCAACCATCTCCCTCATCATATGTAACATTAATTTTTTTTTCTTAATCCATTTATCATCACCACCAGCACTCTAAAGTCTAAACTGAAAACAAAATTCACAGTGATATTTAATACGGAGTAAATCGTATGTATCTGAAGCAATATGTACTAAAGTAGTACTGTTTCTTTTTTTCTTTATGGAATTTTTTAAAGGTATAATGAAGTAATATTTATTAAAGTAATACTCTCTAAATCACCATCAATTCCATTACCTTATCCTTAGCCATGAGGTTCCAACATTTTTTCCTGAATTTTCGTAGTCTCTATATCTTTTGAAGACCGCCGTTCCACCATCTATTTCTTTTGAAGACCGCCGTTCCACAGCTGTATCTGCAACCCATCAAACTTCTTTCAAATTTTTTTAATCTTTTCTCTCTTTGCCGGCGATTAACAGCCGCTCAGATCTGGTAAAATTTTCCGGCGAATTCCGGCCACCCGAAATAATTAAGCACATAAATCATCACAAACGACTTGTTGATACATTATACTCTCTAATGGGTCCACCTTATTAGCAATTTCTAAACCATATTATTTTCCTATCATGGAGTTACAGTGGTCATGGCCATGAGTTGATGGTGGACGAGATGATTACAGTGGGTTTTGTGGCTGTGACGACTGACGAGATGGCCATGTGTTGTGGCGTCAAGATGATGATGGTGTGGTGGTGGTGGTGATGTTGATTTTGTTGGTTTTTAATGAAGACGAAATGAATGAATGGAATACATGGGTGCGTTGTTAATTTTTGTTAAAAGATAGACAACAGTTACATATGTTGTTGTTGAGATGGTGGTTGTTGTTAATGATACATAAATGGTCATATTCTAAAAAAAAGTGGTAGTTAATTTTTAGTGATGGAAGATCATGGGTTTATTTGTGATTTGTGGGTTTTTTTACGCTTTTGATTTTACGATTTGGATCTGATGATGAAGATGGTGATAACTTGATGAAGATGAAGTGAGTGGGAAAAGATAAAAGTGGTGAGGGTGGGAAAAGACAAAATACCGACTTAAATAGAACTTAACGCCGTTAGTCGCCAGATTAGGGTGAGGGACCAATGAGTAACGTTTGCGCAGGACCAGCAGGTGCAATTTTTTTCATCGAAGGGCGAAACTTGATGGTCGGCGTATCTGTGAGACGAATGGTGTAGTTACTCTTTATAATATAACTATATTTGTCGCTATTTTGTGATGGTAAGACAACCAGTTAGGGGTCTTCGTGGTCAACCGGATCGGACCGGATAGGGCGAATCCGTAACCCTGGGCAAAGCCGGACCGGATGGCCAGCATCAGTCCGATCGATTTGTCGGTCGGTCAGGTTCATCCGGTCCGTTTGCTCACCCCTACAACTAGTTGTTCAAAAAAAGTATATATGTTTTTAGTTTTATACCGTTGTGCTGGTATATATTAAAGTTGGAACATGGACCATCCATAACGTAAAACATGGGCCATCTATAACGTCTCATATAAAAGCAAAGAACCTTTTAGCCTTTAGGTATGACGAAATATCTTTTTTGCTTCATCCGCAATCCCTATTCACGTTAAACGTTCAACCACCCATTTGTCAATCTTTCTTTTATCACGTGAATCGTGATAATTGAGATACTATCATTAATAGGTTGCGAACAATCATACTTATGCACATGGTATGCAAATTTCGGACCTGAATCATAATTATTTTTATTAGTCGGTGAGTTACTTCGTTCAAAAAAAGAAAAAAGGTCGGTGAGTTAATTCCGTTTTTTTTTTCTTCTTTCTATTATTATTATTATTTTTTAACATAAGCCAAAGCCAGATTTAAATTAACGAAAAAACATGAGCAATCACTCTATTCAAAATCATAATACATTTGTTTTAAAATTATAGTTAAGTTTGATTTTTCGATTTTTATTTTAAATATGTTTAATATTTTTGTTTATGTTATATGATGGTGATAAAGTTTATCTGCGTGAGAATAATTTAAAACCCAATTCATTCATATATATTACATCAAGTATTATATAAGACAAATAAAAATACTTAAAATCAAAGTTGTAAGAAAAAAACCGAAAAAATAAAACGAGGACTGAGTACAAAATAAGAAAAACATACACACGCACGAAAATACAGTATAATCCAAAAACAGTAATACTACTAGCTAAAACCACACGCTTTATCTTTGTCCTTTAACGCGGTGTCGGATTTCAAGCAAATCATTCCCCTTTGACAACGGTCAACAAACACGACAGAAAAACACACACACACACACCTACAAAAACACCATTTTCACCTTAAAAAAAACACACACACAAAAATGAATCTTTCACCAATCCTGTTCCTCCTCCTCATCTCAGCCTCCGTGGTAAAGTCCATCGGAGTAAACTACGGCACAGTCGCAGACAACCTCCCACTACCACCTCAAGTCGCACAGTTCCTCAAAACCAACACCAACATCAACCTTGTCAAAATCTTCGACACAAATCCAGACATAATCAAAGCATTTGCAAACACTAATATCTCCCTCACCATTACTGTCCCAAATGGTGACATCCCTTCTTTAACCAACCCACGTAACGCTATCCAATGGGTTAAAACTCATGTCAAACCTTACCACCCTGCTACTAAGTTCCACTACATTTGTGTAGGGACGGAAGTTCTCCACTGGGGCCCACAGGTTTTTAATATTTTTTTTTTTTTTTGTTTCTTTTAACGGCAACTAATTGTGATTATATGCACTCTTACTATAGCTTATTTGATTTATGCTTATATTTAATAGGGATAATAATAATAAAAAATATTATGTAACTTGTCAATTTTTGTCGTTGCGTTTAGCTTTTTGTTTTTTTTATTAAAACTCAAACCTTTTAAATTTTGACATTTGCGTGTATTTTCTGACCATCGTACCCTTACGTTTTTAACCGAACCTTTCAAATTTTGACTTTTACGTGTATTTGTGACCATCCTACCCTTACGTTTTTAACCAAACCTTTCAGTTTTGACTTTAGCGTGTATTTGTGACCATCCTACCCTTATGTTTTTAGCCACCTTGTTAACGCCGAAGGGTAAAATGGTCATTTATTTTATGTTATTATCGTTATTTAAGAAGTAACTATTTTTAGACATATTGGCTTTATAAGCTTGTTATATCGTCTTATATAAGCCTATAAGTCTAAAAATAAGCCGGAAAATTTGAGCTTATGATGAAATATAAGCTTATAAGCTCGCATATAAGCTTAAACAAACAACCCCTAACTATCTCACAATGGTACACAAGGTTTTTTTTTTTTTACAAATGGCAACTAACTACTTATCTTACAATATGGGCCTACAGGTTTTGGTGGATAATTTAGTGCCAGCTATGAAAGTGCTTCATGCTGCTTTAGTGAAAAATGGTATATCTGGTGTGAAGGTATCGAGTCCGCATTCACTTGGGATATTGGAGCAGAGTGTTCCGCCTAGTAGTGCAAGTTTTAGGAAAGGGTGGGATGTGGGGAATTTGAAACCGATGTTGGAGTTTTTGAAGAAGACTAATGCAGGGTTTATGGTTAATCCTTATACTTATTTTGGGTGGTCTCCTGCTAATGAGAATTATTGTTTGTTTAAGCCTAATGGTGGGATGCTTGATAAAGCTACCGGAAAAAGGTATAAATTTTTTCTCAGCTAATAATTGCTATTTGTATGGTTAATTGCTGAAATCGGTTTTTTAGAACAAAAATTACATTTGAAAATTGTGATAAAGTGAATCCTGTTTTCTTGTTATTTTGACTGATGTGTATGATACATTGATACTAAACTTGATCTATTTACCAATAAATTAAACGGTTTGTTGTTGTTTATAGCTATAGGATAAATTGCACGGTAGTGTTTATTTAAACAACTAAATGTACATTTTGCTGAAATTTTACCTAAATTTCTATTTTAAAATGTAACATTTTTGTATTAGTTGCATAAAGTTCATCGAAATCGTCTGTTAAATGTACATGTGCGTTTGATTGTGCCTAAAAAACTAGTAATCAAAATGATGTCCAACAAGCCTCATACACAAATTTGTAAAAGTTACCCTATGTTGAATAGTTAAATTGGTGAATCATTTTGATGCAATTAACTGTTTTTCTTTTTTATTAATTGGTTTGTCATTTTGCTGCAATAAAAGGTACACAAACATGTTCGATCAACTAATGGACGCAGTGCACGTGTCAATGAAAAAGCTAGGATACCCAGATGTGGAAATCATTGTGGCTGAAACAGGATGGCCATCGGGTGGAGATCCACAAAACAAACACGCAAATCCTGCAAATGCGGCTGCATACAACGGTGGTTTGATTAAAAAGGTTACTTCAGGTGTTGGAACGCCCTTGATGCCCGGAAGAAAGTTTGAGACATACATTTTTTCGCTGTTCAATGAGAATCTCAAAGGACCTTCACTAGACGAGAAGAACTTCGGGCTCTTTAGGCCAGATTTTACTCAAGTTTACAACATTGGGATCTTGACTGGATCACAGGTAAATTATTTTAAATAGTTTATCTTATTCGAGTTTAAATTTTTTGGTATGATTTGATTGCACATGATGGAATTGGAATATTTAGGTGTCACACAGGAATATGATCTAGCCGAAAGTTAGATAACAATGTCATGTTAGGTGTGTGGTCCATGTGGAATGTGGTGTCTTTTTTGACTTTTATATGTCGATATAGATCAATTCAATCAAATGTGTCGTCCATTTGTTTCAAAGAAAAGTATTTATGAATTGTCTGCAGTCAGAATATGTACATTGTAGAAGTTTTTGGAACTCAGGTCGTCGTAGAAAATCCAGATTGTAAAAGTGTTACTATTACTCTTTTACAAAATAGTTGTTGATAATGATGGAAATTATTACCAGGGCCTTAAATTATGCAACTCAAAGTGTCTGGATTACGTTAGACCTTATTTAATTAATCGTAGTGGACAGCTCTTTAAACATTATCATTGTCTGTAAATTTTTGGTCTCATTTTCTAATATGAAATAGAGATCTGATTAATTTATAGATTGAATATGGTCAAAAACTTACAATACAATAATCAATAGATTATTGAACATGGACATATGTGTGTTGTCATCCATTTAATATGACATCCATAATATATTTTTTAGCCACTTTTACCAGCGGTATGGCACTAACGGTAACAAACAACCCTACATGTGCTGCCCTGGTCATCCTTTAGCACCTTTAACGTTAGAGTGTTAGCCCCATGTTCTAGTGATGCAATCTTTAGCCATGTTTTCATTATACAATGTCATAAATGATACAATATGAAATGGTGGGCTTCAGTAATTGCAATGCTCAATGTGAATCAGGCTCCTTCTCCGTCACCGTGCTTGCTCCGAGCCTTCTCCATCACCAATGCTTGCTCCGAGCCTTTTCCATCACCAATACTTGCTCCCTCTTATGCACCTGTGCCTTCCATTCAACCTCCGGCTGGGTTCAACACCACCAGTGGTCGTGGTTCATCTCCAACTCCGAGCTTAGCTTCCTCAAATGACGTTTTTGCACTCAAGTCTGCTGTCATTATAGCATGCTTCTACTTAACTCTTGCATAGTTGCATAAAAGGGTAGTACCATATAGAAAGTTTATGGCAAATATATGCGTTGGCTGTTTGATGATTCTTAGCTTATTATCGGATTGTAAATGGAAAACATACGAGATGTTACAAATAAAGATTAGACTTTGTTACTTATTGGCTTTGTTTGTGTTCCATTAGAATATGTATCTATGCATAACTGTGTACCTTGTGCTCATTATACTTTTTGATGTGAAATAGCAAGTGCCTACAGGCCCATCACCAAAGCCATCAACGCCGACACCGGCAACTCAAGGCAAGAAATGGTGTGTTCCTAAACCAGATGCCACTGTTGCTGAACTCCAGTCCAACATAGACTATGTTTGCAGCAACGGGGCTGATTGCAGACCTATTCAGGCTGGCGGGGCCTGTTTTGAGCCCAATAATGTGAGGTCCCATGCAGCGTTCATCATGAATGCGTTCTATCAGACCAATGGCCTCAACGACTTCAACTGTGATTTTGCTCACACAGGAGCCATCACATACACCGATCCAAGTAAGTTAGAACTGAAATTTCCACATAAAATTTACACACGTTTATTTTTCCTAAAACACGTTTAGTTAATAAACCATGGGGTTGGGCTAACTCATATTAGTGTGAAAGTGGTTTAACCAATAAACTGTTATGGTCATGTAGTTAACGGTACTGGTTTAATTTGTTAGGTAATGGCTCATGCAAGTATCTATCTTAAGATAGCAACGGACATTCAGACCAGAGTACCGGACGAAGACGATGGACCAAAGGCGTGAGGTCGTTTTGGCTAATTATGTGATCGATTATTCTTTTGTTGTAACATTATCTACTAGGCTTATGATTTTCAGAGTTTTGCCAGTGTTATTAGTCTAATCTTAATGGTGTTTAATGAGTATCAGTTTATTTGATTTAGAACATAAGTATTTGAATACTATATCACCAAACACTATAATGTTCTCTCATGCACATGGACGGAACCAGAACGCGGAGTGACCAGGTGCGCTTAGAATAAACTAAACAATAATATGAACACAATTTCTCAGGAACCGGTGCGTTCTTAAAAATAAAGGTTTTTTTAAAAAATTAAATCTTCTGACAAAAATTTATAGGTGTCAAGGGCGCTGGGGCCACCTGGTTCCATTACAAAGTTAACAATTTCACTTTCAAGCTGTTGCAACAATCTAGCTTTTGGGACCATGATTGACATCTGCCTGACCGCCTCTAGATCCTATGAAGGCCTAGCCCAGATATTTGGGCCCATACTCCAAACTCAAGACTGGACCATGGCTGCATGGCAAATTTTCTTTTAAATGATTAAAAAGAAACTTTATATACAAGACTCAAATGGCTTCTCACATATAAATACATAATTAAGGCTGATAGACACAGTGATAATTGATTTAGCTACAAACATCCAAGAAATCAGATTATATGTATAAACATATTGATGATTTGGATTTGGCCCACTATTATGCACATTCTTAGAGCATCCAAAATGCACAAAGTTTTTAATGACTTTTTGCATTTAATGCATATCACATTTAATGTATAAGATTTTGAGGAAAGACTTGAAGTTTATCAAGTCTTTTTTAAAAAACTTTTTAAAAAACTTTCAATACAATGCCAAAAAACCATTTCAAAAAACTTTTTGAAATAGTAAAAGATATTCTTAATTTACGCGTCGAGATCTCTTAGTTTAATCAGAGTTATCAAAATCGCTATTATAATTGTAGGATCTTATGATCTTGCCATAAAAAAAGATAGTGGGGTTTAATATAAGATTCATGTTTGATATAAGATTGATTGTAGGATCATTAGACCGTAGGATTGATCCATAAATTCGTATGTAAATTATCCAAAAATTGTCATATAAATAGTGTTAATTATAAATTACAACACTTAATTAGCTTATGAAAGAAACTAGTCTATATAGTAGGAGCTTTTATGATCTAAAACATAAAAAGATGGAAACAATCCTGAGTAGAATTTCGATTTTGACAAAGTTGCTCTTGTCCACTTACCTGGTTCGTCATTGATTTATAACAATGATATATTTTGATTTTGGAATGTCACAAAATGTTTTATCTCTAGATTTAAAGCACTAAGGGTGCGTTTGGTAGAGCACTATCGGAATGGATCTATGGATTTCATTCAGATTCAGTGTTTGTTTAGTGGGTCAGGTAATAAAATGGGTATATCGTGAGTCGTAGATTAATTTCTTCGCGTATTTGGTGTCTGTGAAATCTATTAAGTGGACCATTCTCTTTTCATTAAAAACTCAAATATCTATACATTTTTCATTCTATATTTTGTCATCCAAACATAAAAATCGTAATGATCTGACTTTTTATATCCATTATTTCTAACTAACCTACCAAATCAAATCTTTCATTCGATTCCTAACAATAAACCAAACGGCCCCTAAATCAAATATTTGCTTGTATATATGGTTTTCGACCTTTTGGTAGAGTAATCCATGAGTTTAAACCTCTGGTCATGTGACTCAATCGTAAAACTCTCGCTTTTCGGGAGGTTGACGTACCACTTCAAAGTTGTTTGTTGCGTGAGGAATTGATCTTGAGGCCACACGCGTTTAGAGTGATAGCCTTAAACCTTTTCGCTAATTGATGTCGATTGATAGAGTCTTTCCAGGATTTTGATATATGCTTTCCAAAACTCTTCGATATTCAAGTTTTTATGGGGGATCAATGGTTCATGTACATGATTTCCAAGAGCTCGATGCACAAATGGTGTTGTATGTGTATTGTCCACATGTTGTGTGTTTTTTTTATTCGATTTGCAAGTGATCAAACGAGTTGGCATGGATAGAGGATATATGTGATTGGTGGTGATACATCATGATTCATGACGACAATAATACTAAACTATTTCATAAATAATAAAAGAAAATATTGATGGGTCAAACTAATAAGAACCATTAAACTATTCAACCATCATTCTTATATCTTTGTTCTTAACTAATCTCCAAAAGACTTTTCATACATTCATACACGCCAATATTTTGACCTTAAACATCACACAAAGGCTTAAAACTGGTTTGGTTTAACCACATACACCAATCAACCACTTTTCTCCACCATGGAGGACAAAGAACACAACAAAAACAAGCACAAGAAGCAAAAACACAACCAACCAAACTCAAAAAACTCCTTCAAAGCATCATCTAAAGTCAAAGGCCTCCGTTTCGGAGGCCAGCCCTTGATAAAATCATTCACCGTCCGCCACGCCAGACACCCAGAGCTCCTACGTCTCCTACGCCTTCCTGTCACTCACCACAAACCGTCACCCGGGTTTCCATCAACCACGGCTTTCATTCCCTCAAATTTCACCATCTTAGCACACCATGCATGGCATACACTTACATTAGGTCTAGGAACCAAGAAAACAAAGGTGGTCATATTTGTTTTCGAGTCCAAAGAATTGAAAGTGACTGTGGACCGCTTTTGGCCTATGGAAATACCGTTAGGAGACGTGAACCAGAAGTTGATCAGGGGTTTAACCGGTTGCGAAATGGTTAGGTTCAAGTTTAGAAAAGGTTGTGTAACGTTTTATGTGTATGGTGTTAGAAGAAAAGGTAGTATGGGGTTTGCATGTGCTGATGATTTGAGGTTAATGTTGGATATTGTGGTGAGTTTGAATGATTTTTTGGATCATACTGTTATGCTTGCTATGCCTAAACAAAGAAGTATTGGCTTTGATCAACATGTTTCCATGGATCATAGGAATTGAGGGTGTCAAAATTACTATTTTAGCCATTTATTGTAGATGAATATATTTCCTTGTGTTTTGGTAACATTGTGATAGTAAATTGTCAACATTGTAATTTCTATGCTTCTCTTTTTTAATTTTGTTACAGATGGATATAATTTATTATTGAAATAAAGTGTGGGATATCATAATTAAAGAAAAGGCCAATTTATATATATTTAAAGAGTATGTTTCTTGCATTATTACTAGATTAATAAGTATTCCTAGGTTAACAAAGTGTGGGGATGTCATAATTAAAGGCCAATTTTTATCTGTGTATTATTATTGTAGGCCACAAGGTTTGTATATATCTTTTGTGCAGTGTATGCTTTTCTAGGCTTCTAGCTAAAATATATGTTTAACATCAATTTGATAGTTTATCATCATCTATCTTTGTAGTTTAATCAGTAGTCCAAATGGCATTATTTTAGAGAGAATATGGGCTTTGACATTTGAATGTCAACTAGCTCCACATCTAAGGAAATCTCACGTCTACAAAGAATAGTATACCATATTTATTCTTCAAACATAAAAAAGAATGATATCGCTTGTTGAGCTGTACAGCAAAAAAATATATTTTCTTTAGTCTTCATAAAAAGAACTTTTCTGTTATAGATTTCCTTTATGATTGCTTTAAAAAATAATTCCTTTTGATCAGTTTTTGAATCTTCATTAATGGAGATACAGAGCCAGGTGTGGAGAATTGGTACACAGGAGACCTTTTAATACATTCTGATTATGCACTCCACAAAATATAAATATGTGTATTTTATAACTTAATAAAAATCAATATTGTCGTACTAATTTTTGTTTCATTTCAGTCTGAACCATGGAACATAGTTGGTCACAATAGCTCAGCAAAACACACAAGAATATCCGTGAACTTAACAAAAGTTTCATGGTTCTCATATTAACCAGTTGCAGATCATGTTCATATACTAGATTTTGTATGTAGATTTTTTGATTAAGAATCATGAGATTAACAAAGCATCAGTACTTAATATACGCTCCAATTTCTAAAACAAGATTAAAATCAAAGAATCGTGGAACGTACAATACATCAATAGTTTCTTGCCTTCAGCCAAGCATAACAAATCATATATGTAGATGCAAAATGAAAAATAAAAAGCGAAAAATATTAATGTTGCAAGCAGCATACGACATCCCCATTTGTATAAATCAGAAGCATTTTCTATGCACGATTGATGGACCAGACTCATCATACTCTGCCTTCGCTATCCACATCTGCATTCAAACAAAAACAACATCCCCAAAATAACAGTATCAGGAACCACCAAAGATAAACAGTAAAACATTTGTATACTATGTCTCTGTGGAACGAATAAGATTGGTAAGCTGGTAATTGAGCCCGACCAAGCCAAACACAAACTGATTTGGCACATAGCCTACCTCATACAAAAGTATATGTGCTTAGATCTGTTGATAGCTTGCCCTTATCTAATTATTGAGCTCATTTCATAAATGCTCAAATAATTTGAAGTAAAAGCTACTGATACAATTATAAATGTAACTAATACTGAATAGTGACGTGTATGTGGATCAGATATGCACGATTGGCTAGGCTCATCTAAGGACTTGTTTAGGCTTAAAACTTTGGCCGTGTTAGAGTCAAGCTCGGGTCAGATAGTCAAACAGCCTAACTACGCTTTTATTCAAACCCAGCTTGCACTTTGTCTCACCAAAGCTTGTCTACTAGCCAGCTCAAACACTCACGAGCCAGCTTGTATGCAGTATACAATTTAGGGGTGGCACTTTTGAAAAAAATTCAAATAAAAAAAAGTGGTCAAATAGGTTAGCAGTTGTTCAAAGTTAAATTTTTAAAAGCTTGCTGAACCCTAAATCCTTCTAATTTACAGAAGAAAATAATATTGTGACAATATAGTTCTTTTTACCATATTGAATGCATTAGCTATTTATAAAATTGGACAGATCAACACAATCGAACCCGCGCTAAGAACAACTTTTTTAAACTAAAAATTGTTTTGGCCTGTTACCCAACCCACCTCTCACGCACTCATTTGGCCATCTATTTATACCCATAACCACATGCTTAAAATGTTAGGCTGTTTTCAATTGCCTATGCTAGACTAAAAATGGAATAATAAATGACAGAAACAAACCTGCTGGAAGGTGCTGAGAGATGCAAGGATGGACCCTCCAATCCAGACACTGTACTTCCTCTCAGGTGGAGCCACAACCTTAATCTTCATGCTGCTCGGGGCCAATGCTGTTATCTCTTTGCTCATCCTATCAGCAATTCCAGGGAACATAGTTGTACCACCACTAAGTACAATGTTTCCGTACAAGTCCTTCCTAATGTCCACATCACACTTCATGATAGAGTTATATGTAGTCTCATGAATACCAGCAGATTCCATCCCGATCATGGATGGCTGGAACAGAACCTCTGGGCACCTGAACCGCTCAGCACCAATGGTGATCACCTGACCATCGGGCAGCTCATAGCTCTTCTCGACAGCAGAGCTGGTCTTGGAAGTCTCGAGCTCCTGCTCATAGTCAAGGGCTATGTAAGCCAGCTTCTCCTTCATGTCTCTCACAATTTCCCGCTCTGCTGATGTGGTGAAAGAATACCCACGCTCTGTAAGGATTTTCATCAGAGCATCTGTGAGGTCACGTCCAGCCAAGTCCAGACGAAGGATGGCATGTGGAAGAGCATAACCCTCGTAAATAGGAACCGTGTGACTCACACCATCTCCTGAATCCAACACAATACCTGTGCAAATATACAAAATAACAGCAACCATGAGAATGTAATTGCAAACAGTAACAAGCCAGGAAAAAGCTTCAAGGGGTGTTTAATGCACGTTTTTAATATGATAAATGCTGTTTGGATGTGTTCCTGTTTTTTGAAATGCAACAATCAAAAACTTGGACGTTTGACTATTCAACAATCGTTATTTAATAAATTAAAACATAAGATCGTCAGAATGACAAACTTAGACACTCAACGAAATGGATATTGAATTCTTAGCTTAAATCAAGGGGTAAATAAGTAATTGTAGTTTAAACATAGATAAACAGCTTGAATTAACTGGTATGAAACTGTCTATTTTCCTCCAAACAATCAGATAATCAAAAGCAAAACTTATTTATTGAAACATAAAACATGGATTATTGCAAATCCAAGTCGCAGTGATTAGAAGATCATTCCCAGAGCTTTAGCCAAATGTTTACAATGCCCCATTTAAAACTATTTTTGCAACACATAAAAATTCAACAAACTTGACAAAACAAGCGATTTTGGAAAAAAAAAAAGTGTCAAATATGATAAGCTACTATTGCAATGACATTCTAATTACTATTAAGGACAGATCATGGCTACAATCCTACCAAGTATAGTGTTCCAAAATCACAAAGCCGATAGATGAAAAGCTAAATTACTTCAATCACAACTTATGCATTAACTTAAAAGTATGAAACGCTTACCAGTAGTACGACCACTAGCATAGAGGGAAAGGACAGCCTGGATGGCAACATACATAGCAGGAGTATTAAATGTCTCGAACATTATCTGAGTCATCTTCTCCCTATTTGCCTTAGGGTTCAAAGGTGCCTCAGTAAGAAGAACAGGGTGCTCTTCAGGAGCAACACGAAGCTCGTTGTAAAACGTGTGATGCCAAATTTTCTCCATGTCGTCCCAATTGCTAACAATACCATGCTCAATTGGGTATTTCAGTGTCAAGATACCTCTCTTGGATTGAGCCTCGTCACCAACATATGCATCTTTTTGGCCCATTCCGACCATCACACCAGTATGACGGGGACGACCCACAATACTTGGGAACACGGCTCGTGGTGCGTCATCTCCCGCAAATCCAGCCTGCGATTCACATCATTTAATTAAAACATATCCGTTGTTTAACGTGTCTGTATGTCTGCATCTGTAGAGAACAGATTTTGTTCATTACCTTAACCATTCCAGTTCCATTGTCGCAAACAAGTGGCTGAATATCCTCGCCGTCTGCCATCTTATGTTATTTATCTAATTAACAAAACATACTCGAGTAAGTCATGAATATATTACCAATATCATGACACACCAGATCGATAACATAAGTGAATCATCCATAATAACGATATAAGCTAAATTGACGGCCTAAACACATGATCAGATCAAGGGTTATCTAACCCGAAAAGATAGGCATAAACACATTTACAAACATTACACAAATAGGTAAACGGATATAGACATTTTGGGGCAGTTAAAGAGGTTCATTTGATTTGTCGTCGTATCAACATAATTTAAAACAAATCTATAATCAAATCTTTTTTAGTAATAACTGAAAACGAATTCATCAGTATCTAATTCTCCCTAACCAAATCACGAGATCAGACGTTTTCTCAAACACGACAAGGAAAACCATAGCATTTTCTAACCATATACATATAAGACGACAAGGCCGTCACCTCTAGAAGGGACAATCTATTTCTATCTGTTACGACAATTCTCTAGCTATCATAAATGTAACAAACTTTCAATAAAGCTTCACATTAACATCAATAAAACACTTAATTGATTAGCGCGCCATAAACGCGAATATATCGCCTTAAACATATACATTCCGATAACAAAATGACTAATTTCATAATCATCAAACATCTAACAGATCAAAACAAACAAATAACTAATTCACAATACAGATGATCGATCTTGAACAAAATACATACAGAGATAAGAATGAAATATTTTACCAGAGAAATGTGAAATGAAAGATGAGAAATGAAGAAATGTAATGAGATGAAGCCCTAAGAAATTGGGGGTGTTTGGGGTTTCAGATTAATTTCCGCTTCCGAAATTAAATCAAAGTGGAGGGAGAGTATTGTGAGGTTATAATGCCCAAAAAAAGATTGGTTACTTTTTTTTTATCTACATGGATTCCACTCATTTTATACCCAACCTTTTTTACAAATTCTTAAAATTTTATTTATTTAACAAAATAAAAATTTTTGTGTTAAAAAAAATAAATGAAAAGTTGATACCCCACATTTTTATACCCAACTTTTTTTCCAAAGTCTTTAAGAAAAATTTATTTAAGAAGAGAAAAAGTTGATAGCTCACATTTTTTATACTAACCTACTTTGTTTGAAATTACTTTTTTTTAAAAAGTCTTAAACTTTTATTTTTCTGAGAGAAAAAAAAAATTTAATAGCTCATATTGCTTTTTTAATAAATAATGGGTTTGCATGACTAACCTACTTTGTTTAAAACTATTGTGACTCAAGTCGGATAAAGCTTGTTTTTTTCAAAAATTGGCGTGGTTATTTCATAGGAGTTTGCATCTAACAGTAATTGAACCTGAGCTCTTATACATTTTAGTGAGATTAGTCACAAGTCATTTGTCAATTAAGCCCCCGTAAATGGCTGATAACTAACATTGTTGAATGAACATCACAATCAGTGATATTATGTATAAGATGATTGTTTATGTAAGGTACGTATTTGTGGTGAGGTGGATGACGGTCGTATGTTTGGTTTTCCGCGTTCGATAAGGACCCCAAGGTATAACAGGAGTCATGAGTTGGGCAACACTCACATACGACTAGTGTGTGTAAATGGTGTGTGTGAAGATAGAATTCACTTGGTCCATTCCATGGGAATAAGACCATTATTTATAAGGATGTGTTTAGGGTTTCGTGCCACCCTTAAACGCCATCTATGGTTAAGAATGGTCCACGTTGTAATCATCCAGGGGGACGTTGAGTGATATTATTGGCTCTGTCATATGCATGGAATGCTCCATGCACATTTTGTTTGTGTACTAGCGCAATGTTTGCAACATTACATGTATACTTATGAAGAAATGACACGTGTTTTGTACGTTGTAACGGTCCTGGATTTGAGCTCCAGCCTTCCTGTCGACTGACCGTATTTTCCAGGCTTCACGCTTGCCTTAGGAACTTGCTTCCCATGTAAGTTTATGACGGGGTTTGGCCTTAGTGGGCCTATTTTAAGTGTATGAGTTTTAACCAGTTGGGATGAAGCTCTTATACGCTATCAATAATGTTTGAATCAACTTTGTGGTTTGCTTAAAACAATGTTCATTCATTTTAGAAAATTATGACCTTTATCATCTCTCATGACCAAAGAAGGTTGGCTTGAGTTGTTGCTTGTGGAGTTTGAACTTGGGTATTGATGATGTATTTTATTCTTGAATGAAGCCTAAGCCTTCGATACTCACATATTAAAGATTGAAGTGTTGGCGTGAAGTCATGTCTTTGTCAAGCGAGATTGCCATCATAAAATTCACCAAACTTTCATCAAAACATTCATAAAAACTAACTTCCGTAAAACAACAACAATGTGTTCTTGAAGTTTAATCTTCGGTGACACACACTGTTAGTACAAACAGTGTGACGGTTATGATGAGTGTTTGTGATGCTTGTTGGATTGGGCTAACAAGCCGTTCATGGGCTGATCTTGTACTAATCCAAGTGATTGATTTAATCCATGCACAAGTGAGAGTAAACCGTTAGCCTTATCGTGGACGGACCCCACGATTAAGCTCCGGCGTGCGAATAAGTTTGCATTCTTGTCAGAGATAATAATAGTGTGTGTGTTATTATGAGAGCGAAAGTTGTACCTTGTGGGGGGTTTAGAACCCCTTTTATAGGTGAGGCTCCCGGTTAGGGTTTTCTAACAACTCGCACATGAAAGTTAGTGGTCGGAGTGGGACCCTTGTCGGGCAAGGTTCCGTAATAATCCGGTATGCAGACAAAGAATACCTTCCGCGACCAGAGGTTTGGTCCGCTCGGCATTCTGCGTGCGTCTTTGAGTTTGGACCATAGCCAATTTTGTTATTGGGCTTATTGTTGATCCATTACTCGTAGTTATTTTGTTGTTGGGCCTGGGCTCAGTATGTGTATAGCACGAGCTGAGCCCAATAAGCCTGTTATACATACTATACGTCATCACACACAATCAAGCAGTTATACACCTTTCCATGCCGAGCAGGGAACATGAGCACTCAAATCACTAGTGGATTTTGAAGTGTATTCGATTCAAGTTTTTTTGTAATATAACTAAAGAGTTTACAAATCCTAAGAATCATTATGCAAGATATTCTCTACTAAGAACTTGCTTGTACAATAAATTGCATGTACTATGTGACTCAAAAAATAAGGGTGTGCTTGGTTCAAATTCGGGAAAGAAAAAGAGAAAAGCAACGATAATGATGGAGAAAGGGAAAGGGAAAAAAAACCTTCATCTCAATTTATTAGGTAATGGTTTATTATCCACTATTGGGTAATGGATCATTGCATTATACTCTATCAAACACAAATTTTTATTATCTTTCTCATTCCTTACCTTCCATAACCTCCTACCAAGCATGCCTTAAGAATCATTAAGTTAAACCGAGTATGATTAATGGAGACTAGCAGGGTACCCGCACGATGCGGCGGCGGGTACTCTGAAATAAATTTTTTGCAATGAACCATGCTTTATAATCTGAAACGTTTTATGGGACGATAAATTTGCGGATGCCAAAAGTTTCATGTAGCATATTTCAACTCTTTAGAATATTATAGTAAGCTACCCGCGCGTTGTGGCGGCGGGTATCAAGTAATAAAGTTTTCGGCAAAAAATGTTTTTCAATTTTATGTTTTCTCTTACAATAACTTTACCAATAGCGAAAACATAATGAGTTTGAAAGAACTTTAAAAAGTGATGGATAATATCAAACTAATTCATATAAAACAATTGAAAGTGGCGTGATTTTGCGTCAGATGATAATAATGTTATGGGGTTATGGTCGATTAGTTGATAGTGATGCAGAATACAAGTAAGTAGAAACATTTTTTTATGAAATATATATGTAATAATCGACACCTCATAGTAACTAAATAAAATATATTTTAGAATATGTTTGTATCATTAATATTGTTTATTACATTACACTTGTCTCATATAGATAAAATATATAAATAAAAGAGTGCTTCTAATGTTTACATCTTGTAAAGTATATATTTATGAAAATGTTTGTATCATTAATATTGTTTATAACACTCGTCTCACATGATAGAAGATATAAATAAAGAATCTTTATAATGTCTGTAAAACTTGCATGTTTAAGCAATCATTTAGAGTTATTCATGAAAAGTATAATAATTAATATACTAATATATTAATCATTAAATTAGCACTTAGCACTTAGCACTTTTGCATCATTTGTTTTCAAAAAATTGTCCAAATTTTTACAAAAAATCGTTTTTTACTTTTGTAGTTCTCGAAACACTCTTGTGATATAATAATAGTTTTGGAACTTTGTTGTTTTGCGTCGTTTAAAATCATATTCATTTATATATGCATTTTGCATTAAAACTATAATAATTCAAAAAGAAAATAATAAATGAAGCATTAAAATGTTGTGGAAGATAAATTAATAAAAACTATGGATTATGTACATTATGCATTAATAAGTGTAATGCTTGAAAAACATATTAATGATATCTTAAAAAAATTAGAAAAAATGATATTAAATACTTTATAAGTAATATAGATAATGTCGAGTAGAGTACAACCTCAAAATTAAAAATTAGAGTCATTATGTTAAACTGAATGCACGACATGATTCAACGAACTGTTTCCAAGGTAAGAGTAGTCATAATGATTCGTGTGATATGTGTGCAAGTAAGTTTGTTAAATTGGCTAGTAAAAAAAAGGTTAAGATTCACTCAAGTTGATATGAGCATGAATGCATGATCAGTAATTTTTTAAAAAAACATAATAGTAAAGCCTATTGAGAGACTCAGTTTTCTTTTTATATGTGAAAGAATATTACCGATCATGTTCATATCAACTTAAGAGTATCTTAACCCTATAAAAATATATGAATGATGATTCTTCCATTTATAAATGAAGGAAGATTCGAGTCAATTGACAATTCACCACTTCACTAGGCCACTAGGGTCTTTATTTCACAACATAGTTTTGGGCTCTTAGTAGTTCGGTGACCCTATTGTAAAATGTTATTGGATTCAAAGAAAAAGATGCATGTGAATTTAGGTATAGTGTACCAACATTTTGTATCGTTTCCTAATTGTGCCTCTTGTATCCACATGGAACATGGATTTGTTTAAAAAGTGGATTTTTCTTCTAATACAAAATGGTCTGATTTATACTCGATAGAACTATGAATACTCAATTGAGTAAATATAAATCTATACAAGAGAAAATACATTTGTTTAAAACTTTAAAGCATAAAAAAATGAGTAATGTTTTTAGACTAAAATGACCATATTTATAAAATGCAATGCACTCAATTAACTATTTAAATACTTAGGGTGCGTTTGGTATATGGTAATCGGAATGAGGGAATAGTTTCATCCTGAAATAAAATGTTTGTTTTACTACTTTGAATCCGAAAATTTACTATGATACTCAAATATATAGCATACTCCATACCCCATCCACTTGCCCCGAAACACTCTATTTTACGAGTTATTTGCATTTTAGTATTTTTTCGGGTATTTTTTGGACTTTGTTTATGCAATAACTTTCGGCCCGTTTGTCTTTTAGGGTCCGTTTCTGTTTTGTAGTCTTATTTAAGAGGTCCTTTGTAATGTGGAATAATCAGTTCCAAGAAATACGAAAAGTCTATTTTTGGCAGCTTTTTGCTAAGAATTATCCTACTAATCGGTATTCTGTGAATCAACGATTATTGGAAGAGTTGTTCCTGGCATTCGTGTGAATCAACAGGATCAATTTGTGTCATCTTTATTTATCCTACATCAGTTGGTTTCAGACCTAAAAGTTCCTGATCATTATGCCTCCAAGGAGGAATAGGAATACTAATGACGCATATGAACAAGAATTTGAGCAGCGTCTTATGGCAAGAATGGAGGAGCGAATGGGTCAGTTCATTGATCAATTAACTGATCAGATGACTGACTTAATGAATCAAATAAGGCCTCGTGATCGTAATCGTCGGGAAAGTGAAGGCGAGCGATCGAAAATCCGTTCGGTGAGGGTGACAATTCATCTTCGATGAACAACAAGAAAAGGCGACCAAGGCAAAATGAAAGGGAGGATAATAGGCGTTGGGAATGGACGGGTGAGTCAATATTCACGAGTTTGATGGGGATACTTTGAATCGGAGGGTTCATTGATTGGCTTGTTGCGGTCGAAGAAGTGTTTGAATTCAAAGATATTCACGAAAACAAAAGGTTTCACCGATCGCTACCGAGCTACGTGGTAGGGCATCCGCATGGTGGCGACAATTGAAACCGACACTGGAGAGAGTTGGAAAGCCAAGAGTCGCGACTTGGAGGAAGATGAAAAGTGCATGAGATCCAACTTTATTCCTCATAATTACCAACGGTTGATGTACCAATGTTACAAAATCAAATAGGGGACCAAATCATTGAAGATTACACAACCGAATTTTACCAATTAATTGCAAGGAATGATATTCAAGAGGCGATGAACAACTAGTCTCGTTACATTGGTGGTTTAAAAGTCCGGATCATGGATTACATTAACATGTTTGATCCAAAGACACTTTCGGATGCATATCAACGTGCATTATCTTTTGAAAAAGTAACCGACGTGTGGGGGTTCCTCTTATTCTACTATAACAGAGGAAGTTCGGTCGGGTAAAGCAACATCACGTTTTGTTCCTAATCGAGGCGAGGCAGTGGTACCAATATTGGACCGGTTTCTAAAGGGGTTGGAAGTAGTAGCTTGAAGTGCTTTAACTGTGGTGAACCCGGTCACCGACAGTCGGAATGTAAGAAGGCAGGGAAAAGGCACCTATTTGCTGATCCCGATGGTAATATGTATACTTGGGAAGTTGAGGACGTGGCTAATGAGGGTTATGAAGAAGCCCTAATATTTGATGAAGATGTTGAGTATGAAGAGGAAGTTGTGAATGGAGATGTGGGGGTAGCTTTGGTGGTAAGGTGCTCTTGCTTAACACCAAAAGTTGTTGGCGATGATTGGCTCAGGCACAACATTTTTCAGTCGACCTGTACTATCTCGGGTAAGGTATGCACCTTTGTGGTTGACCACAGTAGTTGTGATAATTTGATATCCAAGAGGCGGTTCAGAAGTTGGGATTGAAGACAGAGACACGTTCCAAACCTTACAAGTTACAGTGGCTTAAGAAAGGTGGTGAGGTTACTGTTTCCAAGCGTGTCCTTGTTCTATTTTCTATTGGGACAACCTATAAAGATAATGTTTGGTGTGATGTGGTGCCCATGGATGCTTGTCACTTATTACTGGGTAGACCTTGGGAGTATGATCGCAACACAAATCATAATGGGCGAACTAATACTTATAGTTTCCTATTTAATGGTGTGAAGATAACATTGATGCCGAATAAGCCCAAAGAACTAGTTAACAAGCCCAATGGTACTTTATTAACCCTTTCCCAGTTTGAGGACGAGTTGGAGCAGGTAGATGAAGTTTTTGTGCTAATAGGGAAGGAAGTAGGCAAGATAGCGAAATTCCGGCTATGATTCCTTTACTCAAGGAATTTTCGATGTTTTTCCCGATGATTTGCTCGACGGGTTGCCCCTTTGCGTGACATCCAACATCATATTGATTTAGAGCACGGTTCGCGATTGCCTAACAGCCACATTACGAGGATGAGTCCCAGAGCATGAGGAATTGCGGCGGCATGTGGAGGAACTTGTTTCTAAGGGTCGCGTTCGAGAGAGTATGAGCACTTGTCTTTGTTCACCTCTATTGACTCAAAGAAGGATGGAACATGGCGTATGTGTGTTGATAGTCGAGCCATCAACAAGATTACTATGAGGTACATGTTTCCTATCCTCGGCTTGATGATTTGCTTGACCCGGATCGGTGGTGCCACTATTTTCACAAAGTTGGATTTGAAGAGTGGGTATTACGGATCCGTCTTAGACCTGAATGGAAGACTGCCTTCAAGACTCGTGAAGGGTTGTATGAATGGTTGGTGATACCTTTTGGTTTGTCAAACACGCCTAGTACATTTATGCGTGTAATGAACCAATTGCTCAGGCCTTTTATTGGGAAGTTTGTGGTTGTTTAGTTTGATGATATTCTCATTTATAGTACTTCTTTCAGTGAGCATCTCATCCATGTGAAGCAGGTCTTGACATTACTTCGCAAGGATAGTTTTTATGCAGCCACAAATAAATGCGTGTTCATGACGCCTAAGGTTCTGTTCTTGGGGTATGTTATTTCCGGTGATGGAATACAGGTGGATGAGTCTAAAGTAGCATCTGTTCAAGGGTGGCCAACTCCAACTACCATCACTGAAGTTCGTAGTTTTCATGGGCTTGCTTCTTTTTATAGGCGGTTCATCCCAAATTTTAGTTCCATTATGGCTCCATTGACAGATTGCATGAAGGGAAAATCATTTTTGTGGACGGAGGAGGCGGTCGCTTTTCATATTATCAAAGAAAAGCTTACTACGCACCAATTCGGTATGACTTTTCTCAAGTTTTGAGTCGCATCTTGATGCCTCAAAGGTTACAATTAGAGAGGTTACGAGTCAAGGTGGTCGACACATTGCCTACTTTAGTGAGAAATTGACAGGCCAAAGTCTAGGTACACTACTTATGACTTGGAGTTTTATGCTATTGTTCAAGCTATAAAGCATTGGCGCCATTATCTGTTTCATAAGGAGTTTGTTTTGTTCACTGATCATGATTCTTTAAGGCATATTCGCACTCAAGATAAGGTGTCACATAAGCATGGGAGTTGGTTGGCATTTCTTGAGAAGTTTACTTTTGTGGTCAAACACAAGACTGGTGTTTCGAATCGGGTCGCTGATGCCTTAAGCAGGAGGAGTAATTTGCTTGTATCTATGAAAGTTGAGGTACCAGGACTGGATGTCATTCGCGAACAGTTAACCATTGACCCATATTTTTCTGTTGTTTTTCAGGGTGTGCAATCTGGCCAAAAACCAAATTTCCTTCTACTTGATGGTTTTCTTTTCAAAGGGAATCAACTATGTATTCCTAATTCTAGCCTTCGCTTGAAAATTATTAAGGAATTACATGGTGAGGGGCATGTTGGTCGTGATCGCACTTTACAGTTGGTGCAAGCTTCTTATTTACGGCCTACTATGAGGAAAGAAGTGAAACATTATGTCAAGCGGTGTCGTATTTGCCAAGTTTCAAAGGGTACAACTACTAATACGGGACTCTATATGCCTTTACCGGTTCCTTTGCAACCATGGGTTGATATCAGCATGGATTTTGTGTTGGGGTTACCTCGTACTCAAAGGGGTAATGACTCAATATTTGTTGTTGTTGATCGTTTCTCTAAGATGGTACACTTTATTGCTTGCAAGAAGACAACAAATGCAGTTAATGTGGCCAAACTTTTCTTTCGCGATGTATATCGTTTACATGGTTTACCTTCATCTATTGTTTCTGATCGTGACACTCGGTTTCTAAGTCATTTTTGGCGTAGTTTGTGGAAGATGGTGAATACTAAACTGAATTTTAGTAGTGCTTATCATCCCCAAACTGATGGGCAGACTGAAGTTGTTAACCGGTCTCTTGGTAATCTATTAAGGTGTTTAGTAGGTGATCATGTGAAGGCATGGGATCAGAAGTTATGTCAAGCTGAGTTTGCTCATAATCATGCTGTTAATCGGAGCACTGGGTTTAGTCCATTCCAGGTGGTTTATTTTGCTCAACCACGTGGACCTCTTAATTTAATGTCTCTTCCTATTTCTGGTTCTATTCCAAAGAAAGTGCAAGATTTTGTTGAAGGGTTACATGAAGTTCATAAAGCTGTTCATGACAACTTGGTTCGAGCTAACTCAAAGTACAAGCAAGATGCGGATCAAAAGCGGAGGCATGTGGATTTTGAAGTAGGTGACTTTGTATGGGCTGTTTTAACTAAGGATCGTTTCTCGGTTGGTGAGTATAATAAATTGTCCGCTAAGAAAATTGGCCCATTGGAAATTGTTGACAAAATTAACTCCAATTCTTACCGTTTGAGGTTACCGAGCCATATCCGATGTTCAGATGTGTTTAATGTGAAACACTTGTTGCCTTACTATGGTGATTTTTCTGATGATGATCTTGCGGTGAATTCGAGGACGAATTTTGTCCACCCAGGGGGGAATGATGTGGGCCCAAGTGTGGATGAACAAGCCATTATGTTTCTGGAGGCCCAAGATCACTTGACAAAAGGGGCCTCACTGAAATGGGCATAACTTGGGCTACGGGGATCCTTTTTAGGCGAATGACCAGTCAAATCGAGCCCCGAAACACTCTATTTTATGAGTTATTTGCATTTTAGTGTTTTTTCGGGTCTTTTTTGGACTTTGTTTATGCAATAACTTTCGGCCCGTTTGTCTTTTAGGGCCCGTTTCTGTTTTGTAGTCTTATTTAAGAGGTCCTTTGTAATGTGTAATAATCAGTTCCAAGAAATACGAAAAGTCTATTTTTGTCAGCTTTTTGCTAAGAATTATCCTAGTAATCGGTATTCTGTGAATCAACGATTATTGGAAGAGTTGTTCCTGGCATTCGTGTGAATCAACAGGATCAATTTGTGTCATCTTTATTTAGCCTACATCATTACTCCATACACATATATACATAAAAGAAATTAGACATTGATCGCTAGCGCAACGCGTTCGGGGTCAAAGGAACTTCCTTTTCGTCGAGCAAGTTTTATAACACCCTAGGCAGTGAACCTAATCGTTGTAGTGTAGTATTAGGGTAAGCCACGGGTATTGATATCATTCTCTAGGGGAATAGGAATGCTAGTGAGAAATTACTACGCTAAGGTTGGGGTTGAGGAAGATTATTTTTTTTTATCTTTTTTAGAAAATGGAAATTACGAATCTCGGGGTATTGGATTTGGGGGTTGGAATTTCTACCGATTATAACTACTTATCTAATTATCTAATCTAAGGTGAGTGTTATGTCTAATTGATGTGTGCTCTTATGATGATTAAAAATGTGTTTACCTAGATGCTACTACTCCCTAGTTATTTCCTATTGATGGTTGAATTGTCACGTCCTTATTCTTAACACGTTGTGTTTTCTAAGGTCGTAAGGTGTGCACTCCCTAACTCTTTGAAGTCACCTTTAAGTGTAGTAAACGAAATCCACTAAGTCATTCATAAACTAACTTTGAGGTTATCTTTGGGTTTAGTAAACGAAATCCACTAAGTCATTCATAAACTATCAAAGATTTATCAAGTATTAAATACAATGATAGCCTAGTCGCACTCCTAAGCCAATTACAATTAAGATAAGAGACAACCTAACAATAATTAACAACTAGGTTTCATATATCTAAGCAAACACACAAGTAATTTAGCCGAACATGGTAAACATGCAAGCATACACACAATCAATCAAACATAAGATAGACATAATGATAAATTGAATATATGGATTAAGATATAATCAACAAACCATTACAAGATGTTTTTGGAGTGATTGAAACCTTCAAAGTTCTTGAAAAACACCTATCTAAGCCCCGAATCGGAGTTAGGGTTTAGAGCCTACAAAAGTGAAGTTATAATGTTCTATTTATAGGCAGATTTTCGTCGACAGAAGAGTGACGGCATCACGACGACTTTTCACCAAACGTAGATTTTCGTTCGGTCGCGTGGGCTTTTGAATCACCTAAATCGAGTTCGTATACAAAAGTTATGGCCAAAACGATGATCGTTTACTTGGCGTGTTGCGACTTGCGACGGCGTCACCTTATGGTTGTGTGCCGTCGGCTTCATCTTCCGACGTTCGGATCCAAATCTAGGCCGTCGAGTTGTGACACCTACTCTTTAAACTGATGCCATCAAGTGCAAAATAGCAATTTAAGCTCTCGAGTCGTCACAAAGTATGTTGTGACGTCGCATTAACTTGACGCGACGTCCCTTCGGGCCAATGACACTGAGTGTCTCGATTCTTGACTTTGGCCATTTTCTTCAGATATTCGGCATTTTCGTCCGAATAAGTGCCATTCCGACAATTTGCCTTCAAGAGACCTAAAAGTGAAAAGGAACGAAATTAAGTAGTAACGGATACAAAGTGATCAATTAAGGGCTTAAATGACCCTCAAAAGATACCTTTTAAATCCTTATCAAATATCCCTACACTTGGTATTTTCTTGCCCTCAAGCAAATGTGCTTTTAGCCAATTGATTTATAAATTAGGGTCATGAAGCATTATTTTAGAGCGATCCACAACACATATAAGCCCATGAAAGTCATAACAAGCACGGAAATTACATACTAGCCCCTCACATGGGGTGTTTGGAAACTCACATCTCTCGGGTGTATATGAAATATAGCAAGTTGAAAATGGAAGATAAACACTCATTAACCGGTCCTAGTACATAGATTACCATAGGCTTGAGACTAGATCAAACCTCCATCGCTTTGGCGTAAGCACCTAGGAAAGAGACTATCCAAGAGGTCTTTTAAAGGGTTGCAACGTTAGGCTTACGGTAGGGAAACAAAGGGTTTGGTGGGATAGGCGATTTAGTGGTGGCAAGTCAAACAATATTTATGTTACAAGCATGCGAAGAATGGCGTTGCTAAGCCAAGACTCGACACTCTATTTTTTTTCTCTTTTTTCTATTTTTTTTTTCGATTTTTTTTCATACACTTTTACTCTACCATCCTCTAAGATAGCATCAAAATAATAGGGATTTATAGGCACATCCCTACACTTGAGTTTTTATTAATATAACACTAATTTGACCCGAATTGAAAAGATCAAAACACTTGGAGTACATTATTATGCAAATAAAGGGAATTTAAATTAACGTTCCCTTCCCATCATTTCATAAAATTTAACTTTTTCCCATGAGTCCCAATCGTCCCAAAACTGTGTACAAAGGATATGACTCGACTTAGCAACTTATGCAAGTAACTAGATAATTGACTAAGGGTTAAGTATGATAACAATAATGCACTAAAAGTGAGTGCATACAAGGTAGGCTAAGGCGATTTGGGTGTACATTTGAGGGTGGATTGTAAAAAATGCTCTTCATTGACATTCTGGAAAACCGAAACATCACTAGAACTGCGAAAATGATAGGCTCTGAGGGGTTAACTACGGGTATCGTGTACTAAAGATGAGTACAACGCAAAGGTATGGGGGAATTACTCAACCAATGTGGAAGAAGTAATTATATTACGGGTATCAAACAAGGGTTATCCTAATGCCTCTTATCATTTAGTTATTCCTAACTACATAAGTGTAGTTTTACTAGCGATCTTGGAATGCATCACAAAACAAGTTCTAGAATCTATTATACTACCGGTTCACACTCTAAGCATCAAAGATGAATACTTTAATTCCTACAAATCTAAAGGCGATCCTCACATTTTGGGTGGAATTTAAGTGGTAAAGGGTTTTTGTGCTAGTCATATAATTTCCTATCCATGAGACGCTTTATTAAGACTAATGGCACACTCCTATATGTCATGAAAATTTTTAAATTTGGTGCCAAAATTTCCCTAACCGATATTTCTCATGGTTTATTACACAAATGAAATTGGACAAAGCAAATAGTCAAGGATAAGCATAGTTTCAAAGTTCCCGTTTATTTTCCCGCCTACATTTAAACCGAACATTGTCCCCAATGTTCCCGAAAGTATCAAAGTTATGATAATGGAAGGTAATTAAAACGAAAGAAACTAATACTCCCTTGATTAGCTCGGTAGGATCCGTGTGAAGTGGTGGTTACATCTTTCTTGAAGAAGAATGTTTGCGTGAAAAGCTCCTTCTCATCTTATGTATCTTCTTCTTGATAAATTAAACTCGCACACTTGAAGAAAACAAACGAAACCTTCGCGTAAAATCGGCGGTAACAATATATACATGACTCTAATAAACTAGGATATAATGCTTGTGGAATGGATGTTTCTGATTTTACGGAAAATTAAGACCGAAAATTCCAAAATTTATAAGTAGCTCGAAAACGAGAAAAGTAATAAGATGTTTCGCTCCTCCCGCCGTCAGTTATCCCGACAGAATCCAGTGCGATTTTGGAAAAATTCGAAATTTTTATCTTTAAAATTAGGAAAATTTCTGCAAAACATCCATTATGACTCGATACAAGCATTTGACTCGAACAAACACACATGTATATCTTTTAATTAATTGTAATTCTCATGTTTACGTTTCTTTTTGAAAACGTGTGTAATCCTCCCTACACTTATCCCTTATGTAAAATACCTTTATATGTAATTTAGACGAGGTTAAAGACAAAATAAAGCATTTTTACAAATTTAAGCATGAGAATAAACAATCAATAAAAGATACACGACACAAACAAGCAAACAATTAAGCATGGGTTGCCTCCCACGAAGCGCTTTTCTTTATTTATGAGTCTTGTAGCTAGACTCAAGTCGTGCCCCCACGCGACTTCATTACCACACCTTCACCCCATGACAGCCTCTATTGGGGATTCCATGTTGTAGAAGTGCCTATGATACACCTTACTAAAAGGTCGTCCTCTCCCACTCGGTTCTATATTCCGGTCCTAAGTTCATGCAATCCTTATAGAAATTGAAAATCTTGGCCATAACATAATCTACTCCCTTCTTCTTATCCTCCTCATTCCTATAGTAGACCGATAGTTTAAGTTCCTTTTCATCATTGGAGAGTGATGAAAACTTCTCAATCTTAAACAGCATTTGATAAGCTACATCATCGGTCTCATCTTTGAATCTCACTATTCCTAACGATGGATCATAAGTCATCCCGATGTTTTCTACGAAAGGCTTTCCTAGAATAACGTGAGACAAGCTAGGATCTATGGCAGTACTAATATCATCCACTATTATGAAATCCGTAGGAAACATGAAACTACCTACATAAACTGGCAATCCCTTAACTCTACCAAGAAAATTGCAACTAACCCTAGGATTATCGGGATCTTTCCTAGTTGGGATAGGCTTCTTCATTACCCAATTATAGTAGGTGCTAGTCATGATATTTATCGGGGACTTACGATCGATGTAGGCCTTTGCCACGAAAAGGTGTCCTATGCAACATGGTATGTTAAGATTCCAAGGGTTCCCAAACTTGATCCTAGGGCTTCTCCTAACATACATGTGACGGAGGTCACGTACTATGTGTGGGTGGCGAGAGAGTTCTTCTTCCGTAGGAAACTTATTGAAATAGTCCTTGTCTACTTCATCTACTTCCTCGGTTGCTTCATTCCTAGGTGTTTCACTAACCTCACGTATCGTTTCATGGTTCGCTTTGTCATTTGTTCTATTAGGTTTCACTAAGGTGATGGTATTGACGAATTGAACGTGCTTAGCTAACTTACTTGGGTCCTTAATCTCTACACCAAAATTTTCGAGAGTTGATATAGCATTAAATTTCCTATCACTATTGGTCATGGCTTTCAAAAGGTTATCTACCTTCCTATCCATCTCGGCTTGTTGTTGGTTAAAACGGTCCGAGAGCTTAGCTATTTGAGCTTCTTGGGATGCGACTACGTGTTGCAACATCCCCATATATTTTGTTGGTTAGGGCCGTGAGATGGGGGCCATGAGAAATCATTGGATGTGAATCCTTTGGTTTGTCCCCGATAAAGTCGAGCTTGCCCTTCCATGCTTCTCGGGCGTCATTAAAGTCCTAGGTCCGGTGTTGTAGGAATCTTCCTCCGTTCCATTAGTACATGAGGATGCGTAGTCAGAAAAGCTTGTTCGGGAATCTTGTGCAAGTGCGCGTGTTATGAGGATCAATACACACACACACGAGGAAGAAACTTTGTTCACTTGGCGTGAAGACTTAGGATTGTCGTAGGAGCTCATTAGAATTTGACTTGATCTTCAAGCTCGGTATCCTACGGTCGGAAGATTGTGAGTCAATGGGAGGCAAGGAGATTGCCTTCGGTTTTGGGCAACTCACGGGGTCATTCCAACTTTCGTTGTCATAGAGCAAGGTCCTCTATTATTCCCATGATTCTTCCGCGGTAAGATCACTAAGTTTTCCACCAGCCGCTTGGTCAATGGATCGCTTAGTGGGGAAGTTGACATGATCGTAGAAGAGTTGGACTTGAAGCCAAAGATCAATGCCGTGATGAGGGACTCTATGAAAGTAAGTCCTTGAATCGAGTCCATGCTTCGTAGAGAAATTCACCTTGACGTTGTTGGAACATCAAGATTTCATTCCTAAGCTTAGTAGTTCTCCCCGATGGGAAAAATTGAGCAAGGAAACGAGAGGTGAGATCATCCCAACTTGAGATGGAGCCGACGGGAAGTCGCTCAATCCAATTACTAGCTTGTCCCGTAGAGAGAATTGGAAGAGACGCAGACGTGGTCTCCCGAGTAGTAGCATCGAGGTCGATGGAATCGACAATTTTAAGGAAATCCTTAAGATCTCGATTAAGATCTTGAGCGAAGTCCATGGAATGCACATCCGTTTTGCACCAACCGGATGGTGTCGGATCGCAGGCCGTAGTTTGGGCTTGGTCGGGAAGCTCAATGGTGTTCCATAGCCTGGGTGGCTTGGTCTCGAGTATTCACCAAGAGTACGGCCTCTTGGTGGGTCATTTGGTGGCGAGGTTGATGAGTGGTGGTTGGTTATCACCTTCCATGATGAAAAGTGATGGGATTACTAACAAAGGTCACGAAGAAGGGGATAGACTACGAGGAAGCTAAAATGGGAAAAATCTTACTTGATAGGAATCAAGCAAGGAAACCTAAGCGAGGTGGACTCTAACTAGCTATTTTATTCCCGTGGCGCCAAAAACTTGATACGCTTACGCAGCGTTGGGGTCAAAGGAACTTCCTTTCGTCGAGCAAGTTTTATAACACCACAGGCGATGAACCTAATCATTGTAGTGTAGTATTAGGGTAAGCCACGGTATTGATATCGTTTTCTAGGGAATAGGAATGCTAGTGAGAAATTACTACGCTAAGGTTGGGGTTGAGGAAGATTATTTTTTTTATCTTTTTTATGTTTTTTAGAAAATGGAAATTACGAATCTCGGGGTATTTGAATTAGGGGTTGGAATTTCTACCGATTACTTCTACTTATCTAATTATCTAATCTAAGGTAAGTGTAGTCTATGTCTAATTGATGTGTGCTCTTATGATGATTAAAAATGTGTTTACCTAGATGCTACTACTCCCTAGTTATCTCCTATTGATGGTTGAATTGTTACGTCCTTATTCTTAACGCGTTGTGTTTTCTATGGTCGTAAGGTGTGCATTCCCTAACTCTTTGAAGTCACCTTTAAGTGTAGTAAACGAAATCCACTAAGTCATTCATAAACTAACTTTGAGGTTATCTTTGGGTTTAGTAAACAAAATCTCCTAAGTCATTCATAAACTATCAAAGATTTATCAAGTATTAAACACAATGATAACCTAGTCGCACTCCTAAGCCAAATACAATTAAGATAAGTGACAACCTAACAATAATTAACAACTAGTTTCATATATCTAAGCAAACACACAAGTAATTTAGCCGGACATGGTAAACATGCAAGCATACACACAATCAATCAAACATAAGATAATCATAATGATAAATTGAATATATGGATTAAGATATAATCAACAAACCATTACAAGATGTTTTTGGAGTGATTGAAACCTTCAAAGTTGCTAGAAAAACACCTATCTAAGCCTTGGAATCGGAGTTAGGGTTTAGAGCCTACAAAAAGTGAAGTTATAATGTTCTATTTATAGGCAGATTTTCTGTCGACAAAGAGTGACGGCGTCACACCTAAAGAGTGACGGCGTCACAACGAATTTTTCACCAAACTGTAGATTTTCTCGTTCCGGTCGCGTGGGCTTTTGAATCACCTAAATCCGAGTTCGTATGCAAAAGTTATGGCCAAAAAATGTCGATTACTTGGCATGTTGCGACTTGTGACGGCGTCACCTTATGGTTGTGACGTTGTCGGCTTCATCTTCGGCGTCGGATCCAAATCTAGGCCGTCGAGTTGTGACGCCTACTCTTTTAAACCGATGCCGTCAAGTGCAATATAGCAATTTAAATCTTGAGTCGTCACAAAGCATGTTGCGACGGCGTCACATTTAACCGACGCCGTCCCCTTCGGGCCCAATGACACTGAGTGTCTCGATTCTTGACTTTGGCCATTTTCTTCGCCTATTCGCCTTTTCGTCCGAATAAGTGCCATTCCAACAATTTGCCTTCAAGAGACCTAAAAAGTGAAAATGAACGAAATTAAGTAGTAACGGATACAAAAGTGATCAATTAAGGGCTTAAATGACCCCTCAAAAAGGTACATTTTAAATCCTTATCAGACATACAAATTAACGTTGTTATACGCTACCGCTGCTATACATGAGTAATCGTCTAGTAATTAACTAAAAGATATTTGCCTTAGTTGTATGAATGGTTAATTATGAGGTTCAAACCTTAATTGAGAGGAATTACATGTCTAAATATAGAACTAACAATATCTTATTTGATCTCATGCAGGGGGTGGAGCCAGGATTTCAAGATAAAGGGGGCTGATATAAAGTTTTAGAATGATAATGATATAATTCTAACCAATATATCAAAACATGAAAATCTGGAAAACTAAACGAAGAGCCAAATGTCTAATAAATTAAAGAAATACGCGTTTTACACTAATACAAAGCCTTAATTAATCTTGGTAAGAATTTCAAAGACCGTTAGCAACTTAGCGATTACTAATAAAAAAAATACGGTGCCTCTTCCATAGTTAATTTATGATTCTTGATTGTCAAACAAGTGTCATATGTGAAGGCTATGAATGTAAGAGTACCTAAAACATCAAGAGGAACATTTGACCAAATAAAGTCTGTAGGTGAACTAGTTCTCCTGAACGTCGTATCACTTTCTTCTAATGCTTTGTCTCATGAACTAACTTGCAAAAAAGTATATATTAAAGATAGGAAAAAAACTATAAATTCATAACGTACTTTACAAAAAAACTCATTATGCTCTATCTACTTCACTTATTGTCATAATAGATAACCGTTTTCATTTTATTCGGTTATTTTATGTCCGTTTTTATCCGTTTTGACGTGGATAATAAAAACGGGTTTTATCCGTTTTTATCCATAATATTTTGTGTCCGTTATTATCCGTTTCGACATGGATAATAAAAACGATTTTTATCCATTTTTATCTGTTTTTATTCGGACAGATTAAAATGAAAACGGATAAAAATGGAAGATTTACGAAAACAGATAAAAACGGACAGAATGTAACGCCCCCAAATCTCGGTACAGCGGAAGACTTAACAAGTTTTCGGGGCGTTACATGGATTGGTATAGCACACAAGTATATCAAACAAGATAGTCATATTATAACTCAAAACCAATCCCAAATTTAATTATCCAATACAATCATCCCAAAAGAGTTAAATGTAAGGCCTAATATGATTTATAAAATAGGTCCGCATAATATTATCAGAGTTTAAGTATGATACTTCAACCATGCCTCATTACCAAGCTTCCACGTAACAAGCATTCCAAACATCACTTAGATACAGAGAAAAACATGCTAAAAGGTCACTTATTGGTGAGTTCATAGGTTTAAATTCAAATTCAATAGTGGACTGTAGGAGTTTATTTGCTATGCGAGACCTAAGATAGATACACAATATCACACCAATCACATACCAATATCACAATCAGCAATACCATCAATAACATATCCGACGTCATAGTAGGGCCCTAGCGACTCTAGCCAGTAGTGATCGTAGCAAGGTCTAGAACAAACGCTACCTGGACTAGGTCGGGTGAGCGCTCATACTTAGCTAGGCAAGTGTTATAGCAATTATGATTGCTACCTAGCCTAAGGCAATAGCTACCACATATCTATCTAAACAGTCAAGCACATAAGCAAATCAAAATAGTTTAAAAGGTCCAAAAGAGTAGCATGATTTCTTACCCCAAATTAGTTAAAAATAGAGATAAAAGTGGGGCTATGAACCTCATCTCAAGCAAGCGACACACAAACAAACACTAGCAACGAAGATAACAGCTAACACGGCTCATCAACTACTGACTCGGCACAACCTATTAATATAAACCGATTCTTAATATATATATTTCCAAAATCAAAGTTATCTACCCCAACGTATTCCTTTTCTTTATCTCCAAAAATATCTTGTTTCACCGTTTAGTCCTAGCGTTTGGTATCGTTGTGTGTGTATCGACTCAACATGATATCATGAATGCACTCAAATAACCACAATGTGACTCAATACAACACAACGAGATGTCTAAGCGATAAGCTCCATAGTCCAATAAGTTTCGGAATAAATAGTAGACCTTATCGAATTGGTCAACTCGATAAACCCAATTATTTATTCGTGTCGCTTATTATCCCATAAACCGGTCGCATACTAATGAGTCATAAGGATAATTCACCCATTAATAACGTTATCCTACGTACATAGCGGGCTCTTATTAGATTCGTCAACCTAATAAGTTCGCTATCCACGTGGATTGACGCTATTAATGTTAGGTCATCCGTAACCCATGCACAAGACGTAAATAGTATTAAATGCTTGAAAATGATATTAAATGCTCATAAATGGCACATTTCGATAATCATGCACTCGAAACATTAAATACTTATTAATTAGAAAACCTTTCCGTTTTTAGTCGTTAATTTTCATTTAAAATAGTGAATAACAAGACAAGTCTTGTTATTGAAGGTTTTGGTATAAAAACCATTTATTATTTATATTTCATAGTTTTATTAACATTTTTATATACATATTACGTCAATCTTAATATTAGTTTCAAATCGATATTCGTTTCGAGTCCACAAGCACGAGTCATGACTTCTCGGCTTTTAATCAATCTATAGTTCAATATATACTAAAGTTCATGTTACGGCGTTGTCGGGGTCAACTATGACTAAAAAGTCAAAGTAACACCGACGTTGCTCAAAGTTGACAATTTATAATATAAGTCAAAGTAAATAATCACAATAGCGCAAATCAGTCTCCAATCAACCCATATCAATCTCTCCATCCAAAAAAACTACCAAACATACCCGTTACCAATGTTATGACCCTAATGGTCATGACACGGTCCCGGTTAAGACCACGTGAACCAAACAAGCTCTAGAAGCTTTTTGGCTCCACGCGTCTCATCCAAACACCAACAACAACTACCAACAAGATACCACAACAACCCAACCCGGACCCTTGGTCCATGTGGGTCACGTACGCACACCATGAGCCACGTACGAGTCCATAGTGGCTGTACGCCTCACCATTCCATCCAAACACTCCCCAAATGGCTTCTCCAACAACCAAACACAATCAATCAACCTCCAAACAACATCCAATCATCAAACCCATCAATTTATCTAAACCAACATCATGAAACTATGAATAAAATGCAAAAACACAATAAAATGATACAACACACGATACCAAATCACTAGTTACATGTTTTATTAGTTGTAAATTAGTTTTAGACCCATGTTTCATCAAAAACCCACCATGGTCGAGCCATGTACGAGCCATATATGGCCCATACGAGGCTTCTCATGGCTCAAACGTATCACACCCATGTTCCTTTTACCTTTCTAAACCCGATCTACAAAGTTACTTGAAAACCCTAGAATCACGAATAGTTTTTGCAAGATTTGGAGGTGTTAATGAAGGCTTCTATAGGCGTGCTATAAATGGATGGAAAAAGGAAAGAAATATCTATCAAATGGTGGTGGTGGTGTATGTTCACTCGCCATATAAATGTCCAGAATTGCGCTGACAGTGGGCGGCGATGGTGAGGTTAGGTTTTAGGGTTAGGGTTTGTGAGGAGAGAGAGAGGTGTAGAGAGAGAAAGGGTATGTGTGTGTGTATTTTAGTGAGAGAAATAAAAGAGTAGTATGTGTTAGGAGTAGGGTATATATATTTGAGGAGAAGGACCAAAAAAATAATGAGAAAGGGGGAGGGGCGCCGGCCACATCAAACAAAAGAGGCCAAACCCGCTAATTTTCCCAAACTTTCTTGTTTACCCATTCCCGAGCTCATATATTGTCCTACGAATTTGTTAGGAATTATGTGAAGTATGGTTACTGCTGAAGGGATTCTGCTGAAGTGTATGGATTCTACCGAAGACATAATTCTGTGAAGCTTTATAGTTATTAGTTTGTTTCATGGAGTTATTATTCCGTGTTTAGTATATTTAGTTTGGATATACATGAGCTTTATTAGGAAGTGATTGTGTATATCTTATTTAGTTTTATGTTTATACGTTTCTTGGGAAACGGTTTAGGGTTTTGTTTAGGGTTCCTTGTCTATAAAAGGAACACAATAGTATGAGTTATGTACCAATTGGGAAAACAAAGTTTTTATTAATATAAAGATCCATAGAGGATCACAGAGTTCTTAGTTATTTGTGTTACTTGTGTTTATAATTCTGCTACTAAATACAAGTTGTAGAGATTGTCTTTTACTGTGCTTGTGATTACATAGGCATAGCTAACGATCCACGAGCTCAAGATCTATCAAGGTCTGTTAGTTTCAACAAGTGGTATCAGAGCCTCGTGAGAGTCTCTACGATACTAAGAATAGTTCTTTGTTTTTATCCTTACAATCACTACATTCTTCACCATGTCTGGAGTTTTTGACGATGTTGAAGTTGCCAACAACAATAACGGTGCCTCCCTACAACAGCTTAGTCTGTCCAACAAAATGCTAAATTCCCATAATTGAAGAGAGAGAGTATGACCTATGGGCCATGCGGATGCAAACTGGATTTCCAATATTGATTGGAATCTCCGTCAATCGTGCGGAAGGAAACGACTTAAAAGGACAACAACCGATCCCGATGGTACTTGTTGTCATTGCTCCTCCAAAATCTGGCGATGAGATCTGGCGGTTCAAAGAGAGCACAAGGTGAGAACTATACTCCTTCAGTTATACCTCAAGATCACTTGAGTGATTTTCATTATATGGGAGATGCTAGGGATATATGGTTGGCAATCAAGGCTAAGTTCGGAGGAATGAGGAGTCCAGAGATTGAGAAAGTCCATGTCATGCGACAACAGTTTCAAGACTTTCAAATCTACGAAGAGGAAGGAATTCACAAGGGCTACGACAAGTTTCACAAGATCTTAAGTCGATTAAGTCACCTACTGTGCAAAGCCGATAATGATGATTGTAATTCTAAATTCTTGAGGTCATTACCTTCATCCACGGCTACAAGTAAGCATTGATTTAAAAGCTAAAGGTGGTTTGGATATGCTTACTTTTGATGAGCTGTACAACAAACTTAAAGCTCTTGAACATGATGTAAGAAGTCCTTTTTGGTCATCGTCCACTACTAGTCACACAGCCTTTGTTGGGGCATCTACCCCAAAGATGATCCATTCTCCAAATCCAACAGAGTATTACTCATCCCCTTCTTATACTGCTGCTTCATCTAGTTCTCAACAAAAAACTAGTGGGGTAATGGAAGATGTACTTGGATCCTTCTTTGCTGATTATGATCCTCAACAACAACTTGCATATGAGGATTTTGATCAGGTGGATCCATTGGAGATGGAAGAGATGAAGTTAAAGTGGCAGTTGGCCATGCTTTCTATGGACATCAAGAAATTTGAAAGAAAGGCTGGAAGGAAGTTCGGCTTTCAGGGAAGAGATCCAGCTAGGTTTGACAAAAAGAAGGTCAAGTGCTTTACATGTCATCAAATGGGTCACTTTTCCAGAGAGTGCAAGGACAGGAAAACTGGTGATGAGGTGAATTACTCTTCCTATCAGCAGAATCAAAGGGATCTTTGGAAAGGCCTCAGCAGACTTTGGTTACTCTTGATAAAGCGTGGATGGTCGCAACATGAGCGGGAGAATGATGATGGTCTTGGTGGTGTCAATCTTGGGTTGTTTGCAAGTTGTACTTGAGGAGGATAGGCATGATCGATTGCTTTTATGGGCATCTCTCGTACAAAACGTGTGTTTGGTTGTAGTGAGCATTATAATGAACTCAAAGAAGCTTATGATACTTTGAAACCTAAATATAATGAATGCTATGTTGAGGTTGATGCTTATAAACATGCTTTAAAAATACTAGAAAGACAAAGGTTTGGTTTCGTAAGAATCAAATAGCTTATGATGAAAAAATTAGGATATTAGAGAGTGATCTTGAATGTTCTAATAATGAGTTAAAAGATCCGAGAAGTTAAGAGCGAGATGTAGAGTCGAGAATCTAGAATTGAATAAGAAACTAGATGAAGAGGTAGCTAGGCATAATGAATGGCGGATGAATGGGAACAAACTAGCCAGCCTCATATATGGTAGTCAATCTAAAACTTCTACAATAGGTTTAGGTTTTCAAAAGTATGTAGGGCTAGAAGCTAGGAATGATGGGCGAAATCTACACCAAGAGCTTAGCTAACTTTGTGAAAGAAGGTGACCTACATGTCAGACGTGGACCTATTAGAGTTGAGCACATGCCAATTGACCTTTCTATTTCTATCGACTTTGATGGATCACACCATCTCTATGGCAAAAGTCAAAAGACTTGCTGGACCACGAACATCTTCTAATGACTTTGTCTCTTGTGTTAACAATGACAAGTCCTCCGAGCAAGGGTCTACAGAGTGTGATTCAAATGACAAGTCGACCTTCCCAAGTCTTCACCCCCGCTCGCACCCAAGACTACCTATAAGCATGTCGAGTTCTTTGCCAGGAATCAACTTCAAGACAGTTCCTCTCAAGACCATTTTCTAATTCTTTGCATAATAATTACGTTAAAAACAATTTTTTTATGGTTTTGGTTTGAATACTTACGCTTGTAATAGAACATCTTTTGGTTTGAATAAATCTTCTAAGCAGAAGACATGTTTTGTGTGTGGAAGTAAATTTCATTTAATTAAGGATTGTGATTATCATGAGCAAAGAATGAGTAGGTGTGGTGATTCTAGGACATCTAGACCAATGTGGACCAATGTTAATGCTATACCACCTTATGTTCCACAAGCATCTTATACTGATTCTCCTTTTACTAGGAGAAGATCTTTTGCTAAACCATATGTGCAACCAACAAGTTCATATTTTAATAATGGTTTTTGGCCTAGATATGTTGACTCTATGAATCTTGGAACGGGTATAGGGATCTGTCAAGTCCTCAACAGTTGTTCTTGGAATCAAAGGGACCTAAATATCAATGGAAACCCAAGAACAATAGTGGATCTTTTACATCCGCTTGGCATAAATCAAATGATCCACAAGGCGAGGTTCAAGTCGAATGACTTGAGCCTCCATAGTGTACTAATATTTTGTATATTTTGTTGTTGTTGTTGTAGGATCATCCCTTAAGCATAAGGATATTGGAACCATTGATGATGGTTGTTCAAGGAGTATGTCCGGAAACAGGATTTGATGCATAACTTTGTACCTATTGAAGGAGGAGGCAATGTGACCTTTGGTGGATGTGATGGGAGAATTATCGAAAGGGACCATCAAAACACCTCAACGGATTTTGAGAATGTATACTATGTCGGGGAACTCCAACACTTCAATTTGTTCTCGCCTCACAAATCTGTGACACCAAAACAAAGTACTCTTCTCGGAGGATGAATGTCTTGTCTTTTCTAAAGACTTCAAACTCCCGGAAGAAACCTCAATTCTGTGAGAGTTCCTCGAAATCACAATCTTTATACATTCAACTTAAGCGATGTTAAACCGAAGGTGACTTAACTTGTTTGGTGGCCAAAGCATCCTGGATGAGTCTACCAAATGGCATAGGAGGATGGCTCATGTGAATTTCAAGACCATAAACCGACTCTCTAAACGGAGTCTTTTGAAGGTCTTCCTTCCAAAGTTTTCACTAATGATCATAATTGTGTTGCTCGCAACAAAGGAAAGCAACACGAGCCTCATTCAAAGTCATTCTTCGCCGTGAGCATCATATCTGAACCGCTTGGTTTGCTTCATATGGATCTTTTGGTCCAACACAAATAAGAAGCATAGATCACAAGTATTTTTGTTTGGTTATCACTGATGGCTATAGTAGATTTTGTTGGGTATTCTTTCTGAGGACTAAAGATGAAACATCTCAAGTCTTGAAGACTTCATTACCCTTGTGGAAAATCGGTTAAACAAGAAGGTTAAGGGAATAAGGTGTGATAATGGGACGAGTTCAAGAATCTTGTACTTATAGAACTCTGCGGTCTAAAGGTATTAAAAGGACTATAGCACTCCAAGAACCCCACAACAAAATGGGGTGGTGAAAGGAAAAATAGGACCTTGATAGAGGTGCAAGATCTATGCTAGCGACTCTAAGTTACCCACTATGTTTTGAATTTGAAGTTGTTGGCACGACTTGTTATGTGTTGAACAGGTATCCATTACTAGACCTCACCTCAAAACACCATATGAACTTTTGTTTGGGAAAGTTCCTGCTATTCATTACCTCAAACCTTTTGGCTGTCAAGTGACAATTCTTAATACTAGTGATCCACTTGGTAAATTTGATGAGAAGGCTGATGATGGTTATATTGTGGGCTATTCAGCTCATAGTAAAGCTTACAGAGTGTACAACTTGTCTGCTAGGAAGATAGAGGAGACTTTGAACCTGAGATATCTTGAAGATAAGCCTAATGTTCAAGGACAAGGTCATGTGTGGTCATTTGACCTTGATTACTTAACTGATTACTTGGGTTATTCTAGACATATGGCTAACCAAAATGCAGGTTCTCAAGAGTCTCCTACTAACAATGAAGGTACATTGGATGCTAATTCTGACAGTGAGCTTGAAGATGGTGAACAACCTATTACTGTGCCTTCTTTCTCCACGAACAATTTTGCAGGAAATTCTTTAAAAGATGGTGCTGATAAAAGTGATGATGATTCACAATATGCTGAAGACCTTGCTAGGTTAAAGAAACAAGAGTATGCAACTAACCTAGAGGCTGAGAGAAATGCTGATGAGAGTGCAAGAGAAACCATCAGTGGAAACAATCATTCTGCTGAAAGTGATCCTGCTTTCTCCTATCATCTCCAAATCTGTTGTGGACATCTCGTTTCTACTCTTATTTCTACTAGAGAGTCAACAGACCTTAGAGAACCTTATACACATTTTCCAAGACCTTCTGATCTTGGTCATCATCAACCAAAAGCTGGCATCTTCACCTCACCTTCCTATGATACTGACTTTGAACCTACAGTGACTAATCTTGATTCCTCCATTGATGTCAACACTACTGCTACTAAAAGGATCAACAATGCTCATCCACAGTCCAATATTATTGGTGATCCTAATGCACCTGTTAGAACTAGGGGCTCTGTGACAAGTTCTAAATATGGTCAAGTGGCATTTATCTCTTATGTATCCAATCAACAAAGAGACAATCATACAGACTATGAGCATTGTCTGTTTGCCTGTTTTCTCTCTCAAGTGGAACCAACCATTGTTACTCAAGCCTTTGAAGATTCCAGTTGGCTTGAAGCAATGCAGGATGAAATGCAACAATTTCAAAATCATCAGGTTTGGATCTTGGTACCACTACCTGATGGCAAGTATGCAATTGGGACCAAATGGATTTTGAAGAATAAGAGAGATGCAAGAGGTGTTGTGATAAAAAACAAAGCTAGATTAGTTGCTCAGGGTTATTGCCAAGAGGAGGGAATTGACTATGATGAGGTGTTTGCACCTGTGGCTAGAGTTGAAGCCATTCGGATATTTTTGGCTTATGCATCCTACATGGGTTTTATGGTATATCAGATGGATGTTAAAGGTGCTTTCCTATATGGAGAAATAGAAGAGGAGGTTTATGTTACTCAACCTAAAGGATTTGAAGACCCATATCATCCTAATCATGTTTACAAAGTAGTCAAAGCTCTCTATGGACTTCATCAGGCACCCAGAGCTTGGTATGCTAGACTTTCATCATTTCTGTTGAAGCATGACTATAGACGAGGTGCAATTGATAAGACTCTTTTCCTTAAAAAGAACTCCACAAACATTATTCTTGTGCAAGTGTATGTGGATTAAATCCACAAAAGAAGATTGGTGCAGGGATTTTGAGGAGCTTATGAAGGGAGAGTTTCAGATGAGTGCTATGGGGAGTTGACTTTCTTTTGGGTCTCCAAGTTCAGCAGAAAACACGATGGTATCTTTATCATCAGACAAATATGTGAGGACATCTTGAAAAGTTTGGTATGGAAAGTGTACTGACCGCCAAGACACACTTATGAAGCTCCTAAGACAAAGACCAATAATGAAGCGGATCCACCATGAATGTTCATTTGTACAGTCTATGATTGGTTCTTTGATGTATTTAATGACTTCAAGGCCCGATATTACTTTTGCTATAAGTGTTTGTTTGAGACATCAAGTTACTCCACTTACTTCCCATCTCAATCTTGTTAAGAAGATCTTTAAGTACCTCAAAGGCCAACCTCATCTAGGCCTTTGGTACCCAAAAGAGTCTCCTTTAAGTTGGAAGCTTATAGTAATAGTGACTATCTTGGTGCAAATCGGATAGGAGGTCCACCACTGGAGGTTGCCAATTCCTTGGAAAGAGATTGATTTCTTGGCAATGCAAGAAACAGACTATCGTGGCTACCTCATCTCATCAAGCGAGTATGTTGTTCTTTGCAAATTGTCAGGACAGTTCTTTGATTCAAAATCAATTGTTGGATTATGGGTACAATTTCATGAACACAACAATTTTATTGATAATCAAGTACCATATGCATTGTTAAAATCCAGTTTTTCACAAGAGAACAAAACATATTGAAATCAGGCACCACTTTATAAGAGATGCATATGATAAACATTTGATAAAAGTGGTTAACTACTATGGTGAGGAGATGCATAACTACTATGGTGAGGATGCATAACCACCCATTCATTCTATCTCGATGGCTGGAGATGCATAACTACTATGGTGAGGATGCTAAGGATCAAAATGGAAAGGATAGATTGATGCAAATCATGATGATGAAGAAAAATAATATGTCCTTTGTGCTTCATCTATTGATTTCAACCAAAATGCAATCAATCCACCATCTTTAAGCATTTTCTCTATACGATGTATGTTGATGCACCAAAACTTGGTGCAGAAAGACCGAGAACCACCTCTCTATCTTTAGGGAGTGGTGGATTCCTGGCACGTGGCCTTTGTTGAGGCTGAGGTGCTAGAGGTTGGGAGTAAGATGTTCTCTCCTTACAGGACTCATCAGAATCATCAACAGCAAGGGATGGCACATTCACAATAGCAAGGGGAGGCTCATTCACCCTCTTTGAAGTTGCTTCCTCATCCGAGTCTTCATAAGGTGATACATAAGAACTTATGGATGAGTTGTCTTCACCATCGCCTGGATTGCTTGACAAATAGTTCTTCTTCCACCTCTCAAGACTGCTTATGGAGGATTCATTGTCATCTGACGAAAGAGTGATAGGGGTGGAACTACTCATGGTTGATTGTGATTAATTTTGGAGCATTAATGAAATTAGGGTTTGTGATGTTATTTGGGGTTTTTGATGAAGAGTTATGTGTGCATTGGGATTGTTTTATATGGGTTTCAAGACTTGATGAGATTTAATGCGATAGTTGAAACAAGAAAAGATATTTATCAAGCTTCTTGAATCGTGATCTATTTACTCCGATCGGTATTCTTGACAGAATGGCTAGTATTTCTCACGAAGTTGAAAGTTAAATTGGGTAAAAGTAGCAGTACACGTCAGCATTGGTCAACCATTGACCGAAATTGAGAAACTACTACTTATTCTCTATTCGCGTATCTTCGTCTCAAATTAAACGATTCACTCTTTACTCATATACAAAACACTTCAAAGTGTGTGAATCTTAACCCTAACTTTCAATATTTCTCATGGCGCTTCAATTCAAGCATGATCATAATAAAGTCGCTTTTAAGGAACACTAAGGGTGACGAGTTGTATAGACCGATGGTTGAATTCTTACAGATCAAAGATTCAAGATGCTTCAACACATTCTCCGAATGCAATATATGAATCGTTGGTTACTCAATTTTGGGCATCGGCTACGAAAAGGAGTGATACTGAGATTGTTGCAATGATTGACGAAACAGAGCATGTGGTGACAGAGGAGCGGATTAGAAGTCAACTTCATTTGGATGATCTGAATGGGGTTTATCATTCTAATGCTGCTGTGGTACTCAATGGGCTAAGAGCAATTGGATATCAAGGTACAAGGACTGATATGTGGTTAAAGAATCAGCTTTGTCCTATGTGGAGGTTTTTGGTTCATACATTGCTTCAGAGTTTAAGCAATAAATCTGGAGGATGGGATCAGTTTTCTACTCAATTGGGATGTGGTATTATATGTTTATCTCAGGATTTAACTTACAATTTTTCTAAGTTTATTTTCGATAATATGGTTGAGAATATAACTAGGAAAAAGACCAAGTTTTTGATGTACCCTAGGTTTTTATAGATGATCTTAGAAGTTACTACCCAAACCCAAGCCTTTTATCCCATAGGAGCTTTAACCTCTAAGTTGTTTGCTTCAATGAGAACTAGGTTTGAGGGGACACATTATCCTTTACTGGCAGCTATGTTACCTCAGGGGAATGAGGCTGCTGATGAGGATAATGATGGTAATCTACCTTCTACCGATGTTACTGCTGATGGTACTCCTTCAGTTTCCATTGATGAGGGCCCTTCTAATTTTGCTGAAGCATCTAATGTTTCTCCTGACCTACCTCCACTTATACCTTCACCTAGACCTAGTCCAGCACCTACTCAAGATACTCTTGATGAGGTTGAGCATGATACTGATAGACTGCCCACACCTAGTCCTTTTAGGAATCAATTTGATGAAGGATTTCTTAATTTTGAGCATGTTCATATTTCTCCTGAAAGGCCCAATGAAGCTCCCATTACCACTGAGCAATCAGCTGGTGGAGCTGAGGAACCTATTACACTTACCTCTTTATATGCTCTAGTGAACAAGTATGCAGGTGAGGTGGCTGATCTCAAGAAGGAGCTTACCGAGACCAAGTCTACTCTTGGTGATCAGATTGTGGTATTGCAGAATAAAGTTCAGAGCTTGGAAGAACAACTTGGAACAAGGGACAGAAGGAGAGTTTTGGTTTCTTCTGATGAGGAGCATGAAGAGCCTCAGCTTGCATCACTAGGAATCTTGGCTGATGCAGCTCTAACAACTCCTGTTTCTTCTCCTATTGCTGCTAAGTCTTCAAAGAAAAAGAAACCTATTCGATACACTAGTAAACGGAAAAGACAATATCTACATAAGGAATCCACTGAAGCTTCTAAGGACCCAAGTGTTGATGTGGTATCTGCTGATGTTCAAATAGAGAATGTTGCTACTGAACATGGTCAAGCTTCTTTTGTTCAAGAACAACTACGTTCTCAACCTTCAGCAGATGATAATACTGTGTTTTTTGCTGGAAGAAGTTTTTATTTGGATTATAATATTGAAGTCTTGTCTACATCTGTTGAGGATATTTCTCAACCTGATTCTTCTGGTGTTCACATGGATGTTTCATCTGAAGTTCCTTCTATGGATATTCCTCAAGTCTGTTCTGCTGAGGAGACTACTGATAAAGGGAAGGAAGCAGTGATTGATGCAGTACTTGGTTCAGTTCTGGTTAGTGACCAGGAGTTGAAAGAACAAGCAAGATTGTTAGATGAGTATGCCCAGAACAAGAAGAGTGAGGAATTGGCTAAACAGCTAGCAACTCAGTCTAATTCAATTTTGCCTCCTGAGAGACAAAAGGAACTGGATGAATTGCGTACTCAGATGCCTGCTGCACATTGGAATGTTTATACTCAGCAAGTAGTTTCTAATCCTACACTTGCTCGTAGTATATTAGGTGCGATTTTGGTAGTGATAATTTTGTGGATCTAATGATGGCTCGGGACAACAAATGAAGCAAAAGCAATTGCAAAGAGGAGAGCTATTGTTGCTCAAAGACATAAAGCAAAAGGGAAAAACCAATGACCGTAGCTCGGAAGAGGCTCATATGAGGAGGGTTGTGAAGAATCATAGTTCTACTATTTATAATTCTGGCATGTCTATGAAGCAAGTCTGTGCTTTGTCTGATGATGCTTTGATTAGAAAATATAATATGATTATGAAGTTTTCTTCATCTTCATCTGTTTCTATCTCTTCTTCTACCTTGAAAAGGATTGCTGATACTTCAAATGTTTCTAAAGCGAAGAGACCTAAGACAGTTGATATAGTGGACAATTTTGATGCTGTTTCACCTCAGGTGATTTCTCCTGATGTTGCTACTGATGTAACTCCTGAAGCTACTCCTTCTACTGATAAGGTTTCTTCTGCTGAACTTTTTCTTGTTTCTCCTGAAGCATTGCCTAGTCTTGCATCTGTTGTTTATGGTGTTCCAACTATATCTATTTCTGCTTCTTCACTCAAGTGAAAATGTTTTGAAGATTACGAGAAAGGATTATCTCACGGGAATGAATACATCGGTAGGAGGAAGAAAAGTATGGCTAAAAGGAAACTTAGTTCATTAAGGAGATCGTGAGACTAGCTAGGAAACATCTTTCCAAGAGTATTTCTTTAGATCTCAAGGTCGCTGAGTCAACTTTTATTAAGGAAGGAATTGTTGATGTTTTTCTGAAGGAACACATTCGTATTGATCAATTGGACGGTGGGAAGCTTAATCACATTTATCATTGGATACTTCTACTATCTGATTCACCTTCTTGAAGGAAATCTTTCCTTTGGTGGATAGACATGATTTGAAGATCTTTGTATGAACATGTCACTCAACATTATAATATTCATAAACCACGGGGTTACGGTTTATATTTATTGGGTGATCTTCAAGTCTTGTTTGATTCTCATTCTCCGTAGGTAAAGGGTATTCTATTTGGCAGAATTCACATAAGTGGGAGATTGAGAGTTGGAGGTTTTATCCTCTGCCATGTGTTCATGTGGTTCAGACACAATGTGGTATGATTTTGGGTATGTTCTCGGATAAGACTTATCCTTTGTTTGTTGACTTAATGAAAAGAATGATAAGACAGAAGTTGGAAGTACCTCCACATCCAGTTGGTAATGATGATCTTCATGCACAACAATGTGTTGGCTTGATTAAAACTCAGCTTCTGCGACATAAAGGTTTATCTTTATTGTGGTATTTTGTATCATTTGTATTTTTTTGTAATATTTGTTTTCTTTATTTCTTAGTTAAAAAAAAAAAAAAATTTTTTTTTGAGTATGTCTAACTTTTATTGCAGGTTTGTTGTATATTATTTATGGTTATTGACTCACCGGATATACCTTGTGTATGTCAAAGAGTTAGCTAGTCCAAGGTGCACAACTTTGGTAAAGACACATCAAATCTGTTGATAGTCGTAATGGTTTGCTCAAAATCATAGGGATTGCAACCACCCATGCTTAATTGCTGAGGGTTGTATGGTCATCAATTCACCATGGGTTATTCCTTTTTGGAATCCAAGAATTGACTAGCCCGTGTATATGGCTTGTGGTAAAGGCATTGGACTACCATATTTGGTAATCAATTCACCAATTCTAAGAATTGACTAGTCCCGAGCAAGCGGCTACGGTAAAGACATATCAAATCCGTTTCTATGGTTTTTGGTTTGCCAATAAATCGATGGTTATCGATGTACCATAGTTTATGAAATTAAACATATGGCTACTCCGATGAGTGATGGCTATTGGTAAGAGACATCAAATCCATTATTTTCAATGATTCACCTCTCACGAGGAGTTAACACACCGGATGTGATGAGAATAGTTTGAAACTAATATGTTTTGATGTACATGTTGTCATTTGTTCTTTGCAATGATATGGAGTTTCGAGTTTATTCATCAAAGAGATGTTATTATTTTAATTCTTTCTCTGGCGATGTTCGTGAACAATCCTCCAGTGTTGTCTAGTTAAAGATCTATCAAGAAACCGGAACTTAACCAAGTCAAATTCCGGTTTAGGGGAGGATTGTTAGGAATTATGTGAGTATGTTCTTCTTTGAAGGATTCTCATGAAGTGTATGGATTCTACCAAGACATAATTCTGTGAAGCTTTATAGTTATTAGTTTGTTTCACGGAAGTTATTATTCCGTGTTTAGTATATTTAGTTTGGATATACATGAGCTTTATTAGGAAGTGATTGTGTATATCTTATTTAGTTTTATGTTTATACGTTTCTTGGGAAAAGGTTTAGGGTTTTGTTTAGGGTTCCTTGTCTATAAAGGAACACAATAGTATGAGTTATGTATGGATTGGAAAAACAAAGTTTTATTAATATAAAGATCCATAGAGGATCACGAGTTCTTAGTTATTTGTGTTACTTGTGTTTATAATTATGCTACTAAATACAAGTTGTAGAGATTGTCTTTTACTGTGCTTGTGATTACATAGGCATAACTAAAGATCTACGAGCTCAAGATCTATCAAGGTCTGTTAGTTTCAACAGAATTTCCCACGACGTTCCTTCGACTTTCTATCGCTTTTATTTACGTTTTTCCACGAGTTTTGACTATTTATTTGTCAAGTTTCGAGTTACGGTTTAAAAGTTACGTTATTTCTCGTTATAGGATTTTATTGTGCCGAATCACATAGTGCTTAATAAAAAGAGCTAAAACTCACACGACGACTCATACGATAATAAAATAAATCATAAAAACCAATAATCGATATCAAAACAAGTCATGGTCAATCAAAATAGTTCTAAAGGCAAATACTCGGTTAAACTTAGCGTAATGCGGTTACCTAAAATGAGCTCCCTAATTGCCAGTTGTCACACAGAAAATAACTGAATAAAACGAAAACGGTTATGTATTATGACAATAAGTGAAGTAGATAGAGCATAATGAGTTTTTTTGTAAAGTACGTTATGAATTTATAGCTTTTTTCCTTAAAGATATGAAAACGTAAACTTTATGTTAATGATAAATAAGAAGTGAGTAAGTGATTACGATTAGGAAAATGACGAAATAGATCGCATACAGAGGCTTATCACTACGGACCACTTTATTTTTAATTTGATAATAGACCGAGGGAAACCCATTGTCATTGGGCAAATCATCGAAATTGTGACAAGTGTCCGTATGTGTAAGGTATTGTTTTTGGCCAACCAAAATCATTTGAGCAACCGTATTTTTAAAAAGGATTTTTGGTCATTTTACATTACATAGAATGTACACAATTGAATAGTGAAAGTACATTACATATGTATTCAAAATCAATTTCCACTCGCACTAAAACATTCATAGTTACCGTTTTCTCTGTTTTGCTTCTTGCATAAAAACATTGTAACTAAGTTGTTTTACAAATGAGACCGTCTTCTTCGTCGATCCCTCTTTTCCTTGTATCGTCGGTTATGTCACCGCTATAAAGGTACCTTTGTTGAGTGCAACCCACATTGGATTTGTTAGGATTTAGTAAATCCGGTATTAAAGTGTTGGTCACCTCAAGTATATGTATTCGTTAAAGCTCGTAGTAAATAGTTATTTAATGTTAAGTAGTATTTAGTTAAGTAACACCGTGGAGGACTGGACGGTCTTTACCATCAGATACGATCCACGACCCGTCGGTGGCGTTTTATTGTAAGACTATAAATACTCTCTACCTCCCAAGGTAGAGTTGGAGATCATAATAAGATTTTCTTTCTCTCACTAAAGTTCCTAAACCTTTAACTTTCTCTCTCAAAACTCATCTTGTCGCCTCTTGTGTTAGTGATATGATGTGTTTGTGAAATCAATATATTACAAATGGTATCAAGAGCCATGGTTAGATCATCTCTTACATATCCTTGGATTTCTAGTGGTTTTAGATGGTTTTGAGTTTGAAAAGTTTAGTGGTTTTTGCATCATTTGGTTCATTTCTTGTGTTAAAGTTTGAATTTTGGGTGTACTTTTGTGTTTTGAATCATTGTATGTGCTTGGGTTTTGATTTGGTAAGCTTGAATCAACGTGGTTGAGCTTGTTTTGGATTGAAAAGTGTGTTTTAAAGTTTTTCTTGGTAGCGACTTGGCTCTCGGAGTGAATTTCATCCTAGCGACTTGCTTCAAAGAAAAGGTAGCGAGTTGTAGTGAGTTTTGGTAGTGACTTGGTCCTAGCGACTTGTCTTTGAGACAAGCCGACAAACAAGACACTTAGTGGATTCTCCACTACGGGTAGCGACTTAGTAAGGTAGCGACTTGCTTTCAATTTTGATAGCGACTTGTTCTTAAGTTTCTTAGCGACTTGGTGTTAGCGATTTGGACCTTAGCGAGTTGCTATTTAGCGACTTGACGTCTTAGCGATTTGGTGCATAGCGATTTGCTGTCAAAATTTCTAGCGATTTGGAACTTAGCGACTTGTCTTCTAATTACTTAGCAACTTGGTGCTTAGCGACTTGGTTCAAGGATTCTTAGTGACTTGGTTGACTCTTGTGTGTAATACGGTTTTCTCTTGATTTAGTAAAATCCCGTGAAAGAATCTATTTCCCGGTTTAATCATTGAGTTATAAAATCTCGTGTAATCTTTAAACATGTCTACCAACGTACCTACAATCATCTCCACTCTGTTGAGGATGTTCAAGCAACGGTTCAGATACTCATCAACCCATGCTTGAGCCGACTACGACTCTTGGGCTCAAAGAATCAGTTGTCTTGTCTTGGAAAGGAAAATGGGGTCAACATTCTCAAATTGATTGATGAAGGACTTTATCGATTGAGACTACAAGAGACTTAATTGATACAATTGCAGATGGAACAATGATCTATGGAATAGATGCAGACCAAAGAAATATGATGAGCTCAATGATAAGGGAAATAGAGATTCGACATCGATATCGTGGCTTCTAACATCATAATTCAAGGTCTTCCAAAGGATATCTACAAGCTTATCAATCACAACACGAAGCCAAGGCGAGTGGGATAATGTCAAGATGCTTCTCTCAACACGAATTAACTATGGAAGGCAGAGAATCACAACTCTATGATGAATTTGAGCACTTCAAGATGAAACCCGATGAGAGTGTCTATGAGTATTACTTGAGATTCCACAAGCTTGTTAATGATATGAGGAATATCAAAATGACCATGCCAAACATTCAGTTGAACTCAAAATTTGTGAACAACATGAATCCCGAATGGCACAAGTTTGTCACCTCGTGAAGCTAACCAAAGTTTGAAGAACACTAACTATGAATAACTATATGCCTTCACCTTGAAATGAGAGACATGCCATGTTTGAAAAATGATTCTTAATCGCTTCAAATCAAAACATGGAGAAACAAGTTCATCAAATGATTCAACCCATTTTACACCAATGTTGGGATTACAACCAAAGCTTCACAAGTCATACCCATTGGTAATTGTAATTACAAGCTCATTCCCGATCCATCATATAAGCCTCCGGACTCTAACACACTCATGGAAAACTTCATCAACCAACTGTCTCTCATGGTTAGTCAAAACATGAACACTCTCCCACACCAACAACAACCTCGAACGACATCTAATCCACACAATCAAGCCACTTCGCCGAGATGGGAAGGTTATGGTACAACCGGTTCAAGAAAGGCGGTATGAACAAGGAAGAGGTGGAGTTGGTAGATGATATGTGGCAAATCGAGAATAGGGAAGGAATGGAAATCAAGAACAAGCAAAGCCGATCAAGTGTTACAAGCTGTGGTGGTGAGGACATATTACAAGGAACTAGCACATCGCCAAAACGCCTCGAAATGCAGTACTTGAGGATAAGATGTTGCTTGTGCAAGCTTAGGATAATGGTGCGACTTTGGATGAAGAGGAGTTGTTGTTTCTTCGAGGGAAATGCCAAGACATATGATGCGAGATGTGGATGAGCGGCCAATTCAGAGATAGGCCACAATCATCGAATTCCTTTCAAGTCGCCGATTGTGATGCATACGACTACGGCGTTGATGATGAACCCATCGCACAAACAATTTTCATGGCTAGCATTTCTCCAATGGTCCTTCTAAAGTCTCTTCATCACCACAAGCTGGTCCATCCAAAGACAAAATCATTTACGAGGTATTAAAACTATACGATGATGTTGATGTGCAAAAGATGCATGACAAAGTACAATCAATCGAACCTATTGAGTCGATATTGAAAATATGGGTAATATCAATGTTGTCCCATATGATCAATATGTGAAACAAAGTGAAAGTGAGATTGTACCAAGTGATGCATCTTCTGCGATCAATGATGACTATGTTTTTGATGAATACACCGCATGTGCCCTTGATGATTCTGTTATCTCGAACTTAATGCCTATAAAGAACGAGTTGCCATTTATGAACAACGTGCTAAGTTTGAGTTAACCACCGTGAGCGTGAAATGGATGATCAAATGCGTACAACTATTAGAAAAGTAAGTTTAGAGAGAGGTATTAAAACAAGAGTTAAACTCCTTACAAGAAAAGCTTTCTAAAAGCGGTAAGCAAAACAAGAACTTCAAGAAAATGTTAAAATGCTTAAGCAAGAATTCAAAGTCTTGAAAATCAAAACTTTGAATGATTTTCTAATCTAAAACCTTGAAAAACAAGCTCGAAAATAAGTTGTACGTACAAGGAATACAATTGATCGCCCACATGATCACGAAGCATAGAGTTCTCGTGATAAGCATAGTATCCCATTATAAAGGAATCCAACCACGAGTATGGTAAGATAGCAAAAGTGCTCAAAATGTTATCGATGATGGCAATGAGATTCTTAAACCTAGACAGACACCTAGTTGCATTGAGTGCCTTCGAGGAAGACGTAAAATTAGATGATGCATCAAGGGAGAAAATGGATAAAACTTAACGATCCCAAGTGCAAAGAGAATAAGATTATTGTCAAACCCCATGATTACAAAAAGGAAAATTGGATTTCCTTAAACAAGTTTAAGCCTCAAACTTTGTTAACACACGAACAAGTGTTACGGAAAAGGACTTAGATAAGCAAAAGGTGAAAATCTTGTTGAAACAAACCCTCCCTTAGGAAAATGCTCAGCCGATGTGTATCCTCCAAATACACCAATGCATTTAGTTCCTAGAACTATTGCCACTAAGAGCAAGACCTTAATCATCAATATGTTATATTTCAATTATTTGTTGACTTTGAGAAAACTTATAAGCAAAGGATCACACCCACTGGGATAATCAAGGGAAAGGGTTTTGAGCAAACAAAAGAATGTTACTTAACCGAGGTCATGCCTTTCTTTAAACAACTAAAAGATCAATTTAAGAGTCTTAAAAGGGGATAGATACGTATATTAAAGGAATGGAAAAGGAATTTGATGCAATGATAGTTGAGGTTAGTGACTATGAGCGAGCATTAAAATATAATGAGATTGAGAGAAAGAACTTGCATACCTTAAATGAGAATCGATTTACGAATGTATCTCTCAAGATGTGTTCTATATCGCCACTAATTGTTCTATTATCGCTTCTCAATTTCATGAATTATCCGTTGCTTTGAAAGTCTCCCATGATCGTGTAATTGAGCTTGAAATCAAAAACTCTAAACTAGGTGAGAAAATTGAACAGGATGATCATGATAATTTGGTAAAACATTTTTCTAAACTAGAAGTTGAACATTTTGATTTACAACTAAAACATCAACATCTCAAAGAAAATGTTAAAACCTCAAACATCAAGATATCCTCGGATGTTCCGTAGTTTGATGCGCTTTTGAAATAAACAAACGTGATGAACGATTCAAGCTCATCAGAAACACGATCGAAAAGTTGAAAGCCCAATTTCTCAATTAATGGGTGAAATGAACAATGTGGTGGCTCCCAAATGCCTCCTCCTTTAGATTCTCGAATTCTCAAAATTTTCATCTTCAAAACTTGGTTAATGCTTTACAAAAGGAAAATGAGAGTTTTTAGAAGAAAATGAAAAGGTTAAACGTCATTTCAATGAGTTATTTGAGTCAATAAAAGTCACTCGTAACAAAAATAATGAAAAAATAACCCGTTGCAAAAGGAAATTGAGAATCAAGAGTCGTAAAAGGAAAATGCCAATGACAAATGGGAGAATGGTGCTTCAAAGGTGCATGTCTCGTAATAAATATGCTTTGTCTATGAAATATGTTCCTCCTCATCTTAGGACTAACAAAGTTGCTATTTAAACATATTTCTCATACCTTAAGGACAACCTAGAATGTCTCCGTGAGATTGTAGAAGAGGATAAGTTAGAGAAACCACTTGATAATGCAATTGGCCATGCATGCTTATATGCCAAACGATCTCAAGAACTTCTAGAATGCTTAATTACAATATGCCCTAAAACCTTTGGTGAGCAAGTCAATCCCTTGATACCTTGTTCTTTGCCTAGTGCCAAGTATACAACTCATTCAATGCCCAATGTTAAGAATGTGAACTCTAGTATGCCTTCAAGTAGTTCAGATCCCAGCCTCTAGGTTAAGAAAGTGAACTTGATGCGCCTTGAAATAGTTCACATCCCAAAGACATCTAAGCAGAAATGCAAAAATAGCAAAACCAACTAATGTTCCCATTCCTACAGGAGTAATCGGTGACATTAAAGCGAAGCGGTCAAAGTCTCAAGGCAATACAAGGAATGATATGACCTTTCAAGCGAAGAATGTGCATTGGAAAAGAGTGAAGATCACCCTAGGAACACTATGTTTGAGTTGAATAAAGCGAATCGTGTTGATTCTAGTATTAGCTATAAAGCGTCTTGTAATTAATTCAATTACGCTACTACTTGCAAAACATGTAATGAATGCTTGATTTCAGTACTAATCATGAATGTGTTGTGAATGGGTTGTCTAATGCTATCAATTGCCCAGTTAAAACTGCTTATTCTAAAAATCAAGCTAAGAAGGCTAAAAGGCAAAGGTGAAAGAAAGTTAGAAAATAGTGGAAACCCACAGGAAGAAAATTTAGTAATATAGGTTATCAATGGATATCTACTGGCCGTAAGGTTAATGAGTTTTACCCTCAATTTACTAAGACAATGCCCACTAGAAAATGGATGCCTACTGGTAGAACTATTCCTTTAAGAAGTGAACATACTTTGAATAGGTCAAATAAAGACACTAGCACTACATCTATTCCTAATGATTCCATTGCTTCTATTTCTGATATGGGTGTTTCTATTTACGATGTGTGTGTTCCAATCATCGTTACTAACCAAATGGAACCCATTCTTGCATGGGGATCCCAATTATCCGATTATCTATTCTTGTCTATGTTCAAATGCGATCGCTCAAAACGTTCGTGGTACTGGACTCAGTTTGTTCCAAGCATATATGACTGAGACCGGTCACGACTCATGAGCTTCATAAGTAAATTCATCGAGACAGTTAGATTCGGAATGATCATTTTGGTGCAATTATGGGTTATGGAGATTATGTTGTCGGTAATAGTGTTATCTCCGGTGTTGGGAATTATGCGAAGAAGGATTACTGTCATTCTTTGTCAAAGGATTCTCATTGAAGTAGAAGCGAATCTGTGAAGAAGAGATTCTCTTGAAGAGTAAAAGCCGTCTTGTGTTTCTCGTGAAGGGTGGAAGTCGACTAGGATCAAGATGTGATGATTATTTAAATGCTAACCCATCATTATTCTTGTACTGCCCGAGGTTAGCATGGGTATTATTGTACTGTTCAATATTATTGTACTGCTCAATATTATCTAGGTATTATTGTACTGCTCAATAAGAAAATCATCTAAAACATAGAGTTTCAGTTAAATAAAAGATCCATAGAGGATCTAAGTGTTCTTAGTTATAACATCTTGTATTTACTTTCCGCTATAGAATACGAGTTGTAGAGATTGTCTATTAGTTTGCTTATGATTACATAGGCAACACTAACGATCCACGAGTGCTAAAGATCCGCAAAGGTCCGAGAGTTTTCAACAAGTGGTATCGAGCCTCGGAGAGTCTCTACGATCTTGAGAACCTTATTTACCTCACCCCATACAACCAAAAACATATTCACCATGCAGAACCGATGATGAATCGAAGTCACCAACAACTACATCAAAAACACCACCTCTATGCGTGAACTTAGTCTCTCCAACAAGAATGGTAAATTTCCTTATTTGAAAAAGGAAGAGTACGATCATAGACCATGAAGATGCGAATCGGATCTTCAATATTGATTGAATCGTGGGAGATTGTGAAGAATGGCAGTCTAAAGAAGACTATCCCGGATCTTGATGGTAAGTTTACCATTGCTCCTCCCAAAACTGTCAAGAGATTCTAGGCGTGCAAAGAGAGCACAAAGTAAGAACCATCCTTCTTCAATCTATTCTCGAAGATCACTTGGGTGATTTTCACCACATGGTTGATGCAAAGGACATCTGGATGGCTCGAAAGCAAGGTTTGGTGGGAATGAAGAGTCTAGGAGAATGAGAAGTCCATGCCGAGACAACACTTCCAAGAGTTCAATATCTCGAA